>JAIUCV010000014.1:26349191-26949191 GCA_026724425.1 Erythrophleum ivorense
TAACTTATGGGAAATTTTGATGATGAAGTGATGTCAAGCAAAAGCAATTTTCATTTTTGCAATGTGGTTTTTCATATGAGTTGGAAACATCTTTCATTCATTGTAATGCATGAGGTAGTTCCACAGCACAAGAAAAAAAAAATCAAGTAATTGTTATAACATCCTCTCTTTCCCATCTCACAGGATTGTAAATAACAACAACCTACAGGAGACAATATAATCCTGAAAGATCAAATTCTTCTACTCTAATTTATGTAAAACCAATCAAACATCAGATAAAATGTCAAAACTCCTCACCAAGTTTTTCCTTTGTGAAAAATCAACTTCTGATGCAGAAGAGTAACTTACGTTCAAAAGTGAACACTATAATGACAAGATGAAAGAAACTAATGAAGCAGACATAAAAGGAACAGCACAATCAAGAACTCATTCTCAAAGTAGTCCTAGAACTTTGCTTCTCAGAAAACAGTAGAAGAAAGCAACATTCACATTGTATAAAAGCTTCTCCTTCATAGCTGCTTTGATTCCTGATCCAATAGAGTCCGCGCCCACATACTTCACATGGCGGTCCCCTCCTTCAATAGATAATCCTTCCACACTGCCTCCATAATTCTTAATGGCGGGTCTCAAGATATCAAGATGGTTATTCACAGCCTAAAATTGTAAAACATATCCCAATCATCAAGATTGTTTCTATTAACTTGATTCATTATCAACTCGTGACAGGAGAGAGCGAAAGTTACCTCAATAGTTTGTCTCCCTCTTTTCATCATCATATATTTGCTGTATATCCTTGACTGCATCTCCAAATTTTTTCTTAAGTTCAAGTTCAATCCCCATCTTCATTGTTGTCGTTGAGATGGGACACCTTTCACACACTCCTGTTCAACATTATAGATGCAGGCAAAATTTCAATATATCACTTGTATCTAAAACTGTGATTTGTGCCACTCAGACAGCAAGCCTAGTACAACCAAGCGTCTCTATCTGCCAGACAGCTATGATTTTGTTTTACTTTTTCTTTTTTAAAAATATTGCATGTTTTTAATTCAATCGCATCCAAAAGTAATTTTATATTTCCTCCAAGTTATTCTTCACCTCAATGGGAGTGGTGAACAACAAAATCAGGTCATATGGTTACTTGGATGTAAGTCATATCAAGCTTAAAAGCATCCAATCCAAATGGGATCAATTAAGTTATCCCAAATTTCCATCTATTGACCATCTAATATATTTTTGGTTTATAGACAAACTAGATTTTAATAGTTCATGAGTCACGCAACATGTTTTATGGGTAATTCAGAAACCGCTTGAAGGAGGAGAGAAAGAATTAAGAACATGTTTTTGTCACATAATTTCGCGTTTCACGGTGACCAATAAATAAGAGGTTCCATCTAATCTTAGAAAGGCAAATAAAAACCCCAAATAGTAAACTATAACCAGTTTTGAATTTCTTTGCCCTCCAAAAATCCCACAATTTGTTATCTCCTATGTCTCCATTCCAACTCCCTATTCTTAATTTTCAGATTTCACCATTCTGAATCTCAACAACCACCATCAACAGTTAACCGCATAAACATTCATATTAACTAGTGTATTTATTTTTCCTTGTGATAGGGAAAAAAAAAATACTTTGACAATAAAATCTTAAATGCTCTAAATAAACATGGGATTATGCCTTTCAAATAACATCATCCTGAGCAGACAATTTAACCCAGATACCGTTTCCTCTTAATTATGATAAAATAATTGGTTTGGTTCAATCAGAAAAGCAAACATGAGATGAAAACCTAGAATTCAAATCCCATTTTATCCTTTTAAAGATTCTCGAAAACGGAGTGTGTACGGAAATAAATAAATAGATCCCCTCATGTTGAGAATTTTTTTATTTTGCTCATGTTTATTAGACTTGAATTTTTTATTATTTTTTATTTTTTATTTTTTATTTTTGGAGAGAATAAACCCCCTCATTAGAGATGACACGAAGGAACATGAGCATCCCTAACACGAGGGGATCCAAATCCGAGTGTGTTTATGAGAAGACAAACCCAGAATTCTAATTCTTACTATATATTTTTCAATGCGAATTCCAAGAAGCAATAATTCACATTACGAGTTTTTTTGTGGAATTTCTATAGTGAAAAATTATTACAAAATTTCTCATCATAATTTTTAATTTTCTATAATTCTTGCAGTTTATTTTTTTATAAGAGAATTTTGAGAGAAATATTATGATAAAAATATGTAATATGATAAGGATAAAGCACCAACAAGCATGAGAATTGAGAAAAAAATGAAAAAAAAAATAACTTTTAAATTTTTATAATATTTTATCAAGAGAATAAAAAAATTAAAATTTTTTTTACTCTTATAGTAATTTGCCATAAGAATTAGGAAAATAATTTTTTATTTTTTTAAATTCTTATGATATTTTATTGCGAAAGTAAAAAAATTAATATTTTTTGTTCTCATTAGAATTTATTGTAAGAATAGAAAATAAATTTTAAAAAAAATTAATTTTTTGAATTTTCACATTATTTTATTCTAAGAATTAAAAAAATTATAATCTCTTTTATTTTGGCAACAATTTATCGTAAGAAAATTTATAATTTTTTAAATTTTCATAATATTTTATCGTAAGAATTTCAAAGCTTTTGTGAAATTAAAAACCCTATCCAGACCACATTGATCTGGCCTTCCTCTTGCTGGCAACGAAAACAAAACACGCTCCAAAGGAAAACGCAGAGGGGGAGCTCAGTGCGTTTCCAAATCGATATCGTCTCTCATCCCCTTCCCTTCTCCAAATCGATGTCATTCCTTCCTCCCCTCACTCTCCACTAGCTCTCCAATTCAAGGTTAGATTCTTCACTCTTCATTAGCTCTCTCCTGTTCGAAACCGTTAGTCTTTGTTCATTAGTGGATTTGTTATACTGGGCTTTTTACAGATGTAATCGAATCTCGACGATGTCTCTGTGATTTGAAGCTTTATTTTCTGAACTCTGCTTCAGGTTCTTAGGTTCTGTATGCTTGCAGATTTTTTGTTGTCTATGATGGGAGATAAGTTTGAAAATCTATTTGGGATTTGAACACTTACTCGTCTTTTTGCATATTTGGCTGTGATTGCATTTTCCACCAACAAATCTATTTGGGATTCCACACTTACTTAATTTTATATTAGATTTTAATTTTATCCTTCAACTATTATTTGTTTTAATTTTGTCTTCTATCTTCACTAATTGATTTAAATGATGTATTCCCTTCGCCAGACTCCGTTAGCATTACTAACAACAGAGTCCTTCGTGAACAAAGTCAGGCCAGGTTTGCAATCCTACATGGCAAATGAGACTAAAATGCGCCTGCTGACATAAATCTGCAACAACCAAAATTGATCATGGAAGAACGTCGACTTGGTTTGTTGCAACCGAAACCCACCTTTTGGTTGCCGTAAATCGATGTCAACAAGCGCGTTTTGGTCTTCTTTGCCACAAAGGATTGTAAATTTGGGTTAACTATATCCAAGTAGGACTCTGCTGATAATAATGTTAACTGTGTCTAGCAAAGGAAATAAATTGAATCAATTAGTGAAGATAGAGGATAAAATTAAAATGAAAAGTAGTTGAGAAAACAAATGAAATAATAGAAAGTTAGGAAATAAAAATAGACTTTAGCTCCAAATTTAACAACATGTTGATTTAAACATAAAATTTGAATGTAAATTAATGATATTAGCCAAATGAATAATGTTTAAGTTAACAAATTATTAAATTTAACATTTGGATAAATTATGAAAAAGGGGACAGAATTAAATCAATTTAAAAAATAAAACATCAATATTTGTTGGTAAACTAAGGAATTAAATTAAAATTTTTATCAAAATTAGAATCATGAAAGAACCAAAACTAGAAAATCATAAAATATAATACAAGCTTAGTCTCATCTAATTTTTTTAAAATTTATTTTTAAATCGTTTTTAATATAAAATTAAATTATAATAATTTTATATCTAAACAATAGTAAAAATTATTTAATTAATAACATTTTACTTTCGCATACATTATATATATATATATATATATATATATATTTTATTTTTTTTTAATATCTATACAAAAAATATATAATTTTAGAACTAATAATGAAAAGGCTGAAGAATTTTGATAACATAAATTAACTCGCTCGGAAACAATCAACAAACAGCAAGCTTTGTCATTCTCGGAAGCCTCTGCTTGTTGAACATACTCGGAAAACTCTTTCTACCAAAATAAGACTTTGAAAAGTTAAATTCCTTTTCTGCTTTTGTCAAAATATCAAGCTTCTAAATTCTACATACTATTCTTTTGTTTTTTTTCTGTTTTTTGTTTTTTGGACCATATCTAAATTCTATATACAATTCATGGATTGTAGTTGTTCCACCAAACAGGAATCCCAGTAACAACCCCATGAGAATTCTTCTGATCACTCAACGGCATTCTCATCTGAGACCCACAAGATCTCCTCTCAGCCACCGGCGTTCCCCTTGTCGGCTCTGGAATTGAAGGCTTATACTCCGGCGCCGTCGCCGATTTCACTCTCACCGAGAAATTAACAATCCCATTCCGCCGGCCGTCCCAATCCCTCAACCGATAGCTCAAGAACTGCACACAATATTCTGGCACAATCCCGCCGAGAAAATCCGATAGTGCAATCCTCGCGATTCCGACGCTTTTCGCTCCCATGGACGTCTTGCATTTCACCTCGAACGTGATGGACCTCCCGTGCGCCGGCGTTTCCACCATCAACGTCTCGTTCCACGAAGGGTTTCTCCCGGGGCCGTCCGCCGTCACCAGCGTCGTCGTGGAGCAGTTGATAGACTCCGCCCGGACTTCGACGAACACGTTCTTCGTCACCGGCTTCCGGTCGATGGTCAGACCCTCTGCCGATAGAACCTTGACCTCCAGAGTTCGCGATCCTGCAGAAGCCGCCATTTCAATCAAAAGTTGTGAGGTTCTCGAATTAACGAAGAATCAAAATTTTCAGATTCGAGAAGATGAACTTGATGGATTCTCTGTGATTTTAGTTTTTTGGGTGAGTAAGGGAGAGATTTGAAGAGAAAATTGGGGAAAATGGATCCACAGGGACGGTTATTATATAAACGAGACAGGGGATGCGATTCACATGGCACTCGCTTGGTGTGGTCCCACTCCCTCTTTTTTTTTCCGGTTTAGGATTAAGAAAAATATTTTAAATTAAAAATATTTATATTAAAAAAATTTAAAATTTAAATTGTGTTAAAATTAAAAATATTTAAATTTAAAATTATATATTTATCATATTTTAATTATAAAATTAATATATGAATTAAAAAATTATTTATAAATATATTTTTTGGCCTTTATATTAGACAGAGAGAAAGGAACGCGCGGTTTCTTTTTCCTCCTACGGCGCCTAATACGCCGCGGAGTTCGTCGGCGTGTTTTGGATTTTGTGAGGAAAGAAGGAGGTGACGTCCGCTTTCGCTGTAATCTGAAATTTTGAATAGGACGTTAACTTCTTGCGTGAACCTCGTGGAAAGTCAATTTCGGCGCGTGAAGTGGAATTTTCCAAGACATTGAGGACAGGTTGTGTTTTAGTAAATATCATAAAAATAAATAAATAAATAACGCATTCTAAAATAAAATTGATTAGAGGTCAAGTTTTGAGTTTTATTTATATCAAGGCTTATGAGTTTTGAATTTTAACTTGAAAAAATAAAAGCTCCACTTTAAAATTTGATAAAGTTGAGTTCATGACTACGTGGGGAGTTTTGATGGGACCAGCCTCATTTATTTCTCAGGAAGTGCTTCACAACTGGCAAGGGATTTCTATATTTGTATGCAGACACACCCATGTGAAATAACTCAAAAATGGAAAGAGCCAAAGTAACGAAAGCAGATCTTCTGCATTTCCTTTCTCGCTAACTTCCTTCAACTTGGCTGATATCTGGCCGTTGATTTCATCCGTGATTCTCATAACACCACGTCACCCAGATATGGGACTCTACGTACTGGTAGCTTAAGTAGATATAAAACAATTCTTACATATATTTAATCGTTACATTATTTATACACTCAACAATTAAAATTTATTTTATATATAAATTTTATTTATATGTATAAATTTCACTTATACAAATTTATTTATGATCTTTAATTTTTTTAAGTATATCATGTTTCAGATACACATAAAAAAAATTTTAGATATCGTAATCACAGGGAGGAAATTATAGGAAGGTCCTGGAAAATTGTGCAGTATCGAATATTTTGTTGACTTATTTGTGATTTTGATTATTAGATAAAATAATGTTTAATTTAGATTCTTTCCTGTATAATAAGGATTCAAAGTGAATAATGTTGTAAAAATAATAAAAAAATAGTATTACTGTTAAGTATATAATAATATATGAAAGTAATATAAATTAAAAGTTTTATTTTATCAAGATATAATAATTTACAGTATTTATAAATTTTATTTATTTAGATCTAAATATAAAGACAATTAATGAGTTTGAATCTAAAACTTTTTAAAAATATTTATAAAGGCAGTGTATATTATATATATATATATATATATATATATATATATACATATGTATATATATATGTACGCACACAATGATATGAAGTAGGATGGGTACCATATTATTTAGAGGCATATATTGTTTTAAGAAATCCATTCCTAAGATGATGTCAGGAGTGGTTTCATTATACTGGTGTAATACTGGGATTTTTAGTTCATAATTTCCTATTTGTATGGGTACTTCTTTGGCAAATAGTTCTATTATATGTATTTCTTTTCCAGCGCTACTCATTCTAATTGGTTTTTCTTTTTTCCAAAGTTCGGGTGGTAATATGTTGTATTTTGAGGTCGTAATATTTGCTCCTGTATCAATCATAGCATGGTATTTGCGTGATTGATATCTTTGGTAGTTAAACTTTACTAAGACATAATAAAATTTCATTAAATCATTTTTATTTTTTCGAGGATTACTACTTGTCTTTCTATGTTTATTAGAATTCTATCTTTCTGGATTCTATATGGTTTTACATGTTCTAGGAAATCTTTTCCTAGGATAATTTTATGAGTTTGGTTTTTTATTTCTGATTCTACATATAATTTTACTTTTATTATATCTCTGTTATTAAATTTTAACATAGTTTGTGCAATAGTTTCTTCTTCTTGTATTTCTATGTTGTTATCGGTGTATTTTATGTGTATTGAACTTCTTTCTATTTCTGGGTTTACTATGGCTATTATTTCTATCCAATTATTTTCTCGAGGTACTTCTACAAGGATTAGATTTTCTAATTCTGTGGTCAAATCTATTTCTGGTATATTTGGTTGTATTTCCAATAAATCTAGACATGCATAATTGAAATCTATCCAATATGAAAGAGGACAGGAGACTCCCTTCCGAGTTCGTCTGTGACCCGGTTTAGTTTCGGTCAAAGCCTATTCCCATTACTAGTTTCTATTGAATGAATGCCTGGTTCCGCTCACTTCAGGCTGTCCGCAAATAGAAATCCCTGTAGATAGTACCCCAGAATCTAAACAGGAATCCGAAATAGAAACAGAAAAAGAAAATACAACTAAAGATTCAGACGAATCAGACATAGAAATTGTAGTACCTGTAGAAACCAACTATTTAATCATTGAAGAAAACGAAATAAACATGATACAAGAAGAACAACCCAATAGTTCTCAACCTCAAACAGAATACCAAGAATTTGAAGAAATTAGAAACCCAAATGAAGGAATAGTAGAAAAAAGAATGTTATTTAACCAAAAACAATATAACCAGATCTGAGACAAAGAATTAGACCTACAACCCCAGAATCTTACAAAAACAAGTATAATAAAACAAATAAAAAGATTAGTAAAAGCAAAAGAAAAAGAAAAATCTGCATGTGTAGTAATAGAAAAGAAATTTCCCATAGAATCAACATTAACCGAAGGAGTTCTTAGAATTCCGATAATCAACAAAACTTTAATAGAACATGAAATACAAAAATTAGAAATAAAAGATGAAATTACAGAAATTTATATACCAGGAATACAACTTCTAATAAAAGCCTATTTCAAAGCTGGAATAGACACACCCATAGAATTGTTAATCACAGACAACAGAATAATGAATGATGTCCCAAATAGCATCTTAGGAGCTTTAAATGAAAATTTAATATATCAAAAATTGAAATTAACTGTTAACACAAACTTTGCCATCTCTAGATCCGAGAAAAACATGAATCGAACTCTAGTAGTTTACCATAAATTTAATATATTATTTAGATTTGAACCCTCGAAAATACTTTTAAAATTTTGTCAATTAAAACTCTTTTTTTGTTATCATATCTAGACCCAGGTATAAAAATTTGATTTTTATCTTACATTTAAACAATTTTTTTAACTTCAACAATCAAACAAAATTAATTAATTAATTAACTTAACTTAAATCTCATTAAATAACTAAAACAAAATAAAATAAGTAGTGAAGTCTTCCAAGTTTTTTAATCAAGAGTATTTTAATATTGTTGTAAAAGATTAGCTTTTGTAATAAAAATTTAAATATAATCTTAATTCTTAAAATCATTAAAATTAAAAAAATAATAAAAACAAAACAAAAGTCAAGTTATTTGAATTGGCCCACGTAACTTGTAGGTTAGATAAACCACACTAAGAGTTGGTTTGGTATGAGTCTTTTAAGTTGTTTTATATTATTATTATTATTTAACATTTTTTATTACTTATTTAAAGTAAAAACATAAAAAAATTATTTTTATCATCCAAATTATTTTTTATTATATTTATTATATATATTTTTACATTTTACATACAAAATAAGGTATAATATAATTTCAACAGTATATAAATTGATAAAATTTCAACTGAACCTATTAAAATAATAAGATAAACCAGTTGATATGATAAAGCTAATCTGTTTTCACGGCACTATAAAATATAAAGAGAATTATTTAAATTAATTAATAATAGTGGAGAAAGTACAAAACAGTCTGTCACATTTCCACGCGATGATTGCAAGTTGCGACAGAAAGATTGGACAAGGAATAATGAATCCTTTATTCTCTTCCAAGGCATACATAATGATGAATCCTTTTTTCCAGCGATGAAGTGTTGGGCTGGAGGATTTCAAAGTGTGGTTGATTCTCTGTCGTGTAATATAAATATAAAATTACAATTAAAGATTTTAAATTAAAAATATTTCTATTAAAAAAATTTTAAATTATTCTAAATATTTTAAAATTAAAAATTTAGATTACAAAAAAATATAATTTATAACTCTAAATTAAAATTTAAATATTTTAAACTTTTGATCTATAAATATAATTTTTCTTAATATAGAATTCAAAGATTCATTAAAAAATTATTTTTTTTATTTTACTTTATTACCGACAAGCCGATACTTTATATTCTCGAGCAATTCCTTTGCGAGTTAATTATTGGCAACTAATTAAACTGATAATAAAAATTGAAATTTCTAGCTAAATCATTGCGCCGCATTATTTGAATTTTAGTGATTTTATTTAATTTTTTATTTAACTCAATTATTAATGGGGTTGAGTCACGACAGTTCATGGATGCTAAATAGTATTGTTATTATTGTCACTATTATTTAGAACACGTAGGTGCCGACGCTATAGTATTGACTTTTGAGTTGGAAGAGTCACAAACTTGGATAAAATTGGTGAGCAAGAAGTGTGGTAGTCACTATCAGAATTAAAATGTGGAAATAACGCCTTCCCAACGTTTTGAGAAACTATTCCGCCATTTGAATTGTGAAACATGCAAAGTTGTCCTTTCGATCGCGAGCTGCCCCAGTTTTTAACTTTGGGACTTTCTCAACAAAATTGTCTTACATTCTGCTACGCATCTTTGTCAGATAAATTTCTTTAATTTTTTATTACAGAATTTCATTTGGATTACATTCTTTAAGCTGCTTGATTTTGATGATTGGATTGATAAATATTATTTAATTAGCAACCATACGACTTTGATTTGAGATATTGTTTTAGTACACTTTAGTTTAGTTGGACACCTGATTACAGCCAAAGACAAGCAGCCATATGAGCATGTGGGTTAGGCTATTTGTCAATGGATAATGAGTAGGTTACACTCATTTTTTAATTAAATTAAATTATATTTTGATATTTTATTTATTTTAAAAATTAGATTTGATTTTTTGTTTTGAGATTCAGTAATATTATTTTTTAAAAAACACATATTATACAAAAAGCTAATGCCATTGCCAAAAAAATAAATTGGGGATGAAGTTTTTATAATATACATTTAAATTCTAGAAGAGCCACTTGTCATTTTGAAACAAGCTCACCATGCCAATTACAATTTATTCAAACTTTAAAGAATACTAATATAACCTATATTCATGAATAATCAGTAAAGACTAATTAATAGAACTAAAGACAAGTGGCCAAATGATATATATATATATATATATATATATATATATATTATGTTTCCTTTTAATACAAATTTATAAGTAGACTAATTCCAATTTGGACTCTTTGCATTTCAAGGGTAAATGTACAATATGCAACTGGAGAAATATAGTTTAAAAAGTGCAGGATTAAGTAACTTCAATAGTTGGAAGGTGAAGAAAGAAGTTTTCAATGTTAGAGAAAAAAGTAGGGGCCAAACAGTTCTTAATGTTGAAAATCGGAGAAAAAAGGCTTTTAACATTAAAAGTTTTTAAAATTCTCTCTTTTCAACTATAATATGTAACATACTATAGAGGATTTATTTACAAACTATAGTAATTGTCAATAAATATATAAGCATATAATAAACACATTTATGAAATTCATTATTTCTAACATATTTTATGTTAATGATCATAATTGACTTACTCTATTTACCTTTTATAAATTATATTTATTTAAAAATATATCCCATTTTTAATATACTTATCTTTCAACACACGCGTGTGCCTAACTCAGAATTTATCCTTCAAATTAATCTTCCTTTCTCATGAAGACAGGTTAGTAATAGGTCCCATAAGTCAACTTAAATGTGCTATGAAATATATTAAAACTTAATTTAATTAAGCTTGATCGCTTAGTCACAATGACTTTATTTAATATGAATACTTTAAACGAATGGTAGGCTTAAATAAATTCTTGGAACAAAATTATACATTTGGTTTTCATAATTTATTAGAGTATTATAATTTTTTTCCCATATTAGTCCTTATATTTTATTGTTGTTTTTAATTTGGTCTTCAATATTAAAATCTGTCACGACACCATTTTTTTGAGGTTGATTGCCTAGCAAATTGTTGATATGTCATTAGGTAGCACTCACATAGATTTGAAAAGTATACATTTTGTCTTTATAATTTGCTTGAATTTCAATTTGATCCCCCTAATTTGTTTGAATTTTCAATTTGGTTCCTTTATTTTGCTTTTCTTTTTTTTAATTTTTCAAATAGTCCTTTAACTTTTGTTGTTTTGATTTGGTTCCTAAAGTTAAAATCTGTCATGACTAGGTGAGTTTGAAATTAACTTGGCTAATAGACTGTCGACGTGTCATTGGACAACTCTGACATGGACTCTCAATTGCTATGTTTGATGCACATAAGATAATCATAAAATATTTAGCAAACAAAATTATAACGTTAGGACATATTAGTTTTATGGTAGGACACGTTTGTCATGCTTATTAACTATCTTTTAAAGGTTTTAATGTAAAGATGATATCAAAAATAAAATTAATTAATCTTTAGACGTTTGGTGTGAAATAATTAAAATTTGAGATATTAAATTAAAAAATAAATTAATTTTGAAGGATTAAATTATTAATTTATTCTAAATTTATACAATATTATTATTTATTCTATTTCTCCATTTTATTTCTGTAATTTTTATTTTATTTGGTTTGCTTTTCTTTTTTTCTAACACCACAAAAAAGAGGGAATTTAGTGAGAAAAAGTTTTTCACTGTTCCTTTACTAAATTAACTCACTAAGGGGTTAGCAAGGGAATTGTTTTTTCACTAAATATTATTCGTTAATTAGTGATAGACATTATTTTTTTCCTTAAACCCTAACTAAATTCTCTTATTGACCAAATTGTGTGAGAGAATTTCTTGCTAAATTAGTCATTAATTCTTTTCCAAATAGTGAGGGAATTGCGAGATAAAATTACTTACTAGAAATAAAAGCAATTGCTTATAGAAAAGAGGCTTGACCTCTTCCTCTTTTTCATCAATGTAGAGCGAGATATTACATATCCTCAACTTTGATTTACACTTCCTAAGTTATAAACTAAATTAAGAGTGAGTTTTTTGAGATGCATATTATGATCTTAAATGGCACTAAATAGGGATTTTACATCATAATGCTCTTGCTAAATAGCAAGTGAATTGAAAAGAAGTAGTGACCAATTTGACAATGAATTTTCTCATGCAATATGGTCGATGAGAAAATTTAACAAGAATTTAAGGAAAAAAATTCTTTGTTAATTAGCATCTAGTATATAGCGAATGAATAATTTTTCACTATTCTCTCGCTAAGCCTTAGGTAAGTTGATTTATAAAAATTTCATCACTAAATTCATTCTTTTGTGTAGTGTTTCAACAAAGACATGAACTTGTTAAACTACTCACTCCATTATGTTCTTTATCATCCATTAAAGGTTGAATAAGTGTCCATTTTGCCATGAATCCATGAACACAAAGTCTCCCCTCCACAATGGATGATATAGATAGATCCACGCGTGGCATCGTCTTCAAATGGTCAAAAGGGCAAGCAGGCGCTTGCATTAATGTTGCACCTGGTGCCAACTGCCAAGTTGCTTAAAAAGTATAAATAAATAAATAAACAAATAAATAAATTAAGCATTTATTTATGTGAAATGTTAAAGTCAAATGCCCGTTATAACTTAATGTGGAAATTAAAAAAAATTATATTTAAGAACTTAATTTTTTATAAAATTTGCAACAAAAAATCTTAAAAATTAAAATTGCTCCTAACAACTAAAGTTATGCTCAATTTTAAAGATATTTACTATTAGATTTTAGGAATGCTACTACCAAAATTACTTAAATTGTAACTTTCTTAAAATTTGATAACAATTTTTATAAACTCTAATAGTAAGTTTTAATAATTTTGATCCTTAGATGTAGTTTTATTTTTTTTTATCCTTAGATGTAGTTTTAATTTTTAAGGCTTTTATTATAAATTTTTTAAAATTTAGATTTTTGAATGCAGTTTTTCCAAAAATAAAGAAGACTTCTTCATAACTCATACGTGACTTATATGGAGAATGTGACTTCGTGGTAATGGTATACAAAACAATCGATAACCCACTAAATCTATCCTAGGGCCAAGTTGAAAAAAAATACAAAAAAAAGACAAATAAAAAATTAGGTTGATCGAGTTGGATGATCAGGTTAGGTTACTAATTGACCTTAGAACCAATATGGCCTAGCTTGGCCCAATATCTTCCTTTTTAAAAAGGAAAAATTAAATAGAGATTTATATAAAAATTTTGATTTTTTTAGAGTTCAATTATAAATTTCTAAAGATTTATATAATTTTTTTTAAGAATCAATGTATAATTTCTACCAAAAAAAATACAACACATACAAACTAGGTCAACCTAATAAATTTGGCCTAACCCAATATTAAATGAAACTAGGCTGAACCAAGTTGAACTAAAGTTATGGATTAAAAATTTTTCACACAAAACAGAGTTAAGTTTTGGCCTAACTTTTGTACACCCATACTTTGTGGGGATCAAATCCTCTTAAGTTTCTTGTCTTTAAGTTTGACAATTTTTTTTTTCTTAAACATAATTTATAGCTTTCTCTTTCCATATGAAGCAACAGCCTATGTATCCCCTTCATCAAATTTCAAAGGCAGCAAACTTCAGGAAGTCTATTTTGGACTTTGTGACAAGGTCACGGGCACACATTACCTATGTATCCCCTTCAATTTTATTCTGTTGGATTTCTTCCTACACATTATGTTATGATGTTCCTTAATTTATCTCACCATTAAAATTAAACTCACCTCAAATTTTAAAATCTAGTACTGTATATAAATGACATGTGAGTTATTGGTGTATCAAAGAATGCCACACTTTAGATACTATAGATTGTAAAACTTAATTTTTGTATTTTTCACATATAAACCGTAATGTAACACTAAGAAAATAAATAAAAAAATAGTTATCAAGTTTTTTAATTAACAAAAAATAACAAGTAGATTTATTTTTATAACTCAATAACAAATGACTAGGGCTTTCCCAAGAAAAAAAAAATCTATATGTTATATTTTTATTAAAAAATCCAATAGTAATTACTTAAAATTTTTATTTAAATATAATCCTTTGTGATATATGTTGACATTTGTGGAACTACCTCGCACACACATTTTTAGAAATGGATCAAAAAGAATGTTGGAAAATGATCGGAGGGAGTGTATCCTTAATTTGACCCGTACAACATGAATTAGGTGTTAGATGGAAAATGTGGAGGAAATTAGAAGGGCATGCAAGCAAGACTTGAGTTTGGTTTAAATTAATTGAACTCAGACCAAACGCACATGCATGGAGAGAAAAATAACTTAATTCATCACACATAACAATATTGACTAAGACATTTGACTAAGTCCCCTCCCATGTGGACAATTAATGAAATAGGTGTCTCACATTCTATGCCAGCCATCATCACCTTTACGATTTCCATTATTTCACCCTTGTTATGCGTCTTCTCAGAAAATCTGTAGCAAAAACCAAACATATGCAGAGATTATTACTTGATATACCCTATATAATTTCCCTTTGCTTCCTACTACGTGGTTAAGGGTATGTTTGAATTAAAAAGAATAGAATGAAAGTTAAAGAAAGTGAACTTTAATGAATTTTGACACTTTTTTTGATTCTTCTCAATCTACATATATTTTAAATAAAAAAAGTTATATTTAAATCCAAACTAAAGAAAATGTCAAAATTAAAACTCAACTTCTTTTCCTTTTCCTTTGTTCTCCTCAATTCAAATATACCATAAATATATGTAGGTAGCTCTGTTTGTTATTCCAATTTAGAGTGTGAATGCAGGAAAACTTCAATTTTGTAGGGTGGGGAGTTGCCTCTTCACTTTCTATTCCTGTCATCAATGATTTCTTCCATCCCCATTCTCATCCTCATTGCTCATCGTAGGGGGAATTTTTTCCCATCCCCATTTTTACAGGATGCGGATTCCTATGGATCTCTATGGAGACATTGAATATTTTATAAAAAATAAAAAAATTAATAATATCAAATAAAATAAAAAACTATATATTTGAAAAAAAATTAAAGTTAAAGTTCAAACTCCTTATTTAAGTTCTTCAGCAAACTCTAATCACGTTAAAAAAACTGAAAAAAAAAAACAAGTTGGATAATAGTCAGGAGTCGATTAAAAAAGTTGATAAGAATTGTTAGATTGAATTGTTTTATTTTAAATTAATATAAATATAAATAAAGACTAAAATGACTAAAAAATATATGCGATAATAAGAGAATTATATAAAAATTTTAAAAATACTTATATAAAACTAACGAGAATAGAGGCCTTGTAGGGCACGAAGTATGATTTCATTCCCATTTCCAAATTACTTTTGGGGAGATTTTGTCTCCTCTCTACATTCCCGTAGAGAAAAAAAAAATCTCTAAATTTGTATCCCCAAATGAGACAATTGTCACATAGATTCTCAAATTTGGAGATTTTTACCATCCCTATTTCTTACTCCCTTGCTAAACTCACTCAATGAGAGAATGATAAGGAGTTGTTCTCTCATTAGGTATTTTTCACTAAATTAGCAAGGAAATATATAATTTATTTCAAGAATTTAAAATGCTATCATACAATTTACAAGAGCAAAGTGCACTATAGCCTTTGCCCTTTTTTTCTTTTTTTTTTTCTAAATTGTGATTTTAAATTTATGTTACTTAAAATTATATTTATTTTTTCTTTTTGTTTGGGAAGCAATGGGATAGATCATGATAGTCAAAATGAAGTCAATAAATTATATAACGACTAGCGATAATCTTATTAAAAAAAAAAATCCAACTACTTCCTATCACTTTCCCCCTACAAAATCTGATGAAATTCCTTGGTTTTGTTGTAGTGTTTATTTCAATCTTAAAATGTAAGATTTGCACCGTGTGAACTATGAGCTCATAGCCAACACTGCTATACTTTGTACAACCTTAATTTTTTGTTTTCACATACAAATTATAGTGTAAGACCAAGTATATGAAAGTAATACTAAGACATGTTTGAGCCATTTTCATCACTATGTGATAAAAATGAATTTGAACCACATGAACCAATTAAGTGAGAAAACAAGTCCATTGACTTATTGACCATTATCCTCTAGCCCCACGCCTGAAAGATCGTTGGAGACATTTCATAAATTGCCTATCAAACTGCCTAACGATCGGGAACGGTCATACGCAATAAAAGCCCCATAACACCTATCAATCATTTAATACACAACAATGACCTTGCAACAGCTCAGGAAACTTCACCCCTTCTATCAATAAAGGCCTCTATATTACAAAAATCTTGCACCATCACTCTACCATCTCATTGTTATATTGCTAATTTTGCCATCAAAGGGACAATTGAAGCTTTGTCCCCTTTGCATGTATCGCTGTTTAGCTTTATTAATCGCAGGGAGGCAATTAGAAAAATAGCATGAGGGCTAAAATGCGTTGCATCATTTTTTTGGGAGGCGAAATGTGCTGCACCTGTACAATTCTAAATTTCAAAACTTTTTTCAGTGTTAACAGAATCGGACTTATAATTATTTTTTTTTAAAAGGAAGGTGGATGCCCCTAAAATATTGTACACGGGTTCATCCCTCGTTGATTTCCCATTGTAAACCAACATCGCTTTGAATACTGTTAACCAGGAAGTGGCTTGGAAAAAGAGAATTAGACTGGGAGAATGAATCCTTAACATCAAACTTGTTTCAACCTTTGAGATTTGTGCCACGTTAAATGTGAGCTTATTGGAAAAAATGCTATACTTTGTAGAGCGCTTAATTGTATATTTTCACATACTGATTATAAAATAACGCCAAGAAATTATATATAAAACAATTATTCTACGGGGGTTTTGAGACATCTCCACTGCTTTGTGATATTGAAATTTGTTGAACTCCTTCGTACACTTTTTTTTTTCCCTTTAAGTTAGTCAAAATGAAACTTCGAATATGAAAGGGAGCGTACCCATTGAACTCTCTGCAGTGAATTAGGACTTGCATGGAAAATGTGAAGGAAAAGAGCATGCAAGATGGATTGGTTTAAATTAATAATATTAAAAATGAACTTAATCATTTGCTGATAATGTACATGATAACAGTTTTGATGAGAGAGAGCTTAATTTATTATACAAGAGTAAAGAGTCATATGTATTCTATTTCTATGGTAGCTACTAGCTAGCTAGCATTGTTTCATCGTCACCGCTACGATAGCCACTGTTTCCCCTAAATTTGTTATGCGTATGCATCTTCTCAAAAAATCTGTAGCAATAACCAAACACATGCGCATAAATTATTATTAAAGTGTCAGTGTGAACCTCAAAAGACAAAAAGGAGACTTCCTGGTCAACGAAAGGATTTGATTTGGTTCGATGTTTCGGATTGAATTGTTAAAATTTAATTCCGAAAATACGAATTAAATCAGAATTAAGAGCTATATGAATCTAACGCATAATTTAGAAATGCTAAATATAAAAATTAATTTAAGGTGTATTTGATTATTTTCGTAACTACAATAAAATTTGGTTTTGATTGAGTTTTACTCTAGGTGTCTCTCTATTATATAGTGATTTTCAATGGAATAGATATACAAAATTAGAGTTAGGAAGAGGATTTAACTTTTTTTAAATAGTGTCTTCTGAACTTCTTAATATGGGTTTTAGCATAATCTAATAACTTATATTTTTAACTGATAACTAAACTTAATATTAAATGTATATTGAGCTTTCATTACAATATGATTACTTTAAATAATTTTGTATCCTGAAAATCTTAATGAACCATTAATAAACTGGTATTTTAGAAAATAAAATTAATACAATGCGAAATATTCTAACATGAACGTCAAAATTGCTTTTGTTGGTTCCAACTTCCAACTCCTTTATCTAGTCAGGTTTAAATGTAATTATTTCAAGTATATAATTTTAGTAAACATAAAATATTTAGCAAAAAAAAAAGTATACCGTTAGGGCATATTAGTTTTATGGTAGGACATGTTTATCATGTTTATTAACAATCTTTTGAAGGCTTTTAATGTAAAGACGATATTAAAAATATAATTAATTACTCTTTAGAGGTTTGGTATGAAATAACTAAACTTTGAGATATCAAATTAAAAAACAAAATATTTTGGAAGGATCAAATAATTAATTTATTCTAAATTTATAATATATTATTATTTATTCTCTTTCTCCATTTTCTTTCTATAATTTTCATTTTATCTCATTTGCTCTTTTTTTTTCAACTTTGGCACTACAAAAAAGACAAATTTTAGTGAAGCAAAATTCCATTACTGTTCCTTCAATATATTAACTCACTGAGGGGTTATCAAGGAAATAGCGAAGGATTATTCCTTCACTAAATATTAGTTACTAATTGTGAGAGACAATTATCTTTCTTAAACCATTGCTAAATTCTCTTGTTGACCAAATTGTAAGAGAAAGTCCCTTGCCACATTGGTCATTAATTCTTTTCCAAATAGCAAGGGAATTGTGAGATAAAATTTCTAGCTAGAAAAAATGAAATTGCTCAAAAGGAACAGGATATTAAATATTTTCAACTTTAATTTATTTTTTCTAAGCTTTAAATTAAAATGAGAGTACGTTCTTTAAGATGCACATTACAATTTTGAATGGTGCTATAAAAATTTTAGCTTGTAATTCCCTTGCCAAATAACAACTGAATTGAAACAGAATTAGTGACCAATTTGGCAATGAATTTTCCATCACAATTTGGTCAATGAAAAAATTTAGCAAGAGTTCAAGAAAGAAATGTCTCTTGCTAATTAGGAATTAATATTTGACCAAGGAACAATTCCTTCTTACTAACCCTTAGGTAAGTTGATTTAGTGAAAATTTTATCACTGAATTCATTCTTTTTTTTTTTTAATAATTCAAAGGAGACATGAACTAGTTAAACTACTTGCCACATTATGTTCTTTATCATCCTTTAAATCTGATCTAACCAGTCGATTGAATAGATGTCCTTTTCGCCATGAGTCTATAAACACGAAATCTCCCCTCCACATTATCGTCTTGCATAGATTGTTATGTACACAGATCTCAAGATAATTCAACGATAAAGAAATATGAGTTTTCAAAAGGTAGAGGTTTCAATACCAAAATTATGATATAAAGGAAGTAGCTATGTACACGTCCCCATGGACTGCCGTGCAAAGTCTTGCATGGAAAACACGGAGGAAAAACCCCCATGCAATATGAAAGATATCCAAAATTGACAAAGACATTGACCACGTCAAATGTGGAATATAATGCTTAAATACTTGGAGAGTTTCTCAGCAACAAAATATCTGAAGTGATAGCGTATTTAGACACTTATTTTACTGCATTTGTATAGTTTTTTATGCTTATTTTAAATGCAAAAAATGTAACTAGAAATCAATCAAATAACCCACTTGACATTCATTGACGGCTGAATTATTATTATATCATGATCGTAACATAATGATATTATAAACATTGATTTAATTGTCATACATTTCAATTTTGATGTAATAAACTATTAAATATAAAATAATTTTTTATTAGTTTCCTTAATTTTATTTTTATAATCATACTTATCAATTATTCTTACAGAATTAATTTCACTTTAATAAAATCATAATAACAATGATTGTAATAATATAAAATGAATAAAATATTGTTATATATAATAATTATTTGTACCATAATTAAGTTTTATAATAAACCTAAATTCAAAGTATTATTACTTATCTATACTAACATATATAATTTAAACAATTTTTTCGTCTTTTGATCCTAATATATATATATATATAAATGTGTTTTTGGTGTACATTTAGCTAGATAAAACAAGAATAACAGCATCAATTATGGAAAATATCTGCCTCTAGTTACCTACTTATGTGGTTCCCATCATCCAACACCTCAAGAATATGATTATCTTATAAAAATTATTGTGGGGTACAATCAATTAATTTTGTTTTAAATAAAAATAGGCTAATTTATTATCCATATTTGATCCATTTGGGCTCAGTTATTAAGATTAGTGATTCTATTATTTTGGATTGGATATCTAATTGATTAGTATGGATAAAAGTGTAGGCCCATAACTTGTAGAACCATAGTGGGTGAGTACTAGAATTTATTTATAATTTGGGTAGGTTCCCTCTATATTTATGTCAAATTCTAACTTCATAATTTATCCCATTATAAGTTGTGATAAGGAGTATAAATTACAGATGAAGCCTTAGTCTCTTCAAGCCTTTAGGGATTCAAAATCAATGAGGTATCCTAAATTTGTCGCTATGTCTTCTACAGGTAATTATTTTGGAATTTTAATTTCGCATAATTGTCTTAGATTTATTCATACATTTGGTATCAGAGCCTCAATTATATGATTTAGAATCTAATAATTGATTTAAAGACATGAATATATGCTAAACAATTTTAACTTTTTGTAATTTTCATCTATATAAGTTTTGAAATCTTAATTGGATGATTTTCAAAAAATTAAAACCCAAGACCTTAGGGCTTTTGTAGATATTAAAATTGTGAATTAATTGACACTTGAATTGTGAATTTTCATGCACCACAGAGAGAGAATTTGAATTTTGAAATTTTATGTTCGGGTTTTAAGATTGAATTTTCAATCTCACAAAATAGGTGAAATTGATGAATGTCTTTTTAAAGATTATGTTCCTCCTAAACATATAAGTAAAACCCATATTTCAATTGCATCAAAAATTAATTAATTCTATTGCAATTTCATGCAAAAACTTTCAACCATGGTAGACATATTTCAGAAGCTTTTATGCATTAAAATCGTGCGATTCATAGATTAATAGAAGTTGTTTTGATTTAAACTATATTGCTAAAGGAAAAAAAGGAGGGGAATCAATTGAAGAGATACACGCACGGATTCTTTGGCTTTTGACAATATGTGTGTGTGTGTGTATAGTAAATTATTATTTATGCTCATCGTTACTTTTCAAGAATATCATATATCTGGAATCTGATACATATGTTTTATGAACAAAATACACTTGCGAGGCTCATGTATATATCTATATATACACACATATATAAAATGCACACATTACTTGCTCATGAGGCCGCATATAAAGAAAGTATATATATGTTAGTTGATTCATGATATATTTAACATAAATTTGTTAAACTCTTTGTAGTGCTGCATATAAATATATATATATATATAATGATCTAAGGATTTAATATTATGTTTATGCATGTGTATATATATATTTATTATTTTTAATTTATAATATAAATTCAAATAATGGTATTATTTTCTTTAGATGTTTGATATTCTAACATAAGTTAATTAAAATAATATGCTACCAAAGTAATCTTTATTGTGTAAGTTACTTTATTTGGAATATTAAGATGATTGTGTGTTGTAATGCATGTGGATAGTGATCCATATTTTAAATATGATTTTTTGAAATATATTTCATAATTTTTTGACCACTATAAATATTTTTCATATTAATATTAATATATAAAATATATTTTAATATTTATTTAATTATGAAAGATGATACATTGAAAAATTAATTTATTATATTTTAGACCTTGTGATAATGTTCACTCTCCCTATATTATAATATATATTTATATACTCTCAACCTAAAGTATATGTCTTAAATATGTTTTTTTTAAATATGATTTTATTCTAATTATATATGCATCCTCTTTGGGAATGCTATGAAATTTGTTCATAGTCAGCAAATGTATTATATTTGGTTACATCTCCTTAAGGAATGCATTATGATCTTGGACAAAATAAAATTAATTCTTGTGCAAGGAACTTTATGAATTATTATAGATAGTTGCCACCAAAGTGAAATTATTCATATTGATTCATAAAATTTCCTTTGTAATTTTAGGAAGGTTTCTGATTATCTTATGCTATAACCTGTTGAAAAGGAGTTATTGTATGTCTGTAATTAGAAGTTGATTTGGGATGAAGTTATTGAATGATGCATTGGTCTAAGATATTTATCTACCTAAAGGGGATAAGTATTTGAACCTAGTGTATTCTTACTGATTAACTCATATAAGGTTTTAATATAGCATTATGATCTTGATTTGTATATTCTACCTAAAGCAGAATGTGCTACTATGTTGGCCTCATTATAATAGCTTGTTTTAATTAAAGCTATGTATAAATTTCCCTTGCTATTCATTCAAATGCATTCTTATTTTGCAGTTACTTTTTTTATGAATAACTGTTCTACTTTAATTGAAATTTGGACTAGATCAAATTATAACAAATGGAAGCAAAACTTAAAATTCTCTTTAAGAATTATTGATCTTGATCTAGCACTATGTGAGAGTAGGTTAGAAGTAAATAAGAAGAGTACAACTAGACAGAAAGAATTCTTAACCAAATAGAAGAGATCTAATAGACTTAACTTGATTGCCATTAAGAGGACAATCTTTGAACATTTTCTTAGTGGCTTACCTAAAACTGCAAGTGCTAAGAATTCTTTATAATTTTGGAAGAAAGATACTAAGTATCTAATAACGTTGAGTCTGGATATCTAAATAAAATAGTTGACTGACATGAGACATGATAATAATGAAGGAGTAAAAGAATTTATTCTAAAGATGATTCACATCCAATCTAAATTGAAAGCCCATAGTATTAACCTATATGAAAATTTTATTATTTCATATGCTTTGAATTTCTTCCTTGTTGAGTTCACACAAATTAAAACTACTTACAATACCTTTGGTGAGAAGTGGATCATTAATAACCTTATTACCAAATGTGTGGCTGAAGAAGAGAAATTAAAGAAAGAAAAGAATGACCTATTATGTGATCTAGCCCTTCTTACTTCCCATGGTAAACCCCATTCTAACAAGGATAATTGGAAATATAAAAAAAATTAATTTAATATTCTTCATAAGAATCAAAGTTTAAGGAAACTAGGTAGTGGCCAATACCATAATGTAGGGGGTCCTAAACCAACTCCTATTAAGAAAAATGTTTAGTGTTTCTGGTGTAAGCGAAAGAGACATAAGAAGAATAATTGTATGAAATTCAAAGCTTAGCTAGAGAATAAGCAAAAATTTAGAGGAATTCAAAAACTTGAGGAAACCAAACTTGAGAAAAAGCAAACTGAGGGTAAGAAATGACCTTGAAGTAGTGGTAGAGTTAATGAGAGACGTCAGTCTAGTTTTGGTAATTAGATTTGAACTTATTTTGAAAGACATTTTCATGTATTTTCTTTTAGGAGAAATTTGATTTAGATAAATTTTGTTTTTATTTACTTTCCTCAATGGAAAAATAAATTTAATGTTAAACTCCCATATTGTTGGTTATTAATATTTAGTGGATGGTTTATATAGATTATCTTTAGTTTCAAACAATATTTCGTTATCTTTAAATATAGAAAGTGTGGTTGTTAAAAGGTCTAAAATTAAAGAAAAATATTTTTATTATGGCACAAGCACTTAGGTCATATCTCTAGGAAAAGAGTTGAAAGATTAATTCAAAATGATATTTTACCTTCTGTAGAGTTTGATGATTTAGGGACTTGTGTGGATTGTATTAGAAAAAAAATTCACTAAGAATAAAAAGAAAGATACAACTAGAAGTTCAAGTCTTTTAAAAATTATTCATACAAACATTAATGAACCCTTTTCTATTAGTATTTGTGGCAATAATTTTTTTTTTTAATTTGGCTATCTTTATTTGATTAAAGAAAATTTGTTACTTTTGAAAATTTTAAAATTTTTAAGCTGAAGTAGAAAAATAGTTAAAAAAATACATTAGAAATTTAATGATAGGATTTCGTATTGTGGGTTCTATTGTGCGACTACTAAGAATTTACTATGACAATAGTGCTGCAGTGTTTTACACTAAAAATAATAAAATTATTAGTGGTTCTAAACATCTGGAGTTGAAATATTTGACCGTCAGAGATCTAGTAAAGAATAACGAAATAGTTGTTAAATATATAGATACAAACTCTATGTTAGCTAATCCTTTAATTAAAGAACTTAGGCCCATTGTGTTTAAAAACACATTGAAAACATGGGCATTGTAAGTTCTTTTGATATCTTTGGTTAGTGGGAATTTAAGATTTATATTATTTTCTTGTTATATTGAATATTTTCTTTAGATACTTTTGGTGTTTATATTATTTTTATTCCAACCAATTAATAATGCATTGAATTTTTGGTATTATGCATTTTTGAACATATGCATCAATTGCAAAATTTTGAACTAGGTGTCATTAGGACCATTATACTTGTGGTCGATGCCATATTAGAGTTGAGACATGATGGTTTTTTGACAAACCATACAATTTCTCTAGCTTTAATGCATTTAAGAGAAATTATAAAAACTAACAAAGAAAATAGTAGTTTGGCTGTTGGATTACACTGACATACTATTTTCTTACTGCACTCTACACTAATGACTAGTTAATGGAGTCAGTGACATTTGTAACCATAGAATGTTTAATATCAATAAGATATATGATAACTGCCATAATTTAATGTTAGTTGGCTTTCGTTGGATGGAGTCATATTAGATATCGCATCTTAGATCATATGTTTTTAAAATGTAGCTACATTGTAAAATTAGTCATTAGCCTGAAAGTCATTTTCAAAATAAAAATTTTTAAAAATAGAGAATTGATTTTGCCTAAGTGAGAGAATGTAAGAATTATTGTGAGCTACAATCAATTACTTTTATTTTAAATAAAAATGGGCTAATTTAGGAATTGTTGTGGGCTACAGTCAATTAATTTTGTTTTAAATAAAAATGGGTTAAGAGATTTCAAAATTGCCTCACCTTTTAGCTCCCTCACTCAACCATGTTCGATCAAACTGGATTGAACAAATTACATTCTCTAGCAATATGTGACACTTCCCATTATCAAAGGGAACAAATTAAACAGCTATATTTTTGGATTTGACCCTTTTCCCTCTTAGTTTGTTTTTAATGATGCAGGAACAAGGGTGAATCCTACATATGAAGAGTGGCTTGCTACCAATCAACAACTCATGGGTTGGCTCCTAAATACGATGATTGTGAAGATTGCATTTCAGATGATTCATTACAAAACATTGAAGGAATTTTGGAATGTTGCCAAAGATCTATCTGGAGCTCACATTAGGTCTTGGGTTCTGTTTCACAAAAATGAGTTTCATTCACCAAGAAGGGAAACTTGACTACGAATGAATATCTTACCAAAATCAAATCAATCTCTGATAATCTCACATAATCTTTAAATGCTTATGGACCCATGCAAAGAACATAATGGCAATTCTTTTCATCTTCTAGCCATATCATCAACTGTTTTTTGATGTTATATCTATCAATATTGCTAGCACTTATAGGTTTATTAACTAGAGTTGACATCTTTTCCAACAAATGGATTGCATGTACAATTAAACAAATAAGGCATACAACACACATACGTCTATACCTTTCCAAATATTTTATTACATGGTTCAAGTTTGAACCTTCATTTGTCACTCCAAAATTAGTAAATTGCTTGACTTCTAACTCAAAATCATAAATATATTTTACCACATCCTTCCTTAATTGCATATTATTGTAGTTGTTCATCTATTGAACAATTATGTTAATAAAAAAAATAATTTGCCAGAAAGCATTAACCATATCATCTATTGAACATATGGTAACTAGAAAGGATTAGTCATATGATAGATAAAGATATAGACCCTAATTTAAACATTTTGTAAGGAAAATGACGTCTCCCATTTTATGGCACTTCAAATAACAACCACCAACAATTTAGATACCTAAATGGCGTTTCCCATTTTGGAAAGGCCCTAAAAAAATTCTACAATAAAGTCTGAAAATGTTACTAAGAAGATACTCATAAAACTACCAACAATTCATTTTAACACTTTAATTGAGCTATATTAGTTAAGGGGTAATGTGGATGAGAGAAGCTCAATGGAAGTCTCTTGTTTCCAAGCGAAACATTAAGGATATTGGCCAACTGATTATCTCAAATTATACAAAGAGAAAGTTATTATGTATAGAGTGGGTCATGAGGGAGACTAATCCTTTGAATTTGAGCAACCTAAGCGACAAAAATATCAAGCTGAAGAGGATGAGAGAGACCCATAAGTATCAAATATCTTAATTATGACAACAATACATATGCATGTCCATATAAATATATATATAACCATCCATTGATTGATAAATTGCTTTTTTATTTCACAAGTCTATGCATGTCGTCGTAGATGTGTAGAAACAAAGTTTCAAAGTCAAAAATTTCTCCTTGGAATAGGACATTAACCTAATTTGGCCCCGTTTCTTTTTTTTTTTTCTCTCTAAAGATCAAATTTGTGTTTCCAAATAGGTCAATGTACCAAAAAAAGTTATAGTCACAGCAATTGGAGGAAATTTTGAAATAATCAAACCACTGTATCCAAACAATATAAAAAGAGCAATGAAATTTAATAACAGTGAAATTTCTTCGATGAAAGATGGCATGGAATAAAAGGAAGAGGAGATATCAGATGACATTGCGAAGCTTAGAGGAGAAAACCAAACGGTGTTGACGTCGAGCCAAAATGAGGTATTCTGCAAACAAATGAGTATGAATTTATTTGGCAAAGAAAATAAAAGAGTGAACATAGAAAGTGCCTTATAATCTTTTTATTGGGACAAAGAAGTGAAAATGGAGAGTATTTGTGTTGAGGGTAATTTGGGAAAATAAAATCCAAATTACGTTAGGCAGAGTTTTCCTTTCAAAATCTCTCCATATTTAGGGAAATTTTTTTTTTGTGGGACTCACCGTAATTTTTGCCTAACTTTTCTCTCCTCTATATTTTTCTCTCCCATCCAAACAGGATAAAATTCATTTTCTCTCCGCTTTTCTCCTCAACTTTTCTTCCCCCCTATTTTTCTCCCTATTCAAATGCACTGCAAGAGTTGGTTTGGTATGAGTCTTTTAAATTGTTTTATATTTTTATTATTATTTAAAATTTTTATTACTTATTTAAAGTAAAAAATAAACAAATATTTTTATCATCAAAATTATTTTTTATTATATTTATGATAATTTTTTTATATTTTACATGCAAAATAAGATACAATATAATTTTAAAAGTATATAAATTGATAAAATTTCAACTGAACCTATTAAAATCATAAGATAAACCAGTTGATATGATAAAGCTAATCTGTTTTCACGGCACTATAAAATATAAAGAGAATTATTTAAATTAATTAATAATAGTGGAGAAAGTACAAAACAGCCAGTTACATTTCCACTCGATGATTGCAAGTTGCGACAGAAAGATTGGACAAGGAATAATGAATCCTTTATTCTCTTCCAAGGCATACATAATGATGATCCTTTTTTCCAGCGATAGTGTTGGGTTGGAGGATTTCAAAGTGGGGTTGATTCTCTGTCGTGTAATATAAATATAAAATTACAATTAAAGATTTTAAATTAAAAATTTTTATATTAAAAAATTTTAAAATTACTCTAAATATTTTAAAATTAAAAATTTAGATTACAAAAAATATATAATTTATAACTCTAAATTAAAATTTAAATATTTTAAACTTTTGATCTATAAATATAATTTTTCTTAATATAGAATTCAAAGATTCATAAAAAAATTATTTTTTTATTTTACTTTATTACCGGCAAGCCGATACTTTATATTCTCGAGCAATTCCTTTGCGAGTTAATTATTGGCAACTAATTAAACTGATAATAAAAATTGAAATTTCTAGCTAAATCATTGCGCCGCATTATTTGAATTTTAGTGATTTTATTTAATTTTTTATTTAACTCAATTATTAATGGGGTTGAGTCACGACAGTTCATGGATGCTAAATAGTATTATTATTATTGTCACTATTGTTTATAATACGTAGGTGCTGACGCCGTAGTGTTAACTTTTGAGTTGGATGGGTGACAAACTTGGATAATATTGCCGAGGCAAAAGGTGTGGTAGTCACTATCAGAATTAAAATGTGGAAATAACGCCTTCCCAATGTTTTGAGAAACTATTCCGCCATTTGAATTGTGAAACATGCAAAGTTGTCCTTTCGATCGCGAGCTGCACCAGTTCTTAACTTTTGGACTTTCTCAACAAAATTGTCTTACATTCTGCTACGCATCTTTGTCAGATAAATTTCTTTAATTTTTTATTACAGAATTTCATTTGGATTACATTCTTTAAGCTGCTTGATTTTGATGATTGGGTTGATAAATGATATTTAATTAGCAACCATACGACTTTGATTTGAGATATTGTTTTAGTACACTTTGGTTTAGTAGGACACCTGATTACAGCCAAAGACAAGCAGCCACATGAGCATGTGGGTTAGGCTATTTGTCAATGGATAATTAGAAGGTTACACTCTTTTTTTAATTTAATTAAATTATATTTTGATATTTTATTTATTTTAAAAATTAGATTTGATTTTTTGTTTTGAGATTCAGTAATATTATTTTTGAAAAAACACATATTATACAAAAAGCTAATGCCATTGCCAAAAAAAAAATAAATTGGGGATGAAGTTTTTATAATATACATTTAAATTCTAGAAGAGCCACTTGTCATTTTGAAACAAGCTCACCATGCCAATTACAATTTATTCAAACTTTAAAGAATACTAATATAACCTATATTCATGAATAATCAGTAAAGACTAATTAATAGAACTAAAGACAAGTGGCCAAATGATATATATATATATATATATATATATATTATGTTTCCTTTTAATACAAATTTATAAGTAGACTAATTCCAATTTGGACTCTTTGCATTTCAAGGGTAAATGTACAATATGCAACTGGAGAAATATAGTTTAAAAAGTGCAGGATTAAGTAACTTCAATAGTTGGAAGGTGAAGAAAGAAGTTTTCAATGTTAGAGAAAAAAGTAGGGGCCAAACAGTTCTTAATGTTGAAAATCGGAGAAAAAAGGCTTTTAACATTAAAAGTTTTTAAAATTCTCTCTTTTCAACTATAATATGTAACATACTATAGAGGATTTATTTACAAACTATAGTAATTGTCAATAAATATATAAGCATATAATAAACACATTTATGAAATTCATTATTTCTAACATATTTTATGTTAATGATCATAATTGACTTACTCTATTTACCTTTTATAAATTATATTTATTTAAAAATATATCCCATTTTTAATATACTTATCTTTCAACACACGCGTGTGCCTAACTCAGAATTTATCCTTTAAATTAATCTTCCTTTCTCATGAAGACAGGTTAGTAATAGGCCCCATAAGTCAACTTAAATGTGCTATGAAATATATTAAAACTTAATTTAATTAAGCTTGATCGCTTAGTCACAATGACTTTATTTAATATGAATACTTTAAACGAATGGTAGGCTTAAATAAATTCTTGGAACAAAATTATACATTTGGTTTTCATAATTTATTAGAGTATTATAATTTTTTTCCCATATTAGTCCTTATATTTTATTGTTGTTTTTAATTTGGTCTTCAATATTAAAATCTGTCACGACACCATTTTTTTGAGGTTGATTGCCTAACAAATTGTTGATATGTCATTAGGTAGCACTCACATAGATTTGAAAAGTATACATTTTGTCTTTATAATTTGCTTGAATTTCAATTTGATCCCCCTAATTTGTTTGAATTTTCAATTTGGTTCCTTTATTTTGCTTTTCTTTTTTTTAATTTTTCAAATAGTCCTTTAACTTTTGTTATTTTGATTTGGTTCCTAAAGTTAAAATCTGTCATGACTAGGTGAGTTTGAAATTAACTTGGCTTATAGACTGTCGACGTGTCATTGGACAACTCTGGCATGAAATCTCAATTGCTATGTTTGATGCAAATAAGATAATCATAAAATATTTAGCAAACAAAATTATAACGTTAGGACATATTAGTTTTATGGTAGGACACGTTTGTCATGCTTATTAACTATCTTTTAAAGGTTTTAATGTAAAGACGATATCAAAAATAAAATTAATTAATCTTTAGATGTTTGGTGTGAAATAATTAAATTTTGAGAGATTAAATTAAAAAATAAATTAATTTTGAAGGATTAAATTATTAATTTATTCTAAATTTATACAATATTATTATTTATTCTATTTCTCCATTTTCTTTCTATAATTTTTATTTTATTTTATTTGCTTTTCTTTTTTTCTAACACCACAAAAAAGAGGGAATTTAGTGAGAAAAAGTTTTTCACTGTTCCTTTACTAAATTAACTCACTAAGGGGTTAGCAAGGGAATTGTTTTCTCACTAAATATTATTCGTTAATTAGTGATAGACATTATTTTTTTCCTTAAACCCTAACTAAATTCTCTTATTGACCAAATTGCGAGAGAGAATTTCTTGCCAAATTAGTCATTAATTCTTTTCCAAATAGTGAGGGAATTGCAAGATAAAATTCCTTACTAGAAATAAAAGCAATTGCTTAGAAAAGAGACCTGACCTCTTCCTCTTTTTCATCAATGTAGAGCGAGATATTACATATCCTCAACTTTGATTTACACTTCCTAAGTTATGAACTAAATTAAGGGTGAGTTTTTTGAGATGCACATTATGATCTTAAATGGCACTAAATAGTGATTTTACCTCATAATTCTCTTGCTAAATAGCAAGTGAATTGAAAAGAATTAGTGACCAATTTGACAATGAATTTTCTCAAGCAATATGATCAATGAGAAAATTTAACAAGAATTTAACAAATTGTTTTTATTCTATTTTATTAATTATCATCTAGTATATAGCGAATGAATAATTTTTCACTATTCTCTTGTTAAGCCTTAGGTAAGTTGATTTATAAAAATTTCATCACTAAATTCATTCTTTTTTGTAGTGTTTCAAAAGAGACATGAACTTGTTAAACTACTCGCTCCATTACATTCTTTACCATCTATTAAAGGTTGAATAAGCAGTGGCGGAACCACGTTTGTTTGAGGGGGTGCATATGCACCCTCTCAATTTAAAAAAAATTATAGGCAAGGGATGTAAATTTTTATCTTTGGTATCTTTACTCTTAATATTTTGTGTTTTTTATTTTTTATATCTTTATATTTTGAATCCATTTGATTCTTAACTTAGATCAAATTTAAATACAATTGAGTTCAATTTTTTTTTTAAATATATGATAACTTAACTCAAAATTAATAAATTCTAACAAAAATTTTTAAACCCATTTAATATTAGTCTTATAAAAAAATTAATATCATTATTTATAGTTTATTTTTATAATGAAATTCATTCTTTTTGGAAAAAAAAAATAAAATCTTATTTTTAATTATTATTTTTAAAACTAAATTGCACCCTTTGGATTACGATCCTGGCTCCGCCACTGTGAATAAGTGTCCATTTTGCCACGAATTCATGAACGCAAAGTCTCCCCTCCACAATGGATGATATAGATAGATCCACGTGGCATCATCTTCAGATGGTCAAAAGGGCAACCTGGCACTTGCATTAATGTAGCACCGGTGCCAACTGCCAACTGCCAAGTTGCTTAAAAAGTACAAATAAATAAATAAACAAACAAATTAATTAATTGAGCATTTATTTTTGTGAAACGTTAAAGTCAAATGCCCATTATAACTTAACGGGGAAATTAAAAAATATATATTTAAGAACTTAACTTTTGTAAAATTTGCAACAAAAAATCTTAAAAATTAAAATTACTCCTCACGACTGAAGTTATGCTCAACTTTTGGGATATTTACTATTAGATTTTAGGAATGTTATTACCAAAATTACTTAAATTGTAACTTTTTAAAAATTTGATAATAATTTTTATAAACTCTAGTAGTAAGTTCTGATAATTTTGATTCTTAGATGTAGTTTTAATTTTTTTTTAATCCTTAGATGGAGTTTTAATTTTTAAGGCTTTTATTATAATTTTTTTAAAAGTTAGATTTTTGAATGTAATTTTTCTAAAAATAAAAAAGACTTCATCGTAACTCATAAGTGACTTATATGGCGAATGTGACTTCGTGGTAATGGTATACAAAACAATCGATGGCTCACTGAATCTAGCCTAAGGCCAAGTTAAACAAAATACAGATAAAAAAAAGACAAAGAAAATTAGGCTGAGTTAGATGATCAGGTTAAGTTAGACCATGAATTGACCTTAGAACTAGCATGGCTTAGCTTGGCACAATACCTTCTTAAAAAAAAAAAATTAAATAGAGATTTATATAAAAATTTTGATTTTTTTTAGAGTTCAATTATAATTTTATAAAAACTTATATAATTTTTTTTAAGAATCAATGTATAAATTTTATAGAAGTTAAAAAAAATACAACACATAACCTAATATTAAACTTGGCCTAACTCAATATTAAACTAAACTAGGCTGAACCAAATTGAGCCAAAGTCATAGATTAAAAATTTTCTGTACAAAATAGGGTTGAGTTTTGGCCTAACTTTTGTACACCCATACTTTGCGGGAATCAAATCCTCTTAAGTTTGTTGTCTTTAAAAGTTTGATAATTTTTTTTTCTTAAACATAATTTATAGCTTTCTCTTTCCATATGAAGCAACAGCCTATGTATCGCCTTCATCAAATTTCAAAGGCAGCAAACTTGAGGAAATCTATTTTACACTTTGTGACAAGGTCGCGGGCACACATTACCTATGTATCCCCTTCAATTTTATTCTGTTGGATTTCTTCCTACACATTATGTTATGATGTTCCTTAATTTATCTCACCATTAAATTAAACTCTCACCTCAAATTTTAAAATCTAGTACTGTATGTAAATGACATGTGAGTTATTGGTGTATCAAAGAATGCCACACTTTAGATACTATAGATTGTAAAACTTAATTTTTGTATTTTTCACATATAAACCGTAATGTAACACTAATAAAATAAATAAAAAAATAGTTATCAAGTTTTTTAATTAACAAAAAATAACAAGTAGATTTATTTTTATAACTCAATAACAAATGACTAGGGCTTTCCCAAGAAAAAAAAAATCTATATGTTATATTTTTATTAAAAAATCTAATAGTAATTACTTAAAATTTTTATTTAAATATAATCCTTTGTGATATATGTTGACATTTGTGGAACTACCTCGCACACACATTTTTAGAAATGGATAAAAAAAAATGTTGGAAAATGATCAGAGGGAGTGTATCCTTAATTTGACCCGTACAACATGAATTAGGTGTTAGATGGAAAATGTGGAGGAAATTAGAAGGGCATGCAAGCAAGACTTGAGTTTGGTTTAAATTAATTGAACTCAGACCAAACGCACATGCATGGAGAGAAAAATAACTTAATTCATCACACATAAAAATATTGACTAAGACATTTGACTAAGTCCCCTCCCATGTGGACAATTAATGAAATAGGTGTCTCACATTCTATGCCAGCCATCATCACCTTCATGATTTCCATTATTTCACCCTTGTTATGCGTTTTCTCAGAAAATCTGTAGCAAAAACCAAACATATGCAGAGATTATTACTTGATATAGCCTATATAATTTTCCTTTGCTTCCTACTACGTGGTTAAGGGTATGTTTGAATTAAAAAGAATAGAATGAAAGATAAAGAAAGTGAACTTTAATTAATTTTGACACTTTCTTTGATTCTTCTCAATCTACATATATTTTAAATAAAAAAAGTTATATTTAAATCCAAACTAAAGAAAATGTCAAAATTAAAACTCAACTTCTTTTCCTTTTCCTTTGTTCTCCTCAATTCAAATATACCATAAATATATGTAGGTAGCTCTGTTTGTTATTCCAATTTAGAGTGTGAATGCAGGAAAACTTCAATTAAAGGACCACAGAAACAAAAATGCAGAACTACAAAAATGGGTAGATTTAATGAGGGAATATCCCTTGCCATTAGAGATGGCAATTTTGTAGGGTGGGGAGTTGCCTCTTCACTTTCTATTCCTGTCATCAATTATTTCTTCCATCCGCATTCTCATCCTCATTGTCATCAATTATCTCTTCCATCCCCACTTTCATCCTCATTCCTCATCGTAGGGGGAAATTTTTCCCATCCCCATTTTTACAGGACGGATTCCTATGGATCTCCATGGAGACATTGAATTTTTTATAGAAAATAACAAGAAATAAATAATATCAAATAAAATACAAAAACTATATATTTGAAAAAAATTTAAATATAAAGTTCAAACTCCTTATTTAAGTTCCCCAAAAAACTCTAATCAAGTTCAGAAAACTGAAAAAAAAAGAACAAGTTAAATAATAGTTAGGAGTCGATAAGAATATTTAGATTGATTTTTTTAAATTAATATAAATATAAATAAAGAGTAAAATGACTAAAAAAATATACAATAATAAGAGAATTATATAAAAATTTTAAAAATACTTATATAAAGCTAACGAGAATAGAGGCCTTATAGGGCACGAAGTATGATTTCATTCCCATTTCCAAATTACTTTCGGGGAGATTTTTTCTCCATCTCCATCCCCGTAGAAAAAAAAAATCTCTATATTTGTATCCCCAAATGAGACAATTCTCACATAGATTCTCAGATTTGGAGATTTTTACCATCCCTATTTCTTACTCCCTTGCTAAACTCACTCAGTGAGAGAATGATAAGGAATTGTTCTCTCATTTGGTACTTTTCACTAAATTAGCAAGGAAATATATAATTTATTTCAAGAATTTAAAATGCTATCATACAATTTACAAGAGCAAAATGCATATAGCCTTTGCCTTTTATTTTTAAATTGTGATTTTAAATTTATGTTACTTAAAATTATATTTATTTTTTCTTTTTGTTTGGGAAGCAGTGGGATAGATGGTAGTAGTCAAAATGAAGTCAATAAATTATATAACAACTAGCGATAATCTTATTTAAAAAAAAAATTTCCAACTACTTCCTATCACTTTCCTCCTACAAAATCAAAATCTGATGAAAATCCTTGGTTTTGTTGTAGTGTTTATTTCAATCTTAAAATGTAAGATTTGCACCGTGTGAACTATGAGCTCATTGTCAACACTGCTATACTTTGTACAACCTTAATTTTTTGTTTTCACATACAAATTATAATGTAAGACCAAGTATATGAAAGTTATACTAAGACATGTTTGAGCCATTTTCAACACCATGTGATAAAAATGAATTTGAACCACATGAACCAATTAAGCGAGAAAACAAGCCCATTGACTTATTGACCATTATCCTCTAGCCCCACGCCTGAAAGATCGTTGGAGACATTTCATAAATCGCCTATCAAGTTGCCTAACGATCGGGAATGGTCATACCTAATAAAAGCCCCATAACACCTATCAATCATTTAATACACAACAATGACCTTGCAACAGCTCAGGAAACTTCACCCCTTCTATCAATAATGACCTCTATATTACTAAAATCTTGTGCTATTACTCTACCATCTCATTGTTATTTTGCTACTTTTACCATCAACGGGACAATTGAAGCTTTGTCCCCTTTGCATGTATCACCGTTTAGCTTTATTAATCGTAGGGAGGCAATTAGAAAAACAGCATGAGGGTAAAATGCGTTGCATCATTTTTTTGGGAGGCGAAATGTGCTGCACCTGTACAATTCTAAATTTCAAAACTTTTTTCAGTGTTAACAGAATAGGACTTATAATTTTAAAAGAAAAAAAAAACAAACGGGATGCCCCTAAAATATTGTACATGGGTTCATCCCTCGTTGATTTCCCATTATAAATTGACATCGCTTTGAATACTGTTAACCAGGAAGTGGCTTGGAAAAAGAGAATTAGACTGAGAGAATGAATCCTTAACATCAAACCTGTTTCAATCTTTCAGATTTGTTCCATGTCAACTGTGAGCTCATTGGAAAAAATGCTATACTTTGTAGAGCGCTTAATTTTATATTTTCACATATTAATTATAATATAACACCAAGAAATTATATATAAATATTATTCTAAGGGGATTTTGAGACGTCTCCACCGCTTTGTGATATTGATATTTGTTGAACTCCTTCGTACACCTTTTTTTTTTCCTTTAAGTTAGTCAAAATGAAACTTCGAATATGAAAGGGAGGGTACCCATTGAACTCTCTGCAGTGAATTAGGACTTGCATGGAAAATGTGAAGGAAAAGTGCATGCAAGAGGGATTGGTTTAAATTAATAATATTAAAAATGAACTTAATAATTATCTGATAATGTACATGATAACAGTTTTGATAAGAGAGAGCTTAATTTATCATACATATAGGTACATTGACAAATCCATATGTATTCTATTTCTATGGTAGCTACTAGCTAGCTAGCATTGTTTCATCGTCACCGTTACGATAGCCATTGTTTCCCCTAAATTTGTGATGCGTATGCATCTTCTCAGAAAATCCTGTAGTAGTAACCAAACACATGCGCATAAATTATTATTAAAGTGTCAGTGTAAACCTCAAAAGACAAAAAGGAGACTTCCTGATCAACTAAAGGATTTGATTTGATTCGATGTTTCGGATTGAATTGTTAAAATTTAATTCCGAAAATACGAATTAAATCAGAATTAAGAGCTATATGAATCTAATGCATAATTTAGAAATGCTAAATATAAAACTTAATTTAAGGTGTATTTGATTATTTTCGTAACTACAATAGAATTTGGTATTGATTGAGTTTTCCTATGTGTCTCTCTATTAAATAGTGACTTTCAATGGAATAGATATACAAAATTGCAGTTAGGAAGAAGATTTAACTTTTTTTAAATAATGTTTTACTGAATTTTTCTATTACGAGTTTTAGCAAAATCAAATAACCTACATTTTCAACTGATAACTAAACTTAATATAAAATATATATCGAGCCTTGATTACAATATGATTACTTTAAATAATTTTGTATCCTGAAAATCTTAATGAACCATTAATAAACTGGTATTTTAGAAGAAAAAAAAATTAATACAATGTGAAATATTCTAACATTAACCTCAAAGTTGCTTTTGTTGGTTCCAACTTCCAACTCCTTTATCAAGTCAAGTTTAAATGTAATTATTTCAAGTATATAATTTTAGTAAACTTAAAATATTTAGCAATATATATATATATACCATTAGGGTACATTAGTTTATGGTAGAACATGTTTATCATGTTTATTAACAATCTTTTGAAGGTTTTTGATGTAAAGACGATATTAAAAATATAATTAATTACTCTTTAGAGGTTTGGTATGAAATAACTAAACTTTGAGAGATCAAATTAAAAAATAAAGTATTTTTGAAGGATCAAATAATTAATTTATTTTAAATTTATAATATATTATTATTTATTCTCTTTCTCCATTTTCTTTCCATAATTTTCATTTTATCTTATTTGATCTTTTTTTTTTAACTTTGGCACTACAAAAAAGAGAAAATTTAGTGAAGGAAAATTCAATTACTGTTCCTTCGATATATTAACTCACTGAGGGGTTATCAAGGAAATAGCGAAAGATTATTCTTTCACTAAATATTAATTACTAATTAGTGAGAGACATTTATCTTTCTTAAACCATTGCTAAATTCTCTTGTTGACCAAATTGTAAGAGAAAGTCCCTTGCCACATTGGTCATTAATTCTTTTCCAAATAGCAAGAGAATTGTGAGATAAAATTTCTGGCTAGAAAAAATGAAATTGCTCAAAAAGAACAGGATATTAAATATTTTCAATTTTAATTTATCTTTTCTAAGCTTTAAATTAAAATGAGAGTACGTTCTCTAAGATGCACATTACAATTTTGAATGGTGCTATATAGAAAATTTAGCTTGTAATTCCCTTGCTAAATAGCAAGTGAATTGAAAAAGAATTAGTGACCAATTTGGCAATGAATTTTGCCTCACAATTTGGTCAATGAAAAAATTTAGCAAGAGTTCAAGAAAGAAATGTCTCTTGCTAATTAGGAATTAATATTTGATGAAGGAACAATGCCTTCTTACTAACCCTTAGGTAAGTTGATTTAGTGAAAATTTCATCACTGAATTCCTTTTTTTTTAATATTTCAAAAGAGACATGAACTAGTTAAACTACTTGCCACATTATGTTCTTTATCATCCTTTAAATCTGATCTAACCAGTCGATTGAATAGGTGTCCTTTTTGCCATGAATCCATAAACACGAAGTCTCCCCTGCATATTATTGTCTTTCATACATTATTATGTACAGAGATCTCAAGATAATTTAATCATAAAGAAATATGACTTTTCAAAAAGTAGAGGTTTCAATACCAAAATTATGATATAAAGGAAGTAGCTAGGAAAATGAAAGGGAACGTCCCCGTGGACTGCCGTGCACCGTCTTGCACGGAAAACACGGAGGAAAAGCCCCCCATGCAATATGAAAGATATCCAAAATTGACCACGTCAAACGTGGAATATACTGCTTAAATACTTTGAGAGTTTCTCAACAACAAAATATCTAAAGTGATAGCGTCTTTAGACACTTATTTTATTGCATTTGTAAATATAGTTTTTTACGCTTAAATGTAACTAGAAATCAATCAAATAACCCACTTGACATTCATTAACGGCTGAATTATTATTATATCATGATCGTAACATAATGATATTATAAGCATTGATTTAATTGTCATACATTTCAATTTTGATGTAATAAACTATTAAATATAAAATAATTTTGTATTAGTTTCCTTAAATTTATTTTTATAATCATACTTATCAATTATTTTTACAGAATTAATTTCACTTTAATAAAATCATAATAACAATGATTGTAATAATAAATCTAATATAAAATGAATAAAATATTGTTATATATAATAATTATTTGTACCATAATTAATTTTTATAATAAACCTAAATTCATAATATTATTACTCATCTATGCCAATATATATAATTTTAAAAAAATTTCATCTTTTGATCCTAAGATCCATATATATATATATATATATTAGTGTGTTTTTGGTGTACATTTAGCCGGATAAAACAAAAATAACAGCATCAATTAAATATTATGGAAAATATCTGCCTTTAGTTACCTACTCATGTGGTCCCCATCATCCAACACCTCAGGAATATGATCTTCCTACCTCAGACCGCTAATTGGCATGATAAATAAACATAATACTTTTTATATTTTAACATATAAAATAATTTTAAAATGTTAAAGTGTTAATTTTACACAAAATAAAAGAGACTCTAACGCCTCGTTTGGTTCATCATTTTGAACGTAAAATGCAACTCATTCCTACTACATCGCATGTTAGTTCATCGTAACGCACATCAATCCGCATCGAGGGATTGAGCATAGTGTCTATACTGTGGTACGGGAACGTAATGTGTTTTGAAGCCAAAAATTTTGCTTTCACCATTTTGCCCCTTCTTTATCAGACTATGCACATCACTACTAGAAAAAAGACTTTTTCAGACGACATTTTAGACGAATTTGAGACGAATTTTAAATGGTTTTAAGACAGAATTCTGACAAAACTTTTATTTCAGATGGATTTCAGACGAAATACATTCTGTCCCTAAAAACCTTGTCGCAAAATTATTTCCGTCTGAAAATCTGTCTAAAATTAGTTTGAGACAGATTTTCAGACAGAAAATATTATTTCAGACGAATTTTTGTATGAACGTTATTTATATAATAAGTCTAATTTAGGGACGGATTTCAGACAGAAATAAATAATTTATATTTATTAAATATATTAATTTTAGACGAATTTCAAACGAAAATAAAATATTTTTCAGACAAATTTTGGATAGAAATTTAAAAAAGTTATTTGATTTATAGATGAATTTTAGACAAAACACATATATTTCAGACAAATTTTGGATGAAATTTGTTGTGCTTTTTAGACAGATTTGGGACGGAAAACAAAAAACTATGAATTTTTTGTTTTGTTTTCTGTTTTGTTATTCTTTTAAACCTGCTAAATTCTGAAATAGTAAAATATGAACCTTTTTAACTAATTTATCATAAGGATAATATTAAATATTCAAATTCAAATCTATAAGATTAGAAATACCTAAAATATTAAATACAAAACATGGCATATTCTATAAAAGTTCAATTACATCATATGTCCAATGAAAACAAAAGGAAAGAAGATATAAGCTAGTCAATGCAAATCACCCTCATCATCCTTATCACCGTCCTCCTCCTCCTCCACCGTTGGCGGAATGTTCAAAGTTTGTAACACCAATGCAAGTCTTTTTTCATTTAACAACATTCTTTTTTCCTGTTTAACTATTTTCTGGTCTTGTTCAGCTATCTTACGTGCCTGCTCCTTATTGATTCGCTCTTGATCCTCATATTTTTTTTGCCACATTAAAAGTTCCTCTTGCATGGTTTCATCCACAGATAATGTGCAGGAAGATGAGCCAACAGAAGATTTTGCACTAAGACGTGATCCCATAGAACCTAGACCATAAACAACCCCTTTCTTCCCTCTAGGGACAACCTCTTTCCAAATGCTCAAGTCATCTGGTATAGACTAGCTTGCATTAGATGACCCTTCTCCTTCTACATCATCATTAGATATGGCCATTTGTGAAATCTCTATCCTTCTCTTTTTAAAGTTTTCCTACAAAAACATGATGATTAATTAAACATTTGGCAAACAAAATATTTTTAAAAAATTATAAGTTAGTCAGCATCACATACTATGGCATTCTTCGATCTCTCATCAACCCAAGATTTGTCTTTTCTCATATGAGTTTTAGTAAAAACCTCTACAATATTAGGATCCACTCCTGTAGCTTTCTTCTGCTTTTTTCATAAGTTGAACAAGTAAATTTACAATATTTTCCATTTAAAATCAACATCACATAAGCAAATTAGAGTTTTTCTTACCATCCTACGTGCATGCTCACCCGCAGATATAGAACCACCTGTATGCAAGGAGCCACCTTGACTTGAAGCACGATTTGCTGTATTTGCTATTGACAAATTCTTGAACTTGTTGTCTGATGCCCAATGACGTAGTAATTGCCTCCATATTACCTCAGACATGTATTTGGGCTTATAATTTGAATTCTTGCCATAATTCTTCCTTTCTTGATACATCATACTCCTAAATCGAGCATCTCCCTTAACGTCAAAAATTTGGCGGATCCTTGTAGTATATTGAGGTTTCCATGTACAATACTTCTACAAATATTAACAAAAGTTACATATATACACATTTATATACATAATAGCAATAAGACTTATCATCTAATATAATTTTTACCTTAAATTCCTCAAACCATAAGTCTCGCATATCCTTAGTTGTTTCTTTCCAAGTTGGACAAAACCAATCAAATTTGCTCTTTATAGCAGAGGTCAAGAAGTGCACAGCAGTTGATGGATTAAACCTATTAACAAATATTATGATAAAAGATATATGCATGTATGTAATAAATAAAATAGATTGTTAAATACAATTGTGTCAAAAAATATACTCATTTCCATAAGGCTCTATTTCTGGAAGCCCTTCTTGAACTACACATGTTTCTTCTTGAGAATTAGCTATTGATGATTGAGTATGTGGCAAAGTTGGTGATGATGTAGAAGGCACTTGTGATGGCGTAGGTGTAGGTGTAGGCGTAGGTGTAGGTGTAGGTGTAGGTGGGACATTTGGTGATGGTCTAGGTGTAAGTGTAGGTGGGATATGTGGTGATGGCATAGATGATATATCTAATGGTGGATCTGTAGGTACTAGTCTAGTTGATGTAATTAGTGGTTGTATAGGTGAGACATTTGGAGGAAACTGAATAGACAGTGAGACTTTCTCCCCTTTAGTAGATGAGCGTCGACCTCTAGATAATGGGGTCTTCCCACCTCTAATTGAACCTCTACCTCTGCCTGTCATCTGAAATCATAAGCACATTAACATATATTTTTCTCATTAACAACATTGAAGGCATGTGAAAAATTGTAATATTACCTAAGTACTTAAAAACAAATTAAGAGATACAAATTCAAAATACTAACTGAAGTATTTAAGCATAATACATTAAAAAAAGGCTACAATATTTCAAATTACATAAAAATAAAAAAGAAAGATGTAGCAATGCTAATTTAAGGAAGACAACATAAATAACTTCTGCAACAACATAAATAACTCCTGCAATCAATGTAGTTTAACCATCATTGTCTATGGTCTGATTCTTCAGCATAAGCTAATTCTTCTTCTTCTTCTTCTTCTTCTTCTTCCTCCTCCTCCTCCTCTTCATCCTCCTCTTCCTCCTCATGAACAAATCTCTCATGCCCATCATTAATTGCATCAACTTCATCAAACCTTCCATCATTATCTAGTAAAGTATCAGGTAGATCAAGGTCAATTGTGAAGTCACTAATATTTTGACCCATGTAGTCCTCTTGATAAGCAAAGTAACCCTTGTACTCATGCTCAATTATACCCCTTGCTTTAGTTTTGATAGCAAACCACCACTCTGCTTTGTCCCTTGTGTTTATTGGATACGATGCATAATACACTTGAATTGCTTTTTGTGCAATAATAAATGGATCATACTTGCCATAAGACTTAGTATGCCGGACTTGAATGATTCCATTTTGTTTATTAACTTTTGTTCCTCTACCAATTGTAGGATCAAACCATTTACATTTGAATAATACTACCCTTTTTCAGTGGTAATCCAGGATATTCAATTTGAATGATTTCTTCAACTTGGCCATAAAAGTCATTTTCATATTCACCGAATCCTGTTCCTTTAACACATACACCAGAATTAATGGTGGACTTTCCAGATGAGTGTGCTTTTGTATGAAACTTGAATCCATTTACAAAGTAAATAGGCCAAGTTTTCACAATTCTTAAAGGACCCCATGCTAATGCACGCATATTAGGATCTAGCACATGATTTGCAGGATTGTTTACCTATATAATATCATTAAAGAGTGGGGAGTTAATAGAAATGATTTAAAAATAAGTATCTATAGTAAAAAATTTTAGTATATAGACTTACATAATCTTTTAACCATACTACAAAGTTTTCCTCAATAAGTCTATCAACATGTTCATCACTTAGATTAGGCTGACTCATTCGCAGTGTCTCCACATATATCCTACATATAATAATGGATAAAACGAATTCCATAAAATTAAGCATATAATAATAATATACAAATTTAAATTTATAAAAAAAACTCACTTCATATAAGGTTGAACCTCATCACAATTGATTAATATATGATTCATGGCAGCATTAAATTCTCTTGAATCTAAAAAACGAGTCTTGCATTTACCAGCAGGGCGACCAGGCAAATTGAAAATGGATAAAGTTGGTTGGACCAAATCATTTTCACCCGTATCATCATTTCTTCTAAATCTAGTTCGATGGGAGTGGAGGTGTGGCTCAAAATAGAAAGAAGTAAAGTGAGAAATCTCCTCAATAATGTATGCCTCAATTATAGATCCTTCAACACGAGCTTTGTTCTTAACCTTCTTCTTAAGGTGATGAAGGAACCTATAAGATTAGAAGAGTTTAACATGTGAAGATTAGAAGAGTTTAACATGTGATGGGCTTCAAGATCAAAATAAAGATTTAAAAAAAATTTTAAAAATACCTTTCAAAAGGATACATCCATCGATATTGTACAGGACCACCAACCAATGCTTCATATGGCAAGTGAACAGGTAAATGTTCCATTGAGTCAAAAAAAATTGGAGGAAAAATGCGTTCTAATTTACACAAGATAATTGGAATGTTCTGTTCAAGCTTAGTTAACTCATCTTCCCGTACTGATGTTGAGCACAAATCTCTAAAGAATTGGCTAAGCTCAGTCAAAGGCTTCCATATTTTCTCTGGCAATGAACTAAATGAAATTGGAAGCAAACGCTCCATGAACACATGTCAATCATGACTTTTCATTCCATATAATTTTTTCTCTTTCATGTCCACACATCTTGCCAAATTTGATGCATACCCATCTGGCATTTTTAAGTCCTTCACCCATTCACATATTGCTCTCTTTTGTTCTATGGTAAAGGTGTAGTTTGCCTTGGGTTTTATAACTCTCTCACCACCTAATTCTTGCAATTCCAAATCTCTACGTTTACAATATTCTTTCAAATCCATTCTTGCCTTTACATTATCTTTGGTTTTGTCTTTGATATCCATAACAGTGTTAAAAATATTGTCGAAAACATTCTTCTCAATATGCATGACATCAAGGTTATGACGAATTAAATTAGTACTCCAATAAGGTAAATCCCAAAATATACTTCGTTTTGTCCAATTATGAGTAATTCTGTATCCTGGTATTTAAATTGGAAATAAATCAGTTATCTTAGGATACATACAAACTCTATGCCATATTTGCTCTCCAGTCAACTTAGGAGGAGTTTCTGATTTCTCAATTCTATTTTTATAAAATGCATCCTTATTTCTCCTAAACATATGATCATTTGGTAAGAACTGACGATGACAATCAAACCATGATGTTTTCCCCCCATATCTTAATTGGAAGGCCTTTGAATTTTCCATACAATATGGGCATGCCAATTTCCCTGCTGTCATCCAGCCAGACAACATTCCATAAGCAGGAAAATCATTAATTGTCCACATCAAAGCAGCTCTCATCAAAAAAATTTGCTTGGTAGAAATATCATAAGTTATGACACCATCTTCCCACAATAGCTTTAACTCATCAATCAAGGGTTGCAAATACACATCTATCCTACTTTTAGGATTATGAGGACCAGGAATGATCATGGTTAAAAACATGTAAGGAGTTGTCATACACATCAAAGGAGGAAGGTTATAAGGAGTAACAATTACTGGCCAACATGAACATTGCGAACCAGATTGACCATATGGAGTGAATCCATCTGAACATAATCCAAGTCTAACATTGCGTGGTTCAGAAGAGAATTGTGGATGCATTCTATCAAAATGCTTCCATGCTTTTGCATCAGATGGGTGTTCAATGACATCTTGAACTTGTTGGTGCTCAAAGTGCCATCTCATATAAGGGGCAGAATTCATGGAAGCATACAATCTTTTTAACCTAGGTATGAGAGGCAAATAGTGCATTTGCTTTAAAGGCACCTCCTTACGCCCTTTACTTGTCTCATGTACCTTATACCTTTTAGCATGACAAAACTTACATTCCTTTTCTGTATCATTTTCTTTATAGTACAACATGCAACCATTAATGTAGCAATCTATTTTGGTACTTCCCAACCTAAGTTTCGACACTAACTTCTTTGTTCTGTAAAAATCAGATACCAATACATTATCTTTAGGCAAACTTTCTTTCATAGCTTGAAGTATCTCATCAAAGCATTGTTGTGACATATTATGGTTAGATTTAATACTCAACATTCTAACTGCCATAGATAACTCTGAATGTTCAACACACCCTTCCCACAGTGGTCGTTGTGCAGAGTGCAACAGGTCATAAAATTTTTGAGCTTCCATATTCGGAGGCTCTTCCATATGTTGTTCAAAATGACCCCTAAATTCTGGCCCAGCAATATCAAAAACCATAGATTCATATAGATTTCTTTGTGAATCATCATTTAATGCATGACTGCTAGTGGCTTCTGAATTTACACTATTAGCATTGTTGTTATTGAAACTTAAGGGATTTTCCCCATGTGAATCCCAACACCAATATCTTGGCATGAAACCATGTTTATACAAATCAACCATAACTTCATTTGGAGTTAACAATGCTTTATTTCTATGCTTTGTGCAAGGACATCTAAGTATATAGCCATCATGAGTGAATTGAGGTTGGTTCATTACATGATTAATGAACCCTTTAACCCCTTCTACATATTCCCTTTTTAATCCCCCTCGGTTTGGATGAAGTCTATCATACATCCACTTTCGATGTTCTGGAATTTCCATATTCTGAATCAAGTAAAATAATAAATTACCATTTAGACACTAGCACATAAGAACAATATTATTTTTATGCACACCTTATGATCATGCTAATTAATAAATTGAAAAGTTGAAAAAGAAATTAAAAAAATTCATTTATAAAAAAGTTTTTAAAACAAAGTCTATCTAAAATAAGATTGTAACAATTATTGAAACATCATGAAACAAGAAAAGAATTAATCAATTTCAGTGCCAAAGTTGTAAGTCATAGGAAAAGGAAAGAGTTGAGAAGCAATAATATTTTGAAACCTTCTTGTCCAACCTAGTATTTATATTTAAGTTCTATGGTGTAGTTTGGAAACAAAGAGAAAAAATCATGACATCATCTTGCACATCATTGTGCTGTTGTTGTTTTAAATGATGGCAATGGGATATTGAACTAGTAAATTTTATAGTTAAATCAAAATCGTTGAAAAAATGTACAAAGTTTCCCAATCAAAATCATTTTCATTTGGTGCCATCTTATACATTCTGAGGAGATTAAGATGCCAAATTTATAAATAAACAAAAACAGAGCAGCCATCAGCCATCAGTACAACACCAACTCAGTATTAATATATTGCAAGTCTCTCACAAGAACTTCAAATACTCAGTACTAAACAAGATTCAAAGACATAATAGACAAGGTTGGAGTACATCATAAATGGTATCAGGGTGGAGTACATACCTTCTACAAACTAGATCTGAGCATAAACAAGATTTTTATACATCCATTACATCACAGCAAATCCGTTGCATCTTCTTCACAATGTAGATCCAATACTCTGGAATGATAAACCCATGAAACCAACACCAATTTTTCAGCTTTCAAAAATAAAATTGTGCAAACAAAAATGCATCAGATTTTGACCTTTTACAGATTAGATTTCGCACCTTCAAATTTGGGCATCAGCGTCTGAATCTCTAATGGCAGAAGTGTAAGGAAGCTCAACTCTACTATTCAGACAAGCTCTCTCATCTGCATCGCATCCCACCTCTAATAAAAATTATTTCATCTACTTAATTTTTTTAACAAAATTAATAATAATTGCTTGAGAATTAAAGGCAGTAATTCATTTAAAAGAGTGACTATGCATGAATAACAATAATATTCAATCTAAGTAACTTAGGAATTTTTTGTAATTACTACTTTTGACTTCAGGCCTGATAAAAGTTTGTAATGAAAACACAATAGCCATATACGCCTAGAATAATGTTAGCTAAATTCCTTTGGGTACAAAGTAACGTTATTAATTGTTAAATTGCCCAAACCCAAACATTTTCTTCCACACCTTGATATACTTCCATTCCCATAACCCCACTGTCCTGTAAAGTCCTGAAAAACTATGCATCCCCAAACCCTAATTGTTTACCATTGCATTGAGATTTTAATTTCCCCCAAATTCAAAATTCAAATGACCAATTAACCTTCTAAACCTTAATCATTAATTTTATAGTAAATAACGAATATTTATTAAGCTCAATCCTATAAATTAAAAAACTAATCCCTACACCATAAGCACAAATTCAAGCCAAAAATCCCTAAATCAAGATATTTCTTCTTTTACTACCAAATAATATTGATAATAATATAACCCCCCCCCCAAAAAAAAAAACTAAACCTGAACAACTTTTTCCTAGCCTAAACATTATAATATACAAATACAAAACCATCAACCCACAACAAAAGCAAAATAAGGCCGGTCTCCTAAATGAATTATGTCAATTTTTAAAAGTGTGTGTACCTATCTAAATTCTAAAGAATAGAAGATAGTACATCACAAGGGGTTTCTTAGGAATTCCTACTTATTGATGTCTCTTTTCCCTACGCTAAACTCAGCAACAGTCAGCAGAGGAGCAACAGAAGATGGAGAGATTTTTCTGAAACTGTAAAAAGGAAGGGACAAAATTTCATCTCCTAATATGTTACTCAGAAGAATACCGTGGACCATGGAAGGCTAAACTTCTGAAAAGTCCTTCTTCAGCAAATCATTATAGAGATCGGCAGAGGAAAGGGACTCTTCGGGGAGTGGTCATTAAAGACAAATCTGGGCACATCAGAAGATGTTAATCCAATCAAGAAGTAAGTTGTTCATATTAAAAATGTATTTTAATGTAATACAGCATAGGGTTCCAGGAATTATTCTCAGCATTTTCCTCTTGTTTCACAACTGAAACAGAAAATTTCAAATGCATGCTGTGAGGTTCAGCTATAAAACAATTTCTAGGAAAGATCACTGCAACAAGAGGCAAATGCTTAGTTCAGATGAAGTCCTGTCACTTTCAGTAGTTACACAGCCCCCACAGCTTTAAAGTAGGATAATTGCTTTGTTTTGTTGAGCATTGGACGTTTATATAGCATGTTATTAGGAATTGGTTCTTTTATCTTCTGATGGGTATACAAGGAAGTAACTTTTCAATAAACTCAGAACATGTATGATGAAAGAAATTGATACCTCAAGAACAGATTCAGGAAGTTGCTTATTTATAAATTTTCCAGTTGTCTGAAATAATGCTATGGTGAGATTTTAAGGAAAACTAGTTTCAAGATTAGATTCCTATGAATTGCTTTACCATTAAAAAAAAGTGGAGAAAAAACCCTTCAGAAAAATTTGCCACCACAATATAAAGTATAGATATCAAAAAAGTACGAAAGAGTGAACCCTATCTACAAATAATCTCCGCATATTCGATAATGCACAAGACTAAACGTGTCCCCTAGAATATTTAACTTTATAATTATCACATACTTCTGCAAAATTCCGCTCCAAGCTAAAACATTTCACTATTCCAGGGCAAGAAATGCCAACCCATTACCCAACCCCAAAGGATTTCAATAAACTGATTTATAAAGGACTCAGATTTCCAGAAAAAGATGGATAACCAACCAATTTCAGATGGAAATGCGATGTAAGAAATAGGGAAACTGGTAGATCGAACGCATCAAGCAAAGCAAAGAATAAGGAAGTAGAAGAAAGAGAGTGAAACAGATCAAGTTTCAGCCACTTACAGAGGTAACTAAACCAGAGTTAGAGGCTAGAGGCAAGGCCGTGTCCTCGGATGCGAGCTTTCTGGTCTTCGTTTCTCCCCGCGACTTTCTCCCACTGCGATCCTTACACCAACCCGAAGCTTGCAATCCTCTTTGCTTTCGTTTTCTTCACTCCTTTGTGCGCGAGTTTGCATTAAGAAATCCTCTTTACTTTCGTTTTCTCCCATTGCGACTTTCATTTGTTTTTATGATTTAATGGTGTATTAATTTTTTAAGTAACAGAAAAAATAAAATAGAATTTTTAAAAATAAATAAATAATAACATGAAAGAGCAAGTAATTATTTAATTTTTGAGTCAATTATATAATTTTTTTAGTTTTATAAAAATTATACAATTTTTTTCTATTTTCAAAACATAAATAGACATCTCATAAAATAAAAATTACTTTATACTTTACTTTAATTTTTTTTACTAAAATATCCTTTATTTAATACCCATCTAAAAGATATTTAGGTCAACAAAATTTAAAATTAAACTAAAATATAAAAAAACTTTTATTTTAAGTGAAGTTTGTATATATTTTAAAAATAAATATATATATAATTTTAACAAAATTTATGAGAGATATGTCTAATTTATTTTTAATTTTTTATTACTTTAAAATGATAAAAAAATTATCTTATTATATGAGTAGGTAAAATTAATTTAATATTATTTAAACAAAAATAGTTACCATTTTAATTTTTGTTAAGAATATTTAAATAAAAACAAATGAAAAAACAAATTAACATGCCCAAGCATGGCAAGTTACTCGTTCTAATTATTACTCTTCATTTTTTTTTTATAATCTTCATAGTAAATCTATGTTTTCTTTGAAAATAAATCATTTGAATTTTACATTTGTTTAAAAATGACAAGGATGTGCTTAATTATACAAATTAGAAATACAATATTTTTTATTATGAAAAAATTTAGATAAATTTTTTCAAGCATTAACGATTATGTTCTTAAATAAAAATATAAAATATATTGAAGAACTTTTTTAAGCCACAATCGTGTAAGAGTTTAAAACAAAAAGAAAAAAGACATAATCATATAATATTTTGTTGTTAAAAAAGTTCAATATCTAGTTTTTATATTTTATTTACATTTTTAATAACAAATACTTAAAGATTATTTGTATCTATATTTCCTAATTTTATTAATCATGAGGTGGATATAAAATTTGACTATCCGCCACTACATATCTGCAATAAGTTACTGTAACCCAAATACACATTCAAGCATCTCTTGACGGTTTGTTTGGTTGTACGATTGAAAAAAACATTTTTTGTAACTTTTATTATACTATTATTATTATTATTTAATAATTTTTATTTATTATTATTATTTTTAAATAATAAAAAAATTATTTTCTATTTATTCTATTCACATTTTTATTCTTTTTTTATTTTTATACTTAACAATTATATATACCATTTGACTGATAAGTTCGTATTGTATTCAAACCCCATAATCTATCTTGATTGGATATCATTAGCATTTCAAAAGCAAGTTCTACAGCTTATTAACAACTTTTTTTTTGTTATGACTTAGATAATATTAAATAATGCTTTTGTATATCGGTGTAAACAAAAATATAAGTATTTAAAATAAAATTCCTTTTTTTATTGATGTTAAATCTCATTATTTTAAATAAAATGCATTGCAAAGCTTAAATTAGCTTGGAATAAAATGTTTTTATAGTTTTACTATAATGTTATAATTTGGATTTGTTGAATATAAAATTATAAAGTTTGGTCCATTTTCTACCACTGATGTAATTGGAAAAGGAGCATAAGTGATAAAATTAAGAAGCTGAATGGCGGCTTAAAGTTAAATGGCATCTACCCCAACAAACAAGTGTTAGAAGCTCCGAATGAATGTGATCTTATTGAATGTGGTTTCTAATGGAGGTTATTTTGGACCATGGCTAAAACCCATATTCCCTCAATTGCTCAATTAAACAATTTGAGTTATCTAAATTTCAAGTTTTTTTTAATCTTAATCATTATTTTTTTAAGTTCACTATTAAAAAATCATTTTCATATTATGTTCTATCTTTTTTGGAAAAAAATTGTCAAAATAAATTAAAATTTAAAATTTAAACTATCCAAATTAATTTAATTCAATCAAAGAATTAGCAGGACCGCCGTGGCTATCTAATCCTAGCGCATTATATTTTAATTTAAAAGAAAATTCTGACTTTTATTAACAGTTATTTAACAATCATCAACAAAATGATTAATAGTAATATTACATAATTATTCAAAGGTTTACAAGCTTTTATTATTAAATCCTTAAATTAATGGTTAATTAATTCATCTGCACCATATTATAAAAAATATATGTTAAAAAGTTTGTTAATAGGCATATATTGCATATCAATGCCATATGCACAATTTCAGCCATTTTATTGAAAAAAAGTTTGGAAATAAAAGGAAAAAAATTAATCACTTTCTATTTACTACGCTTGAGAAAATATGTAATGTTATTAGAGTTATTATTATTATTATTATTATTATTACAATTAAAGAAAACATCTTACTATTTTCTTTACACATTTTTATTTTGATTTTTTTTATTTAAAAAAATTCTTCTCATTAACTTGTTTCTTTATAAATTTTACAAATTATTCTATCCTAAATCTATCTAAAAGCTTAGATGTATTTTAAATAGCTTAACTTTTATACAAATATAATGTTAATTTATATAACATTTCTTCTCTAAATTTAAAATAATTTTTGCATAAAAAAAACTTAAAAAAATATTATAATTATATTATATTGTATTCCGTCCCTAATTTGTCTCAAGTTAGAGATGAATTTGGGACAGAAACACTATTGTACAAAAATTTTTATCCTTGTATAATATTTTGTCTATAAATCGTCGCAAATTTAAGACAGATTTTAGACGAATATTATATGACAAATATTCCATCATAAATTTGTCCAAAATCCGTCAAAAATATTCTGCCTCCAACTTGGTATGAACCATTGGGACGAATTTTGGACGGATTTGATACAAAAGTCTTTTTCTATATTTAGGCTTTGATTTCATAAAAAATCTATCTAAAATTTGTCTGTAATTTCAGACAGAATATAATCCGTCCAAAAATTCCGTCTAAAATATACAAATTTCTAGTAGTGCATCCTCCCTCCGTCTGTAGCCTTCAACCCCTTTGCTTAGCTCGAAGTCCTCTACGGCCCACGAAATCAACATTGCAGCTTTGGCATCTGAGGAGCCCAAAGACTTTCGTCGAGCCTCCGTCGAAGTTTTTGAAGTAGCCAAAGAACTGTAGTTGTGCCAACGCTACTGGTTCTTCATTGGAGATGGCAAAGTTAAGGGTGTTGAGTAGAAACGATGATGGTTCATGGCGCTGAATGGCAAAGACCAATAAACCCCATTTCTGATTTGACGACAAGGTGGAAGGAAGGTTTCTTTAAATATCCTGAGACAATTTTTTTGCCCCTCTTTGGCAAGGGTAATTTGGTCATTTAAGCAGCTTTGCTTTTGATTCTTCAATACCAACGCTTTTTTTTTCTTTTTATGTTAAACTAAACACAATCAAGGAAATTATATTCACTTAATCATTTCTTTTCACAATTCCTTAAGTTTTATTTCTTTAAATATTATAAGAAAAAAATACAATTCTTTATATATTTATTATCAAATTTTTTAATCAAAACATGATAAATATATAATTCTTCAATAATAATATGTTGAGTCAGTTTAATAGATTGTATGCATTTGATATGTAGTGTAGTGTATAGCGCATCTGATGTAAAATAGAAATAATGCAGAGTATCTTATTATATTTTGTATAGTCTATTAGCCTTGGTGAGTTATAAATTACACATGGTGGGGCTCTTGTATCTTGGCATCTTTTCTGTTATAGACTTATCACGTGATGCAATTTTCTTAAGTGTGTGTGTGTGTGTGTGTGTATATAAGAATTTAATAAAATTGTTGTGTACCTTTTGATTAAGCTTTTTACCATTTTCTCGATACATGTCTTTTTTTTAAAAGCTTTTTTTGGTATCAGAGTAGTAAAGGCTTACGCCATGACTACTCTAATGATTTCCTCTTCCTCTTCCTTTTTCACTAGTCTCTTTGCCACAGAGTCTCACCCTTTTGCTATCACAATCTCATTCAAAATTGCCTCACCTTTAGCTCCCTCACTCAACCATGATCAATCAAGTTGGATTGAGCAAATTACATTCTCTAGCAATATGTGACACTTCCCATTATCAAAGGGAACAAATTAAACAGCTATATTTTTGGATCTGACCCTTCTCCCTTTTAGTTTATTTCTAATGATGCAGGAACAGGGGTAAATCCTATGTATGAAGAGTGGCTTGTTACAAATCAACCGCTCATGGGTTGGCTCCTAAATACGATGACAGTAGAGATTGCATTTTAGATGATTCATTGCAAGACATCGAAGGAACTTTGGAATGTAGCCAAAGATCTATCTGGAGCTCACATTAGGTCTTGGGTTCTATTTTACAAAAACGAGTTTCATTGCACCAAGAAGGGAAACTTGACTAAGACTGAATATCTTACCAAAATCAAATCAATCTATACTAATCTCACATAACTCCTTAAATGCTTGTGGACCCATGCAAAGAACATAACGATAATTCTTTTCATTTTCTAGTCGTATCATCAACTATTTTCTAATGTTATATCTTTCAATATTGTTAGCACTTATAGATTTATTAATTAGAGTTGACATCTCTTCAAACAAATGGATTGCATGTATAATCAAACAAATAAGGCGTGCAACACACATATGTTTATGCCCTTCCAAATCTTCTATTATCTGGTTCAAGTTTGAACCTTCATTTGTCACTCCAAGATTAGTCAATTGCTTGCCTTCTGACTCAAAATCATAAATATCTTCTGCCACATCCTTCCTTAATTGCATATTATTGTAGTTGTTCATCTATTGAACAATTATGTTAATAAAAAAATTGCAAATAAGTATATACAAATTTGTGAGAAAGAATCAACCATACCATCTATTGAACATATGGTAACTAGAAAGGATTAGTCATATGAGAGATAAAGATATATACCCTAATTTAAACATTTTGCAAAGAAAATGATGTCTCCCATTTTATGGCACTTCACATAACAACCATCAACAATTCAGATACCTAAATGGTGTTTCCCATTTTGGAAAAGCCCTAAAAAAATTCTATAACAAAGTCTAAAAATGTTACTAAGAAGATACTCATAAAACTATCAACAATTCACCTTGACACTTTAATTGAGCTATTTTAGTTAAGGGGTAATGTAGATGTGAGAAGCTCAATGGAAGTCTCTTGTTTCCAAGTGAAACATTGAGAATGTTGGCCAATTGATTATCTCAAATTATACAAAGAGAAAGTTATTATGTATAGAGTGGGGCATAAGGGAGACTAATCCTTTGAATCTTAGCAACCTAAGCGATAGAAATATCAAGCTGAAGAGGATGAGAGAGACCCATAAATATCTAATATCTTAATTATGGCAACAATACATACACATGTCCACATAAATATGTATATAACCATCCATTGATTGATAAATGCCTTTTTATTTCACAAGTCTATGCATGTTGTCATAGATGTGTAGAAACAGAGCTTCAAACTCAAAATTTTTTCCTTGGAATAGGACATTAACTTGATTTGGACCTTTTTATTTTTTTCTCTCTAAAGATCAAATTCGTGTTTTCAAATAGGTCAGTGTACAAAAAAAAGTCATAGTCACAACAATTGGAGGAAATTTTGAAATAATCAAGCCATAGTATCCAAACAACATAGAAACAACGATGAAATTTAATAATAGTTAAATTTCTTCGATGAAAGATGGCATGGGAGAAGAGGAAGAGGAGATATCAGATGAGGTTGCGAAGCTTAGAGGAGAAAACCAAATGGTGTTGACATTGAGCCAAAATGAGGAATTCTGCAAACAAATTAGTATGAATTTATTAAGCAGAAAAAAAAATGAAAGAGTGAAAATAGAACGTGCCCTATAATTCGTTTTTTGGAACAAAGAAGTGAAAATGGAGATTATTTATGTTGAGGGTAATTTGGGAAGATAAAATCCGAATGATGTTAGATGGAGTTTTTCTTTCAAAATCTCTTCATATTTAGAAAAAAAAAATTTATGGGACCTACCATAATTTTCGTCTCAACTTTTCTCTACTATATATTTTTCTCTCCCATCCAAATAGGACAAAATTCATTTTCTCTCTACTTTTCTCCTCAACTTTTCTTCCCCCCTTTTTTTCTTCATATCCAAACGCATGATAAGAGTTAGTTTGATATGAGTCTTTTAAATTCTATTATATTTTTATTATTATTTAACATTTTTTATTACTTATTTAAAGTAAGAATATAAAAAATTATTTTTATCATCCAAATTATTTTTTATTATATTTATTATATATATTTTTTACATTTTACATACAAAGTAAGATATACTATAATTTCAAAAGTATATAAATTAATAAAATTTAAACTCAATCTATTAAAATAATAAGATAAACCAGTTGATATGATAAAGCTAATATAAAATATAAAGAAAATTATTTAAATTCATTACTAATGTGGATAAAGCACAAAACAGTGTGTTACATTTCCACTCGATGATTGCAAGATGCAACAGAAAGATTGGACAAGGAATAATGAATCCTTTATTCTCTTCCAAAGGCATACATAATGATGGATCCTTTACTCCAGCGACAAAGTGTTGGGTTGGAAGTTTCGAAGTGTTGTTGATTCTCTGTCGTGTAATATAAATATAACATTACAATTAAAGATTTTAAATTAAAAATATTTATATTAAAAAATTATAAAATTACTCTAAATATTTTAAAAATTAAAATTTTAGATTAAAAAAATATAATTTATAACTCTAAATTAAATTTTTTTATATTTCAATTTTAAAATTTAAATATTTTTAATTTTTGATCTTTAAATATAATTTTTCTTAATATAGAATTCAAATATTCATAAAAAAAGTTTATTTTTCATTTTACTTTATTACCGACAGGCCGATACTTTATATTCTCGAGCAATTCCGTTGCGAATTAATTATTAGCAACTAATTAAACTGATAATAAAAATTAAAATTTCTAGCTAAATAAATGCGCCGCTTTATTTGAATTTTAGTGATTTTATTTAATTTTTTTTATTTAACCCAATTATTAATGGGGTTGAGTCACAACCGTTCACGGATGCTCAATACTATTATTATTATTTAGAACACGTAGGTGCCGACGCTATAGTATTGACTTTTGAGTTGGAAGAGTCACAAACTTGGATAAAATTGGTGAGCAAGAAGTGTGGTAGTCACTATCAGAATTAAAATGTGGAAATAACGCCTTCCCAATGTTTTGAGAAACTTTTCTGCCATTTGAATTGTGAAACATGCAAAGTTGTCCTTTCGATCGTGAGCTGCCCCAGTTTTTAACTTTTGGACTTTGTCAACAAAATTGTCTTACATTCTGCAACGCATCTTTATCATATGAATTTCTTTAATTTTTTATTACAGAATTTCACTTGGATTACATTCTTTAAGCTGCTTGATTTTGATGATTGGATTGATAAATATTATTTAATTAGCAACTATACGACTTTGATTTGAGATATTGTTTTAGTGCACTTAGTTTAGTTGTGCACCTGATTAAAGCCAAAGACAAGCAGCCACATGAGCATGTGGATTAGGCTATTTGTCAATGGATTACGAGTAGGTTACACTCATTTTTTAAAAAATTTGATTAAATTATAATTGATATTTTATTTATTTTAAAAATTAATTTTTTTAGATTAAGTAATTTTATTTTTAAAAAACACATATTATATAAAAAGTTAATGCCATTGGCAAAAAAATAAGTTGGGATGAAGTTTTTATAATATACATTTAAATTCTAGAAGAGCCAATTGTCATTTTGAAACAAGCTCACCATGTCAATTACAATGAATTCAAACTTTAAAGAATATTTATATATCTTATTCATGAATAATAAGTAAAGACTAATTAATAGAACTAAAGACAAGTGGCCAAATGATATATATCATATTTCCTTTTAATAGGAATCTATAAGTAGACTAATTCCAATTTGGATTCCTTGCATTCAAAGGGTAAATGTACGCAGCTGGAAAAACATTGATTAAAAAGTGTGGGATTAAATAATTTCTAATGTCGAAAGTTGAAGAAAGAAGTTTTCAATGTTGGAGCAAAAGGTTGGGGCCAAATAGTTTTTAATGTTGAAAATTAAATAGAAATTTCAACATTAAAAACTCTTCAACTTTTCTCTCTCCAATTACATGATGTACAATATTATTAAGGATTTATTTACAAACTATACTAATTATCGATAAATATATAAGCATATAATAAACACATTTGTAAGATTCATTATTTCTAACATATTTTAGGTTAATGATCATAATTGATTTACTCTATCTATCTTTTATGAAATATATTTATTTAAAAATATATCTCATTTTTAATATACTTATCTTTCAACGCACACGTGTACCTAATTGAGAATTTATCTTTTAAATTAATCTTCCTTTCCCATGAAGACAGGTTAATAATAGGCCCCATATTTATTAGTGGTACCCAAATACCATTTCTCTAGCTATGAAAATTTTATTAAAGTATAAGTCAATTTAAATGTGCTATGAAATATATACATACGTCGTTAAAACTTAATTTAATTAAGCTTGAGCGCTTAGTCACAACGACCTTATTTAATATCATGTAAAGAATACTTTAAACGAATGGTAGGCTTAAATAAATTCTTGGAAAAATTATACATTTGGTTTTTATAATTTGTTAGAGTATTTAATTTGTTAGCTACGATTTTTTTTCCATATTAGTCCTTATATTTTATTTTGTTTTTAATTTGGTCTTCAATATTAAAATCTGTCATGGCACCATTATTTTGTGGTTGGTTGACTAACAAATTGTTGATATGTCATCAGGTAGCATTCTCATAGATTTGAAAATTACACATTTTGTCTTTATAATTTGCTTGAATTTCAATTTGATCCCTATAATTTGTTTTGAGTTTTTAATTTGGCCCCTTTATTTTCCTTTTTTTTTTTAATTTTTTAAATAGTCCTTTACCCTTTGTTGTTTTGATTTGGTGCCTAAAGTTAAAATCTGTCATGACTATGTGAGTTTGAAATTAACTTGGCTAATAGACTGTCAACGTGCCATTGGACGACTCTGGCATGGACTATATTGCTATGTTTGTAAGATAATCATAAAATATTTAGCCAACAAAATTATAAGGATTAGGCCCGGTCATGGGTTGAGTTTTTTAAAAAATGAGTCAAACTTATAAAAAAACAAATTGCAAAATTTTTTAAGCCCAAGCTGAGGCTTAGCCCTATCAAAAACAAGGTGAACCCAACTTGGTTGAACCTTTTAATTTTTTTTTTAAATTTAATTTAATTTTTAAAATTTTAAATATTATATATCTTTATTTTATTATTTATTAAGCTTACTTTTTTGTTTTAAATACCAAATAGTCCAAAAAAATATAGTAGAAAATTTAAACAATTTGGAGTATACATAAAATAATAAAACCTTTTAATATGATAGTTTTTTCAATAATATAATTAATTATTGATTTATTTTGTTTGAATTATAATTTATTTATAATAATATATTATGCAATAAGTAAAAGTAAAAATAATAATTATATATGTTATATAATTCTTTTTTACTTATATTAGTAGCTATAAACAATTTTTTAATAATATTATGTATTAATAATATATAAAAAATAATTATAATATGAGTCAGGTTCGGACTTGAAAAAAAACTCAAGTCTAACTTGTTTTATATTTGAGCTTTTTTAAAATAGTCCACTTTTTTTTTAACTTATATCTTTTTTTTTTTTTTAGTTGGGCCTATTGGGATGGGTGAGCTAGGACATGTTTATCATGCTTATTAACTATCTTTTAAAGGTTTTAATGTAAAGATGATATCAAAAATATAATTAATTAATCTATGGAGGTTTGGTATGAAAGAATTAAAATTTGAGAGATTAAATTAAAAAATAAAGCATTTTTGAAGGATTAAATTATTAATTTATTATAAAGTTATACAATATTATTATTTATTCTATTTCTCCATTTTCTTTCTATAATTTTTATTTTATTTTCTTTTCTTTTCTTTTTTTTTCGAACACTACAAAAAGGAAGAAATTCAATGAGGGAAAATTTTTTCGCTGTTTACTCACTAAATTAACTCACAAGGGGTTAGCAAAGGAAATGTTCTCTTGCTAAATATTAGTCAATAACTAAGGATATATATTCTTTTTTTCCTTAAACCCTTACTAAATTCTATTATTAATCAAATTGTGAGAGAAAATTTCTTGTCAAATTGGCCATTAATTCTTTTTCAAATAGTGAGGGAATTGCAAGATAAAATTCCCTACTAGAAATGAAAGAAATTGCTTAAAAAAAAGACTTGAACTCTTTCTCTTTTTCATCAATGTAAAGTCAGATATTACACATCCTCAATTTTGATTTACTCTTCCAAGTTATGAACTAAATTAAGAGTGAGTTTTTTGGGATGCACATTATAATCTTGAATGGCACTAAATAGGGTTTTTACCTCATGATTCCCTTGCTAAATAGCAAGTGAATTAAAAAAGAATTAGTGATCAATTTGACAATGAATTTTCTCAATCAATTTGGTCAATGAGAGAATTTAACAAGAATTTTTAATGAAAAAAAATTCTTTGCTAATTAGGAGAGAATTTGACAAGAATTTAAGGAAACAAAAAATTCTTTGTTAATTAGCATCTAGTATATAGCGAATGAGTAATTTTTCACTATTCTCTTGCTAAGCCTTAGGTAAGTTGATTTATAAAAATTTTGTCACTAAATCCATTCTTTTTTGTAGTGTTTCAACAGAGACATGAACTTGTTAAACTACTCGCTCCATTATGTACTTTATCATCTATTAAAGGTTGAATAAGTGTCCATTTTGCCATGTATCCATGAACACAAAGTCTCCTCGCCACAATGGATGATATAGATAGGTCCATGTGGCATCATCTTCAAACGGTCAAAAGAGCAAGCAGGCACCTGGATTAATGTAGCAGAGCCAACTGCCAAGTTGCTTAAAAAGTATAAATTAATTAATAAGTTAAGCATTTATTTTTGTGAAATGTTAAAGTCAAATGCCTGTTATAACTTAACGTGGAAATTAAAAAAGAATTACATTTAAAGGCTTAACTTTTATAAAATTTGTAACAAAAAATCTTAAAAATTAAAATTAATCCTAAGAATTAAAGTTATTCTCAATTTTTAGGAGACTTATTATTAGATTTTAAAAAAATTATTACTAAAATTACTTAAATTGTAACTTTCTTAAACTTTGATAATAATTTTTATAAACTTTAGTAATAAGTTTTAATACTTTTAATCCTTAGAGGTAGTTTTAATTTTTAACACTTTTATTTTAAATTTTTTAAAATTTGAAATGTAATTTTTCTAAAAATAAAAAAGCCTTCATCGTAACTCATAAGTGACCTTTATGGAGAATGTGACTTCATGGTAATGGTGTACAAAACAGTCGATGACGTATCCACTTCAGTTTTATTCTGTTGTATTTCTTCCTACACATTATGTTATGATGTTCCTTAATTTATCTCACCATTAAAATTAGACTCACCTCAAATTTTAAAATCTAGTAATGTATATATATGACATGAGTTATTGGTTTATCAAAGAATGCTACACTTTAGATACTATAGATTGTAAAACTTAATTTTTCATTTTTCACGTATAAACCGTAATGTAACACTAAGAAAATAAATATAAAAATGGTTATCAATTTTTTTAATTAATAAAAAAATAATAAGTAGATTTATTTTTATAACTCAATAACAAATGGCTAGGTCTTTCCCCCCCAAAAAAAAAACTATATGTTATATTTTTATTAAAAATGTAATAGTAACTACTTAAAATTTTTACTTAAATATAATCCTTTGTGATATATGTTGACATTTGTTGAACTCCTTCGCGCACACATTTCTAAAAATGGATCAAAAAGAAAGTTGGAAAATGATCAGAGGGAGTGTATCCTTAGTTTGACCCCAGCAACAGGAATTAGGTGATAGATGGAAAATGTGGAGGAAATTAAAAGGGTACGCAAGCAAGACTTGAGTTTGGTTTGAATTAATTGAACTAAAACCAAACACACATGCATAGAGAGAAAAGGAGCTTAATTCATCACACATAACAATATTGACTAATGCTTCATTAGGTTGGATGATGTAATGATGAAAAGAATGTAAAATATAAGTAGGTGAGAGTAGGTAAGATAAAAAATAATTATTTTACTCATACTTTTAAAAAGGTGATTTGATAGATAAAATAATAATTATGAGAATATAATAATCATTATACAAATTATGTAAAAAGAATATGTTCATGATGCAACGAACCAAACAAAGCATAAGACTTTTGACTAAGTCCCCTCCCATGTGGACAATTAAAGAAATAGGTGTCTCACATTCTATGATAGCCATCATCTATTGCAAAAACCAAACATATGCAGAGATTATTACTTGATACACCCTAAATAATTTTCCTCTCCTTCCTACTATGTGGTTAAGGGTATGTTTGAATAAAAAAGAATAGAATGAAAGATAAGGAAAGCGCACTTTAATTAATTTTGACACCTTTGATTTTTCTCAATCTACATATATTTTAAAGGAAAAAAGTTATATTCAAATCTAAATTAAAGAAAATGTCAAAATTAAAACTTCACTTCCTTTTCTTTTCCCTTTGTTCTCCTCAATTTAAATATATCCTAAATATATGTAGGTAGCTCTCATTGTTATTCCAATTTAGAGTGTGAATGCAGGGGAATTTCAATTGAATGACCAAATGAAAGAAAATGCTAGTATTACGAAGATGGGCTGATTCAATGACAAAATGATCCCTTACCATTAAGGATGGCAATTTTGTAGGGCGAGGAGTTGCCTCTTCGCTCTCTATTCTTTTCATTAATTGTTTCTCTCATCTTTATGTTCATCCTCATTCCTTGTTGTAGGGGGGATTTTTTTCTCATCCCTATTTTCATGGGATGCAAATTCCCACAGATCCCTATAGGGACCTTGAATTTTTTATTAAAAAATAAATAATAAATAATATTAAATAAAATAAAATAATTATATATTTGAAAAAAATTAAATTTAAAGTTCAAACTCCTTGTTTAAGTTCTCCAACAAGTACTAATCAAGTTCAAAATACTAAATAAATAAATATTTTAATGACAAATTTGACAACATGTTACTTAATAATTAGGAGTCGATGAAAAAAGTCGATAAAAATATTTAGATTGAATTGTTTTATTTTATATTAATATAAATATAAATAAAGAGTAAAATGACTAAAAAAGATATAAGGTAATATGAAAATTCTATATTTTAACAGTACTTATATAAAACTAACAAAGATAGAGACCTTACAGGGTAAGGAGTATGATCCCATAACCATTTCTAATTTATTTTTGGGGAGATTTTTTTTTTTCCACAGAAAAAAAAAATCTCTAAATACTTGTATCCAAATGAGATAATCCATACAAAGATTCCTAGATTTGAGGATTTTTACCATCCTTACTCACCATTCCCTTGCTAAACTCATTAGAGAATGACGAGGAATTGTTCTTTCATTAGGTATTTCTTGCTAAATAAGCATGGAAATATATAATTTATTTCAAGAATTTAAAACACTACCACACAATTTGAAAGAGCAAAGTGCACTATAGCCTTTGCCTTTTTTTTTTAATAAATTGTGATTTTAAATTTATGTTACTTAAAGTTATATTTATTTTTTCTTTTTATTTGAGAAGCAGTGGGACAGATCATGGTAGTCAAAATGATGTCAATAAATTATATAACAACTAGCAATAATCTTATTCCAAAAAAAAAAAAGAGAATCCAACTAGCTCCTATCACTTTCCTCCTACAAAATATTATGAAAATCCTTGGTTTTGCTATAGTGTTTGTTTCAATCTTAAAATGTAAGATTTGCACCATATGAACTATGAGCTTATAGCCAAAAATGCTATACTTTGTACTACCTTAATTTTTTGTTTTCACATACAAATTATAATGTAAGACCAAGTATATGAAAGTTATATTAAGACATGTTTAAGCCATTTTCATCACTATGTGATAAAAATGAATTTGAACCACATGAACCAATTAACCCAGAAAACAAGCCCATTGACTTATTCACCATTATCCTCTAGCCCCATGCTTGAAAGATGGTTAGAGACATTTCATAAATTGCCAATCAAATTGCCTAATGATCCGGAATGGTCATTCACAATAAAAGCCCCATAACACCTATCAATCATTTAATACACAACAATGACCTTGTAATAGCTTAAGAAACTTTACCCTTTCTATCAATAAAGACCTTTATACTATAAAAATCTTGCACCATCACTCTACCATCTCATTATTATATTACTACTTTTACCATCAAAGGGACAATTGAAGCTTTGTCCCTTTTGCATGTATCGTAGTTTAGCTTTATTAATTGCAGGGAGACAAATAGAAAAATAGCATAAGGGCTAAAAGGCATTGCATCATTTTTTTGGGAGGCAAAATGTGCTACACATGTACAATTCTAAATTTCAAAACTTCTTTCAGTGTTCACATAAGTGACTTATACTTTTTTTTTTTTTTTCTTAAAGAAAGGTGGATGCCCCTGAAATAGTATACATGGGTTCATCCCTTGTTGATTTCCCATTGTAAATTGGCATCGCTTTGAATACTGTTCACCAAGAAGTGGCTTGGAAAATGAGAATTAGAGTGAGCGAATGAATCCTTAACATCAAACTTGTTTCAATCTTAAAAGTTGAAATTTGTGCCATGTCAATTGTGAGCTCAATGGAAATACGAAATTTTTTTAGGTTTCTCATAGAAAACTTCCATGAGAAATAATTGTGAGAAGGTGTTTCTCACAGTATTTTTCCATGAGAAATCTGAAAAAATTTCATATTTCTTGCTTTCTCACAGAAAAATTACACAAGAAAATTGCAAATTTTGGCCTTAAGCACTACTTTTATACATTTACCTATTCAAACAATCAAAAATCACAATACCTAAGTTCAACTAACCAATAACAAAACCATAACAAGAACAAGACCACAAGTTTGTAATTTTTGTGTTAAAAATATCCGAAAGTACATTAAAATTAAAACAAATATGTATTCAGCATTACAAAGTTACAAATCATAATTCCACAATGTCACATAAATAAGAAGTCTAGAATCATAGTTCATCATCCTCATCCCCATCATCACCACCATTGTTACCATCATCATCATCATTATCATGAGTTAGTTTATCATGGGAAGGGCCACCTCTTTCAGGTTCTATACTCATGTGAGCCATAATTTTGTTTTATGAAAGCTTTCATTTTGTCTTCGTAGGCCTTTTGCATCTTGGCAAGACTTGCCTTATAAATTTGGACTTATTTTGATAGTTTCTCCTCTAATTTCTTCTCAAATGAGGCTTCTAAGTGTACTCTCATCTATGAGAGCTCACTAAGGTTATATCCAAAGTGTTGTGTGTCATCAAAAGTAAGAAGACCAGTCTTTGACCTAAACCTATATGCATAATTTCTTTTGTTCTTTCCACTGATAACTTTAAGCCATATAGAAGAATCAATGTTATCTGATCCTGACTCTTGCGTTTGCTTCATCTACTCATGTTGACTTTGTAAGAACGAAGAACAAATAAATATTAAGTACATAAACAAATTACAATAAGAATCTTATTTACAAACTAGTTAAATGACTTGCGTAAGTGTCAGAGGCTTTTTTATCAACCCAACCTCCCTTTTTCTTATTGTGTTGGATCTTTTTGAATACTTCTGGGATCTGAACCTTTCTACCTAACTCTATTTCCTACAACACTTAAGTAAAATACATAAGAATTACAATAATTAAAGAGAAACAATAATCCAAAAAAAATATCACAGATAAAGAATACTTACCATCCTTCTTTTATGCTCTGAAAATAGAGCACGCCCTCCTTTATATAGGCATCCTCCAATATTTACAGCCCTATTTGCCTCATTAAGTCTAGACTTGGCCTTGAACTCATCACTTTGCCAATACTCATCTAACTCAGCTCGAGTTGCTATAGATAACCAATCACCTTTGGTTTTTCCAATGCGAATATCTTTAAAGGATGTATGCATGATAGTGCTACACTTCTTCCTCCATATCTTGTAAATTCACCGCTCAGTAAATGGATCCCAAGTACACAATTTCTGTATTAGAAACAAGTAAAGCTGATATTATAAATAATAATAGTAACACATTAACTATAGGTATTATAACACCTAAAAAGTTATAGAATTAGCTCATTTAAAACTATGCAAACCATAAGTTCTTCATAATATCAGACATTTTAGTAAACGCTGGCTAACCATGCTCAAATTTGCTATAGATGATCTAAGACAATATGGTGACTAGTGGAATGTGGATAAAACTTGCAAAATATAAAGAGTGATGTAGTAAAAGTAAAAATAATGGAATAACTACAATACAAAAAAGTTGTCTTTAAAAGATTCTTACTCATCAACTTTATGAGGTCTAATAACTAGTCGTCCATCATTCAACCTTGTCCCTGGCTCATATCTAATAGGATGAGAAAATGAGCTAGCCGCATTTGTACTCAGAATATGTGTGAAAGGGATCTATGAACCAATGAAAGTTAAGGAGTTAGGTGGTGTTTAAATATGTGGAGATGGAAAAGAAGATGGTGCAGATGCTGATCCAGGAGGGGTCCCAGCATGTGGAGATAAGTGCGAAGGTGATAATTGTGCAGCAGCTAATGGTATGTGAATTGGCTCAAATTGTTGTACAAACTTTCCTTTTCCTTTTTTGGGTGCAGCAGATCCTCCACCCCTGTTATAACCTCTATTTGACATTTGAAAGGGAAAATGAAAAAAATATTATCATCACTAGTATTAGAGAATAAGTTATCTAAGTCAAATAAATGTTAAGTAATAACAACACGTTAGTATTGAACACTGACAATTACTTGCTAAATAATAATCAGTAAGAGGATCCTCTTGACTATTGGATAAGTCAGTATCTAATAGTTCTTCCTCTAAGACTTCATCATTTTTTTCTTCAATTTTACCAGTTTCATCAATAAAAGAGCCAACATGTATACTATCCACTTCTTCGCTCTGACCTGTGTTATCTCTTAGATCTTGCTCATTAATGTTAGCATCAACTAATTGAGGTGAATCGTTGCTTTCATCCTGAAATAGTGTATCTACATTATCATCACTAGGGGCTTCAATCTTATTCCTTGCTTTTGTTCTAATCACAACAAGCCAACCATTTTTGTTGTATATCGATTTTGGATATAAAGTATATTTGATCAGCTTGTTGGGCAAGGATAAAAAGGTCATTACCCTTGTATATTCCTTTAGCCTTGACCTTTATAATACCATATTTAGGGCAAACTCGAGTTCCTTGATTAGTAAGATTATATTAATGACAGTTGAAGACTGTCAATCGCTTAGTTGGTAGACTAGTAAACTCTAACTGTATAATCTCTTTCAACACACCATTATATGAAAATTCAATTTCACCATGACTATTTTCTTTTACACATACTCCATTATTGTTTGTCTTTCTTTCTTTTGCCCAAGAGGATGTGTAAAACTTATAACCATCAATAAACCATTTATCCTATGTATGTACAAGTCTTAAAGGACCCCAAGTCAAAGAAACTAATAAAGCATCTTGTATTCCATTTGTAGAATTCAAAACCTAATCAAAGAACAAACATTATGGAAACGTAATATAAGAAGCTTAATTTCATAACTTTATAACCAACCATTCATAAAATTCACAAACTTATATAAGTTTTGAACCAATCATGAAATTTAGATTAAATATGCTTATCAATTGACTTATTAGATAAGGTAGGATTCTTGGAAAGTAATGTCTAAATATACAAACTGCAATATACCACAAAAAGATTAATCTCAAATAGTAAAAATATTACCACAAAAAGATAAATATATATGCAATCAAATTATGAGATAATTTTACTTTAGAAAAGGTTTAACCTCTAGACAATTGAGAATAACATACAACATTATAGCATTAGCCTCATTATCAGTAAGATAACGAGTGTTACTAGTAGTTTTTCCATGAGGCTAGTCGGGATAGTTGAAAATAAAGATGAAAGGATGATCATCGTACTCCCCACCATTATCATTTCGAGGAGCTCTCCTAGTTCTTGAGTGACATGTGACTTAAAGTAACAAGAACAAAAATTGAAGTTTCTTCAAATATATATGCTTCACAAATAGATCATTCAACGTATGCCTTATTTTTAACCTTTTTTTTTTAGTGTATTCAGAAATCCCTCAAATGGATACATCCATCTATATTGTACAAATCCACTCACTATTGCTTCATAAACACTAAGTGAATAGGTAAGTGTTCCATTACATCAAAGAAACTAGGAGAGAATATCTTCTCAAGTTGACATAAAATGACAAGAATATTTTTCTCCCACATCAAAGAAACTAGTAGGGAATATCTTCTCAAGTTGACATAAAATGATAGGAATATTTTTTTCCATCACATTAAGGTTATTTAGTTGTAAAGTAGGAACACAAATATCTAGAAAGAAATGGCTCAGCTCCATTAAAGTATCAAAGAGCGGGGTTGGTAACCCATTATATACGATTGGTAGTAACCTCTCTATGAAAACATGACAATCATGGCTTGTCATCCCTATTAAAGTGCAACTCTTCCCATCAACACAACATCCCAAGTTGGATGCATAACTGTCTGGAAGCTTCAGAGATTTAATATATTCACATACTATCCATTTTTTGTCCATATTAAATGTATACGTTACTTTTGACTTTGCCATTTTAATATTCCCTTGTAACACCATATATTTCTATCTCATTTCATAATATTCTCATGCTTGACAACATAGATTCCATAAAGGAAGTAAGAAAATCCATTAAAATAATACATTATTTAGCATTGCGTCGTGTATAAAAATTTCATTCAGTGTCACGTGGATCTTGTGAGCTCATATAACACATTCTCATATTTAATTACATGAATACAACTCATTTGCATTATCAAAAGTGGCTTACATCTCAAGAAACTCGAAGGGAAGCATGAAATATTCATATTTATTTTCGGCCAGATTTGGCTCTTTTCTTACCAAATTTTGAAAAATCATAACTAATTTTAAAAAACTCAAAATCATGCATTCTTGGTTATTCTGAAAAGTTACATATATCTACTTTAGGCTAAAAATACGTTCAAATCATAACATCCAACATAGAGGACGTTTGACATGCGAAATGGTTCAGAGGTCAAGCTGTCAACTGATGCTGTCATAGATTCTATAGTAAATTTTAAAAATGTCCAATTAATTTCACAAAAATCTAATCTATGAAAATGATACCAATCTAGAAAGATGTAGATGTTAGCTAGAGGAAAAAAATAACTCTATACCGATTTAGGTATCCTCAGACCTCTAAATCCAATCAAACAATAACTGAGGTCGGATAAAGTTCCTGATACTGATCAGATTCTTTAAAAATTCGTATCTCCCTCTCTAGATATCCAAATGGGGTGTTTCTAGTTGGCACAAGTCACTGAAAATTTCTAGTTTCTTTGTATAAAATTTCATGGCAATTGGACATCATTTGAGCCTTGTGTGACATATTTCATTTTCAGACCAAATGAACAGTGCATCAGACCAAAATTAGAAAATTTTACCAACTTTAAAAATTCATCAAATATTCTGTAAAGTTCCAAAAATTATGTTCTTTAACTTCCCAAAAAGATCTCAACAAGCTCTATTTTCATGTTAAATTTCATATCAAGAAGAGCTCATTTGGACAAAAAGTGATATAGGGTTCCACTATGGTCAATTTTGACTCCATATAGGATACCAAAATGTCCAAATAGCTTTCCTTGGGGTTTGGCACCTCTTGGGCAAGTCTAAAAGCATAAATAGAACTTGTATGAACTACCCAAATGTTTCCAACCCTCATGCATTTCATTTTGACAATGCCACTTGCAATTATACATAATCACATAAACTCATTCAAGAAGCTATATTGTCATAACATGTTCAAATTGCATTCTAATGGTTTCATAATGCTTTCTATCATCTATATATGACATATTAACATATTTATACATGTTCATGACTTCATAAGACATATACAACCATGAATTTCAACATATGTCATTCTTATGGCCTTAAAGTAACAAAATTTTCACATTTTAATGTCATTCCTTCATCTCTTATGTGGTTGGCTCCCATTGCCTTACTCCTTGGGTCCACCTAACATATTGGAGCATTGGAGAGGAGGGGATAAAATTCAAATAATCTCAATAGCTTATCTCCTATTCAATCATACATAAAGATGTAAATAAGTCTCATAAATGTATGTATGGCCATGTGGACATGTGCAAACATTCAAGAGACATTGTCATCATTTGAAAAAGTCATACATAACATACAAAGGCTTGCCAAGCAAGTGGATTGGCCTCACCCAATTTCTTGTGGATATTGAACTTGCCTCACCCATTCTTTAAGACATTCTTGGACTCAACCATACTTTTGGGAGTCCATCTTGCTTTTGGAAAACTCTTTGCTTTGTCTAAACTAATTTTAAGGGTTCTTAACTCATCTTCACCATGGCTAAGGGTTCTTAGCCTCACCACACTCAAGTAAACCCAAGCACATATCATATAAAACATAATATATCATCATAAAATCATGACATATGAAATCATGCTATCATACTTTTTATGACTTGAAAATACACATACACACATTCTAAAACAAGTTAAGCACACATCTATACATGAGAGAAGGTGGAGAGAGCTACCTTGGAAGCAATTACACACTTTTTCCTCAAACCTTGAGTCCTCTCCCTTGACCTCACACACCCAAGAAGGAGGAGATCATTTCTCTTGGCCTAGACACACCAAAAGAAACATGAATTACTCATGGGAACAAGCCTTGGCATTATACACATTTTACATGATACTACTTTGGTTTATGGCTCCATTATACTTCCATAAGGCACTTAATGAAGCAACTACAAAAATTCATGATCTTAGCTCCCTTCTCTCCTTTAATCTATGATTTTTGACTCCATTTAGACCCCTTGGAGTCATCACACAATTATTTTAAGGAGCCTAGCTAGAAGTTGTTCATTATGCTATATTATGAAACTTACACCTCCATCTCACTATCTATAGCTTCTAAAATTTTTTCAAGGCTTCCTCTCATACTCTCCCATCATATATGATACAAAACTAAGCTTAGAAGCAACTAAAACACTACCTAAGTGTTACTTTTGTCCTAGGCCGAGGCAAGGCTTCCTTAAGGAGTCCATGGAGTTTCTTTGCTTTCTTAGATGGGAGGTGCATGTAGGAAGCTCTCTAAGGGTCTTAGGAACTCATACAAACATTTACATAGACTTGGAAACTCTTAGATAAAATCATATTTTTAGTTATGTTCACAAACCCTTAGCTTTTCTATCTTATAAATTCATGGTTCTTTCTTTGTTCTCTTTGCATATTCTTGTTTCTCATGCTTAAATATTCTTGTCTCTACCTTGTTTTGCCTTGAATTCCTTCCCCTCTCTAGTTTCTCTCTCTAGACCTAATATGGAAGCCATTTGAATTCAAAGAAAAATAAATTTTTCTATTGTACATTATACCTCATTTGAAAGCTTGTTAAATGGTAATTTTCTTGCTCTATTTGGTTGCTCAAAACCTCCACTTTTTCTCATGAGGTCAGCCACCAAATTCCTCCTTTTAAGAATCTAAAACCATCAAGAGAAGGAGAATGAAGAGAGGAGAAAATTTTATAACTAACTTGTTGCAAAATTCCATGTGTTTTTATACCTTTTTGCCTTAGTTTTTTTTCTCTCTCTTCTCCCAATTTTCACGCCATTTTTGGTCTATTTTTGAGCTCAAGAGACATTCTTGGAAGGGTGGAGAAGCTGCCTAGTTATTTAAAAAGGTAGAGGATGATTTTTATAACAATTCTCGAAATACCGATTATATCCCTCCACTTCCATTTCTTCGTTTAGGCTTTTTTTTAGCTTCTTTTTAAGAACTGTTTTTTCCATTATAAAATTTAAGTTTTCAAATTTATAAAATACCTTTGGAATCACTCAATTTGGATTTAAAATTATTTTGAACTATTTAGTTAAAGTTTTGGTTAACCAATGGCCGAAATCACTCACCGGAAGGGTTTTAACTGTCCCCAGATTTCCTATAGTTTTCAGGGCCTCTGAGAACCTCAGCGACCTCAAAAATTTTATTTAAAAAGTCCTCCAATGAGTTTTTCAAAAAGTACCCATATTTACGAAAATATCACTGGCCTTTCAATAAATTTTTCAAATCACTCCGACCCTAGTTTCTGGGCAACTTAAGGCTCAAATCTTCATTTTTCCTTATTTAGAACTTTATCTTAATTTTAGTTAGCTTCAAATCCTTCTATTTTAGGGACTTCCTTTTATATTTGGCCCATTTTTTATGCTTATGAAAAAATCGAACATCGCGTTTCTCACATTTACAGAGGGACCAAATGTTACATCCCTCTATCCTCAATGTGTAAGGTAGGTCATTTACAGTACACGACTAAATTTAACCTTACTTTCTCATTATCTTTTGTCATACCCTTCACATCCATTATTGTGTTGAACACATTATGAAAAATATTACTTTATGTATGCATTACATCTATATTATGTGGATTCAACAAGTCATGCCAATAGGAAAGGTTCCAAAAGATACTACGTTTGGTCAAATTATGATTCTGACTATATCCCTCCAAAGATAAGCTTGAAAATTCAATTATTTTAGGAAATCTTTAAATTTGCTCATACACTTCCTCTCCTGAATACCTCAATGGTGGTGGTGAAGTCTCTGTAGTATTCTTTAGAAAATTTTGTTTCGATGAAATGGATGATTCATTGGCAAGAACTGATGATGGCAATCAAAATAACTAGTTTTTCCTCTATGCTTCAATCGAAATGCCTTTGAACAACCCATGCAAATAGGACAACCTAATCTTTCTATAGTCTGCCAACCACTTAATATGCCATAAGTTGAAAAATCATTAATAGTCCAAATATGGGCAGCTGTTTACTTCAAATTTTGTTTCATGGAGATGTTATATATTTGCACACTCTCTTCCTAAAGTAACTTTAAATCAGCAATTAGAAGTTGTAAGAAAACATCAATACGGCTTAGAACTCAAACTAAATGGAGTAAAACCATCAGTATAAAGACCTAACCTGACACTTCTCAGCTCTACTGCAAATTCTGGATGAGTTTGATCAAAATGCTTCCAAGCATTCTCATCCGATGGATGTAATAATACATTTTCATATACCACATTTGTTTATTGGGAACCTCCTTAAACCTCCCATTTCCAAACAATCTCTACAGGCATTACTTAGCTAAGGTATTAAAGGCAAACAATTTTTGGAGTCTTGGAACAATTGGTAAATACTACATTTGTTTATTGGAAACCTCCTTAAGCCTCCCTTGTCTAACTTTTACCTTCTTAAATCTAGCTTCACCGCAAAATCGACATGTCTTACCATTGATTGCATCACCATAGTACAATATACATCCGTTACCATAACAGTTAATCTTTTGATAACTACAACCAAGTTTTAAAACCAATTTTTTAGTTTGGTACAAGTTTGCAGGTATTCGGTGATTAGCAGGTAAGATTTCAATCATTAGTGTAATAATATCAATACATGCCTTAGAAGTGTTATAATCAGATTTGATACTCAACAATCTCACAACCACTGGCAATACTGTATGATTTTGACACCCATCCCATAACAGAGCCTGTGCAGTTCTTAGCATGTCATAAAATATCGCAAAACTTGGATTTGGGTCTCCAGACATATCATATCTCTCAAATAATGCCTTAGCCACATCCCTAACCATTTGCTCATATGGATTAAAATCTATATGAAGGCCAATCTCAATCAAAGCTGATAGTGGACATTCTTCTCCATGATTATGCCAATAGTAATAATTAGGCATAAACCTTTTTTTTATACAAATGCATCCTAATTTCATTTGGCTTATTATACCTCATATATTTGCATTTGATGCAAGGACATCTGAACCTCCCTTCTTGTTTAAATACATCTAAATGACTTGCAAATTAAACAAACTCCTCTATGCCTGCAAAGAACTCTTGTGTAATTCTTTGATGATTACCCTCTGTTCTATTATACATCCAATGCCGATGTTCAAGAAGATCCATGAGACTTAAATGAAACAAAAAAAATAATAACTTTATAAATTAGAACAATGATATTGGTTTAACGTTACATTGTTTTTCATTTAAAGGCTACATTAGTGTTCTAAGAATAGTATCAAACCTTCATGAATTCTTACATTATTGATTTTTGGATTTTCCAATTAAATGTAAATTAAAATATCTAAAAATAGAAAATAAGATAATAATGAAATTCCAAAAAATTGTTTTATTTAAATCAAATTATGTAGACATATTTTATAAATTAAATTATGTATAAATTTTAAATAAATTAAATTAAATTAAAATTAAATATTCAAATATAGAAAAAAAAGGTTCAATTCATAAACCCATAAATAAAAAATGAATAAGCTTTACTTAATCTTCATACACATAATCATCCCAAAAATAATTGCATGCAAGGAGGTAACATAGTAATTATCTAAAAACTATCACATCATTCCACATTAAAAAAATTATAGTTAAAAATTTTTAAATTAAAGATATTTATAATAAAAAAATTTTAAATAATTTTAAATAATTCCAAACTCAATAATTTAACTTGTATAAAAAATTATAATTTAAGAGTTTAAAGTAAAATTTTTAATACTTATATCTTCTAAAATAATTTTACAATTTAAAATAATTCAATATAAATATTTTTAAGTTATCATCATCAAATATAATTTCTCCAAAAGAAATTTTCATTTTAATATGCTAACATTACAAGCAAAGGATTTTATCATTTTAGTATACCTATTTGGATAAATTATGTCATTTATATATGGGGTGAAAATTTGGTATTGATTTTATATTTTTGCTATTAAGGTTTTTTCAATAATAATACAATAAAATAAATTATATTCAATTCTCAAAAAAAAATTTCCTCACATTTTATATTCTTACTGATAAATTTAATAAAAAAAAATGTATTTCCATACATTTCATCTTTAATCACCAACAAAAACATACAATCATATCTTAGCAAAAAATAAATGACACCCACTAATATTTCATCAAATATTTGCATATAAAAAAAAAAGAGGATGAACTCACCTTCGCTCCAAGCAATAAAAAGCATCTTCCCATGGCTTTCAGGCTAGCTATGGTGTGGGGATGGACTCTAAGAGAGCCAATGGAAAGTTTAAGGACCTTTCAAAGCAAAAAAACACCCAGATCTACACGAAGACAAGAAGTTGCAGCACCGCATCTAATGGTCTTCATTTTGCATAATGAAGATGAAGTTGGGGTTTTTTTAAGTTGCTTTCTCATGGAATTTTTTGCGAAACTTTCTCACAAAATTTTGTGAGAAATAAGTGACCTATTTTCACGTGTGTTGAGCTGATTTTTCACAGAACATTTCTTAAGAAATTCTCACAAAATATTCCATGAGATACTTTCTCATGGAATATTTCGTGAGAAATTCTCATGAGTACATTTTGTGAGAATTTATCATAAAATATTCCATGAGAAATTCCTCCGTGAGACAAGTTTCTCATGGATAACTTCGCGAGAAACTTAAAAAACAAAGGCAAGTGGATTTCTCTCCTTTTTTTCACGAAAAATTATCGTGAGAATAGCTTCCTACCTTTTGTGCAAGCATTCTCACAATATTTCTCATCAAATTCTCTCTATTTTTTCTTTCAAATTTTTTTTTCGCGAAAAAATTTCATGAAAAAGTTTATCCCGTGATATATTCTACAAGAATATCCGTGAGAAATTGTCACTAAAATTATTTTGCGAGAATTTTTTGTAATAAATTGCAGGTTTTCTTGTAGTGTTTTCACATATTAATTATAATATAACACCAATAAATTATATATAACAATTATCTAAGGGGTTTTTCTAAGACATCTCCACCCCTTTGTGATGTTGAAATTAGTTGAACTCTTTCGTACACTTTTTTTTCCCCTTTTAAGTTAGTCAAAATGAAACTTCGAATATGAAAGGGAGCGTACCCATTGAACTCTCTGCAGAGAATTAGGACTTGCATGGAAAATGTGAAGGAAAAGAGCAGGGAAGATGGATTGGTTTAAATCAATAATATTAAAAATGAACTTAATAATTGGCTGATAATGTACATGATAACAGTTTTGATGAAAGAGAGCTTAATTTATTATACATAAGATTGACCAAGTACATTGACAAAGTCATATATATTCTATTTCCATGGTAGCTAGCTAGCATTGTTTCATCGTCACCGCTACGATAGATATTATTTCCCGTATATTTGTTATGTGTATGCATCTTCTCAGAAAATCTGTAGCAGCAACCAAACACATGCGCATAGATTATTATTAAAGTGTCACTGTAAACCTCAAAAGACAAAAAGGAGACTTTCCTAGTCAACTAAAGGATTTGATTTCATTTGATGTTTCGGTTGAATTGTTAAAATTTAATTCCGAAAATACGAATTAAATCAGAATTAAGAGCTATATGAACTAATGCATAATTTAAAAAAATTAAATATAAAATTAATTTAAGGTGTGCTTGATTTTTCAGAAACTACAATAGAATTTGGTATTGATTGTGTTTTCCTCAATATGTCTCTCTGTTAAACAGTGGCTTTTAATGAAATAGATATATAAAATTAGAGTTAGAGGAGAGATTTAACTTGTCTTATTCAACTTTCCCATTGTAGACTTTAATAAAACCTAATAACTTTTAACTAATAACTAGACTTAATATTAAATATGTGTTGAACCCTAATTATAATATGATTACTTTAAATAATTTTGTGTCTTAAAAATCTTAATGAATCATTAATAAACTCGTATTTTAGAATACAAAATTAATACAATATGAGTTCACAAAATAAAATATTCTAACATTAATGTCAAAGTTGATTTTGTTGGTTCCAACTTCCCACTCCTTTATCAAGCAGGTTTAAATGTAATTATTTCAAGCATATAATTTTAGCAAACATAAAATATTTAGCAAAAAAGAATCATAAAAAATTTATACCGTTTGGACATATTAGTTTTCTGTTAGGACACGTTTATCATGTTTATTAACAATCTTTTAAAGGTTTTTAATGTAAAGACGATATTAAAAATATAATTAATTACTCTTTAGAGGTTTGGTATGAAATAATTAAATTTTGGAAGATCAAATTAAAAAATAAAGTATTTTTGAAGGATTACATTATTAATTTATTCTAAATTCATAATATATTATTATTTATTCTCTTTCTCCATTTTCTTTCTATAATTTTCATTTTATCTTATTTGCTTTTTTTTTCTTTTTTTCTTTTTTACTCTGGCACTGTAAAAAGAGAAAATTTAGTCAAAGAAAACTCTATCATTAATCTCTTACTATATTAACTCACTGAGGAATTAGTAAGAAAACACGAAGAACTATTCTCTCACTAAATATTACTCCCTCCGGTCCTTTATATACGACCCCTTCCATGAACGTTTGCTGGTCCTTTTTATAAGACCTTTTACAAAGTTTCAAGAGCTTTTATTGTTTTTTCCCATATTTGCCCTGCATGACGGTTGACCTTCTCTGATTCCTACGTTTTGATTGACGTGGAGAATTAAAACATTCTTCCACACGTGCTGAGCCAAACCTCTTTGGAGTCTTTGGCGTTTGGAGTCTTCGATGGTGCTCAACTCAGTCACAAAACTCAGTTCTTCCATTTTTGTGCAACGTTGCCCTCGTTTTACAATCAATGGAGATAGAGATTGTTGAAGATTCACTAGATGGTGCTGAAGCAGTCACAGGGATAGATTTAAATAGAGTGCCTGAGGATGACGAAGTGCAATCTGACCCGTTTAAAGAACTAAGTGCAAAGGCTCCTGATGCTGTGTTAGAGACGAACGTAGTTGCAGACTTCGATTTGAACAAGTTCCCTACTGATGACGATATAGTTGACGATGATACAGCCAAAAAACTTAAGGAAGTTGTAAGGAGTATGTTGAAAATTTATCTTCAGAGTTTTTATTAAAACTTACGATAGTTTGAAAAATGGTATGTCTGTCGTGTTTTGGATAATGTAGTTCGAAGCTTTATTTACATAAAATGGCATGCATGACAAGATCCGATCCCAAGTGCCGTTCTCTTTCGATCATGACCTCATTCTTCTTTTTTCGAACAACTTCCCGTGACGGTACCGTTCTCTTTCGAACTGATGTGGTTATCCCTATCGAAATCTAGAACTAAGACATTAAATCAGTCTAACTTGACTCAATCAATATAAATCCTGACACTCCTCCACAGACGAGGCGGTTTCATAACTCGTTAGCTGTTTGTGCGAGAAGGATTGCAGGTGTTGGGGAGCGTTGTATTACAATGCAACCCGGTATTGTTACCTGGTGGACTGTCCGATCCAGACGATGATGGGCACAAGGGATGAGTCCAAAGTGGGTTATTTTAAGGTAAGGAAGGGTGCAGGGGAAAGGAACCGGTTGGGTGCAGGACTGGTGGCGGGCGTGGTGGGTGGGGTCGTCCTTATTGTGGGGATCATTGGGGTGGCATCCTATATGATGAGAAGCAATAAAACAAGACGAGTAAAAGGGATAGTGGAGCCCTGTTTTGAGCCTGCAAAAACAGAGGCCACTTTTGTATTTAGTGTTTGGCATAAACAGAAGCACAAAAGGGACGGAGTGTTGCGAAGACTGAACAAGGAAAAGAATATGGGACCCTAAAACCTTCCAACATGTTAAAAAAGAGCTTTGTCGAACCAAGTGTTGCGAAGATAGAAAGATGAAGACTCACATCTACTGCTAGACAGAATAAAAAACTGAACATGGACCAAGGAGCGAGGCATGAATTGGTCTCGCTCGGAAAGGCTAGCTTCTCTCCCGTAACTCACTAAGCTCATAAATTGAAACGTTTTCCTTTATCACAAACTGTTTAAGCAATGTGTTTTGGATAATGTAGTAAGATGCTTCATTTGTAAAAAATGACATTCATGACCAGTGTTAGCTTTTTTCCTTCTCATTCGAATGGCCCTGTTCTGAGCTTGCAAAAACAGAGGCTACTTCCATATTTAGTGTTTGGTAAAAATAGAAGTGCATAAACTGAGATATTAGCAAAGTTAAGCACGACAGAGAAGGCTGAAGCATTTTCCTTCATCATAAACCATTTAAGCAAAGTTAAGATATAGGGAACGGTAAAACATAAAACAACTCTACAATTGGGACCTTAAAATGGACATGAACCATGATCATTTCTCAAGTACTCCATCACGTCTTCTACTAACGAGGGATTGCATTTCATTTGAGTAGGCAATTTACCTTCGTGTTGCATCACTGCTTTTTTAATATGGGGGATTTTATACTTGTTCGAACCTTTTACCTTGAAGACTTCTATCATGCATGTTTGTAGTGTTAAGAAAATCTTGTTGGATTCAACCGACGAAAAAGTTTCAAACGCTTTCACCACAGCACCAACAAGGTCATCAATAGTATTAGGTGCTTCTTTGTGTTGTAGTGATTGAATGGCGCTGAAAAAACCAAGGTCTAAAACATTTAAATCTGGAGAATTTGCTGGCTGACACATCAAACGAATGTCAAATCCATCTTCCTTGGCCACTCGACAAAATTCAACATCATTGTGATCAATGTGACTTCTTACATTATCTTGCTGAATGTAAATTGGTTCCTGTACCTCATGTCTTGGCCACTTTGCTTTGATGGCAGGCAGAACTTTTTCAATGAGAAACGTTCTATTAACTTCCTTGGTTACTGAAGTTATAGGTTTTGTTTCTAATGTCCCTGCAGCTCTATTTATGCTGCTTCTTTTCGCTGCCTCATTGGTCACAAAGGGGAACACACCAATTTTTCCAGAGAAGAGTTCATTCCCTTGTGCATCAAATCTTGGACGAGCCACAGCAACTAAAAACATTACCTTTCCAATAAAATTTTTGCTCTTACAAGTGCGCAATGGCTCCTCTTCATCTGGCAGCAAATAATATTTGACAGACTTCTTTGTCATATAAAACCATTTCTCGTCAATATGAACGATGTTATGCATACTTTTGAAGGTTGGATCATGTGGTATGCTTCCTCTTTCCAGCATTGACAAACAAAACTTCAATCGGGCTACCCTATTTTCTTCTTTCAAAAATGGCTTGATGGCATTTGAGTGGCGTCGTATGGCTCCATTCTTTTGAAGTCTAATCAATGATGTCTTGTTAATATTCAACGCACAGGCTAAAGATCGAAAAGAAGTCCGCTGTGATAATGGAACTTCACAAAATCGAGCATGGTCGAACTCAACTCTCTTGCGTCCACACTTGTTGGTCTTTCTATGAGATGCATCACCCGTTTCCCTTGTTTGCCGCCAAATGCGTTTAATGACGCTAGGAGAAACTGAATATAATGAAGCCAACATTGTTTTGGTACCTTTCTTCAGTTTTCCATTATGAGTAGATTGCAACAAGAGACGAGATATTGATGTGCGTTGCTCATTGTTAAGGAATCTACGTTGGTTGTGTCTTCCATGAGTTGGTGCTTCACTTGTATCACCTATTCAATATGTGTTCCGGACCAGATGTTTGAGAGAAATAAACTTTAAAAAGTATGTAATACATTCTAAAAAAAGTGAAGGAAAAAGAACAATGTTAGCAAATGGAGTACCCTGTACTTCGATATAGTCTTCTGCATCTATTTGTACAAAATGCAACATTGCTTCTGTGTCACCTGTGCCTCTCTCGATCTCTTCCTCTGTCTCGTGAACGTTCAAACACTGTATTATTGGTTCTACTTTGAAGTCTTCCGAGCATGGTAGCTTGTTTAAGTCAATTGGTTGTGGCAATTGATTGCATTCTTCATCAGCGTCTGGATGTGTTACTATAACGTTTAGGTCTATTTCCAGCGGCATTTGGTGTCTTTTCTTGTTCAAGATTTGTCTCTATTTAAAGAGTTTGGAAGCGCCAAGACTTTTTTAATTTTTAAAATTTAATTTGGTGGGAACCAAATTTTTAAATTAAAAATTTCAATTTCAAAATTACAATAAAATTTTGACATTGGAATTACAAAAGAGGGTTTAATGACTTCAAAGTGACACAATTAATGGTAGAAATTAACTTTAATTAGGGGTAAAGTTGGAATGTTGTGATAAATTTTTTTAAAACCAATACATCAACTAATTTTAACCTCTTTTCTTAATTTATGTGATACAGTTAAAAAGACCTTATAAAAAGGACCGGAGGGAGTAGTTACTAATTAGCGAGACACATTTATCTTTCTTAAACCATTGCTAAATTCTCTCGTTGACCAAATTGTACGAGAAAGTCCCTTGCCACATTGGTCATTAATTCTTTCCCACATAGAGAGGGAATTGCAAGATAAAATCCCTCGCTAGAGGAAAAAAAGAAGAAGAAATTGTTCAAAAAAGAGACTTAAACTCCTTTTTTTAAAAAAAAATCGACGCAAAGTGGCATACTAAATATTTCCAATCTTAATTTACTTTTTCTAAATTTTAAACTTAAATGAAAGTAAGTTCTTTAAGATGCACATTACAATCTTGACTGGCGCTATATGGAAATTTTAGCTCGTAACTCCCTTGCTAAATAGCAAGTGAACTGAAAAAAGAATTAGTGGTCAATTTGGCAGTGAATTTTTCCTCACAATTTGGCCAATGAAAAAATTTAGCGAGAGTTCAAGAAAAGAAATATCCCTTGCTAATTAGGAATTGATATTTAATGAAGGAACAATTCATTATTGTTCTCTTACTAACCCTTAGTTAAGTTGATTTAGTGAAAATTTCATCACTGAATTCATTCTTTTTTTTAGTATTTCAAAAGAGACATGAACTGGTTAAACTACTCGCCACATTATGTTCTTTATCATCCTCTAAATATGATCTAACCAGTCGATTGAATAGGTGTCCATTTTGCCATGAATCCATAAACACGAAGTCTCCCCTCCATATTATCGTCTTTCGTACATTATTATGTACACAGATCTCAAGATAATTCAATGACAAAGAAATATATGACTTTTCAAAAGGTAGAGGTTTCAATACCAAAATTATGCTATAAAGGAAGTAGCTAGGAAAATGAAAGGGAACGTCCCTATGGACTGCCGTGCAAAGTCCTGCACGGAAAACATAGAGGAAAAACCCCCATGCAATATGAAAGATATACTATTACCAAACAAAATTGACAAAGACATTGACCACGTCAAACGTGGAATATACTGCTTAAATACTTGGATAGTTTCTCAACAACAAAATATCTAAAGCGATAGCGTCTTTAGACACTTATTTTACTGCATTTGTATAGTATTTTACGCTTATTTTAAATGCAAAAAATGTAACTAGAAATCAATCAAATAACCCACTTGACATTCATTAACGGCTGAATTATTATTATATCATGATCTTAACATAATGATATTATAAACATTGATTTAACTGTCATACATTTTATTTTGATGTAATAAACTATTAAATATAAAATAATTTTTATTAGTTTCCTTAAATTCATTTTTATAATCATACTTATCAGTTTTTTTTACAGAATTAATTTCACTTTTATAAAGTCATAATAACTATGATTGTAATAATAAATCTCACATAAAATGAATAAAATATTGTCACATATAATAATTATTGTACCATAATTAAGTTTTATAATAAACCTAAATTCATAGTATTATTACTCATCTATACTAATATATATAATTTAAAAAAATTCGTCTTTTGAACCTAATATCCATATATATATATATATATATTAGTGTGTTTAGTGTGCATTTAGCTAGATAAAACAAATAATAGCATCGATTAAATATTAAGGAAAATATCTGCCTTCAGTTACCTCCTTATGGTCCCCATCATCCCACACCTCAGGGACATGATTTTCCTACTCCAGATCACTAATTGGAAAGATAAATAAACGTAATACTTTTTATATTTTAACATATAAAATAATTTAAAAATGTTAAAGTATTCATTTTACAAAAAATAAAAGAGACTCTAACGCCTCGTTTGATTCATCATTTTGAATGTAAAATGCAACTCATTCCTGCTACATCGCATGTTAGTTCATCTTAACGCACTGCAATCCGCATCTAGGGATTGAGCATAGTGATTGCATAGTGTCTATACTGTGGCACGGGAACGTAATGTGTTTTGGAGCCAAAAATTTTGCTTTTACCATTTTGGCCCTTCTTTATCAGACTATCATCCTCCCTGTGTCTGCAGCCTTCAACCCCTTTGCTTAGCTCGAAGTCCTCTACAGCCCACGAAATCACCATTGCAGCTTTGGGATCTGAGGAGCCCAAAGACTTTCGAGCCTCCCTCGAAGTTTTTGAAGTAGCCAAAGAACTGTAGTTGTGCCAATGCTCACCTACTGGTTCTTCATCGGAGATAGCCAGGTTAGGGGTGTTGGGTAGAAACGATGGTGGTTCACGGCGTTGAGTGGCAAAGACGAAGAAACCCATTTCTGATTTAAGAGTTTTGGTTGATCGACAAGGTGGAATGAAAATTTCTTTAAATATCCTGAGACAATTTTCTTTCTCTTTGGCAAGGGTAATTTAGTCATTTAACAAGCCCTACTTTTCATTCTTCAATACACTTTCTTTTTTAAAATGTTAAACCAAACACAATAAGGTAATTATATTCACTTAATCATTTCCTTTTACATTCCCCTGAAATGGCTCTTAATTTTTGTAAGAATATATATATAATTCTTTATATATTTATTGTCAGATTTTTTAATTGAAATATGATAAATATATAATTTTTTAATAATAATATAATAAATGTATAATTTTTATAAACAATAATATAATTATCTAATTAAATTTTATACTTATTATATTATTATTGAAAAAGTACATATTTGTTATATTTTCACCTCGCACTGCATAAGATATTCTATGCCACCAGGATGCTTATAATCCTCAACTTACACCTCCCCTGGGTTTGCAGAGTTAAACAAGGTTAAAGTGTTTCCCTTGAAATGAAATTGCTGCGACAACAACGCTGAGCAAATGGCCTCGGCCTGGGTTTGTTCCAAGGACTAGTTGTTTTTAGGAGTAAGGATCCAAACTCTGTTTTTAGCCCAACATATATCACAGCTCCCACATGTACTGTCGTAGGGTATTAATCTACCACTGGTGCTTAATCATTGTCACAATTAATACATTTATTTTCGTCTCACAAAGACAATTTTTGAGACCAAGAGAAACAAACATAAAGCCGACTCGGACTTCTCGAACTCAAATGTCCTGCAAAATATAGCACTTTTGAAAATGCGAGTTTTGATTAGAGGTCAAGTTTTGAGTTTTATTTATATCATGACTAATGAGATTTGAATTTTAACTTCAAATATTATAATTTTAAGTTTGAATTATTATTATTATTATTATTATTATTATTATTAACTTACATGTATTTAATTAATTAAAATTTTTAATTATAAAAATAAAATGGAAAGTAGATAATTAGAGGGGAAAAAAAGGTTACAAGCTTAACTTTAAGGATTTATAAAGTTGAGTATATATATAACCAACTTTATATTTATTAGGGTGAGCATTGCCCCAATGCACAAGGAAAAAACGGTATGGCTAGCTCAAGTTGGGCACTGGGTTACCCGTACTAATCATTTTTGGCCAAACCTAGTTTGATGTGTATATGATAATAAAAAATAGAGATCGAAATGAAAAAAAAGGAGGCCAATTTATAATTTTAATCAAAAATTTTAAATACATTTCACAAATTATAAATAGTTGAAGTGGTCAAGTCAAAAACCCTTACTAAATCTCTCTTAAATATAATTATCACATTAAAAGTATGAGATAGAAAACATATATTTTTATAGTTAAAACAGTAAATGTGCATTTTTGAGGAAAATAAGTAGGCCAAATTATCTTCAACAATTTACAGCACATCCATCTCAAAAATTTATCCAAAATTTAAAAAAAAAATGCCTCAATCAGATCACCAAACTTTAAATTATAGTTTGTTTAAAGTTTCATCATGTACGCTTGGACTTTCTTTTTGTTTCCTTCTTCGGATTCACATTTTTTTTATTTTTAATATGTAAATCTTGCAAAAATGTATTAAAATGAATAGCCATATACCTAAAATAGTTAAACAATTATAAAAATATAAACATTGAAAGTTTTAAAGTTTAATAAAGATTTAAAAAAATAAGAAAAGCTTGATTTAGCCTTACTGGCCTAGCTTAGGTCTAGATTGGGCACGAGCATGTCTTTTCAAGCCTAATTACTATTAGGTTAGGGAACAAGCTAAGCAAGAGTTCGAACTTGTGCAGCCATAATATATATGATTATGAAAGTACAATATGATGTTTAAAATATATGATTTAAATTGTATTTACATGTGGACAAAACACTAACAAAAATTCATGAATGAAAAATTTTATTTGTAGTTATAATTTACACTTGATTAGATTTTTTTGTTTTACATTTTATATGTTTTAGAATCAATTATAATAGGAAAAATTTTTTTTACACAAATCCTAATCAAAACATGATGAATATAGTTATTTAATTAAAATATGATAAATATATGATTTTTTAAGGTAATTATATGATTTTCAAATTAAATCATACACTTGTTATATTTTTATAAGAAAACCATATATTTATCATATTTTGATTGAAAAAGCGATAATAAAACTATAAAAAAAATTGCAACTAAATTTTGTCCATTATAATATTAAAAGGGTTAAAACGACTTAATATGCAAAGAGTTTGTTATATGTCACTTCTTTTGAAAATCAACATATGTAAATTCAATTTTTATCTTTTTTTTTCCTTCACTTTTTATTATGACTATAAAATATTAGAGTTGCTAAGGTGGGTTAATTCATTTTACATGAGTTGTGGGTTATCTAAACAAGTTAAAAACTTTAATTTGGTATATCAAGTAAGTTAAAATGGACCAACTCATTTAACTCAATAATTTTTTAAAAAAAAAATTAAAAATAAATAATAAATAATATCCATTGTAATAATAAGTATATTCTAAAATTTAAATAATTATCTTAAACAATTAAATCTGAATTTTAAACATTCAAACAATTTTTTCGTTAGTTTCAACAATCAAATAAAAATAATGATTTAATTAACTTAACTCTCATTAAACAAAAACAAAGTAAAATAAGTAGTAAAGTTCTTCAAATTTTTTCATCAGAAGTATTTAAATTTTTTATTGAAAGATTAATTCTTATAAAAAGAGTTTAAATATCATCTTAATTCTTAAAATTATTAAAATTAATAAAAAAATCTAGTGATGTCAAAAATTATACAAATTGACAAAATCTAAACTTGGCCTATCAAATTAATAAATTAGACAAATCAATATTATAAATTCAATCTATTTCACAGCTTTATAATATATAAAAGAAATTATTTGAAATCATTAATAATAGTGGAAAAAGTACAAAATAGTCTGTTACATTTCCAATTGCAATGGAAAGATTGAATAATTAATAATAAATCCTTTACCTATTTTTTAAAAAAATATATTGTAAAATATTTTAAATTAAAGTTATTTATACTAAAAAATTTTAAAGTTTAAAATTACTTTAAAGATTTAAAGATAAAATATTTTAATTTAAATTTTTGAATTATAATTTTATTATATAATTTACATTTTTATTATTAAAATATTTAAAATAATTTTAAATTTTAAAATATTTTAAGATAAATATTTTCACTTGTCTATAATTTTCCCTTTTTCCAACGACAAATTGTTGGGTTGGAGGATTTGAATTTGTTCTTGATTCTCTAATCTCCAACGAGTAATGCAAGAATCGGGATTTTTTTTTTCCTTTTACTTTTTTCCCGACTGGCCGACACTTCATATCCTTCAGCAATTCCATTGCGCCGTCGAATTCCACACGTACTAAAAACTGATTCCAACCTCTGGTTTATTTCCAACCAAGTATGATCAATTATAAGTCTTGTCAATTCTTGTTTCTATTTTTTTTACGTCACGGTTTAAATTATTTTAAACTTTTGTTCAAACTAAAATTTATTTTTAGTATACTTTTTTTTTGTTTACATTGATATAATGTAGTTAGAATTTTAATGAGAATGCTCTCTAGATAAATTAAATTATATAAATAAAAATGAATTTATTTTTTTATTAACTGATAATTTAATTGGTCTCTTAGTTTTTTTCTGACTAAACCTAAATTTACCCTTTTCTATTTTTTTATGATTTAAGTTTTATTATTAATTCATGTAATTATTTGTTATGATTTAAATATGATATATTTTTTATAATAAAAAATTATATAAATATTAAAATGATAAACAGATTTATTATTTAAAGTATTTTTATTTACAACCTAAACAATTTGAGTCACTTAAGATTATTATTGTGGACTAATTAAACAGATATTAAAAGTTAAAATCTCTAGCTATACTAGATTGCGCAGCTTTATTTGAATTTAAATGGTTTTGTTAATTTTTTTTTACTTAGTTCAATTATCAATGGAGTCACAGCAATTCATGGATGCTAAACTGTATTATTATTATTATTATTATTAACAGGTAGGTGCTCCCACTGAAGTATCATCTTTTGACTTGGATGAGTCACAAAATTGGATGAAAATATTGAGCAAACAGTGTGGTAGTCACTAGCCAGTGTGTCCCCATCAGAATTAAGATGTGGAAATAGTCTTCCCAGTGTTTTGAGAAACCTTTCCGCCATTTGAATTGTGAGACATGCAAACTTGTGCTTTTCGACCCTGAGCCGCACCGGTTTTTAACTTTTGGACTTTCTTAACAAAATTGTGTCACATTCTACTACGCATCTTTATCAGATAAATCTCTTTAATATTTTATTACAGAGTTTCATTTAGATTACATTCTTTAAGCTGGTTGATTTTGATGATTGGATTGATAAATGTTATTTAATTAACAACTATACGACTTTGAATTGAGATTTTGTTTTAGTAGACTTTTTGATTAGACACATGATTAAAGCCAGAGCCAAGCCGCCATATGAGCATGTAAATTATGTTATTTGCTAACGTCAATGGATAATGAGTAGGTTACAATCATTTTTTCAAAAAAATTTGATTAAATTATTTTTAATATTTTATTTATTTTAAAAATTACATTTAATTTTTTTGAGGTTAAATAGTTTTATTTCTAAAAAGAACATATATTATGTAAAAAGTTAACACTATCAATAAAAAAGTAAATTGGAAATGAGATTTTACTATATATATATATATATATCAAATGTTAAAAGAATCCAATTTCATTTTGAAACAAAAACAATGTTAAGTGTAATTTATTCAAACTTGAAAAGAGATATATATAATTACTCACGAATAATATCATATTTCCTTTTCACAGAAATTTATTAGTAGACCACTTCTAATTTGAATTATTTGTACCTAGAAGATAAATGTACATTGTGCAACATCAGAAGATAGAGGGAGAAACGTCCAATATTTGAAGCTCTTCAGATTTTTTATTTTTATTTTTTATCTTTAACTCCATCTTATATAATAGTACAAATGATTTATTTACAAACTAAACTAGTTATAAATAAATATATAAGCATATAATAAACACATTTGTCAGATACATATTTTATATTAATGATCATAATTAACTTACTCTTATCTATCTCTTATAAATTATATTTAATTAGCTCATTCTTAATAGATTTATTTATAACATGCATAACAAACAAAGGGTCCTAGGCGCAATTTAAAACACAGCTAAAAGGCATAGTCATGGTTCAGGGAAGAATCATCTGTAGTGACCGATTTAACTACGGTTTAGATTAACTGCAAATACCATTTGGGTTTAAATGCATTTATGTAACCATAGTTAAACGAACAACTTAATTGTAGTTTGTTAATCACAGTTAAGCCTTTAGTTTAATTGCAGTTCATAGTGAAGTTTTACGAACGTTTTATTGCTGCTAAATTAATTTTTGTTTTTTTAAAAAATCTAGTAGTTTTTATACTAATTGCTCTACTTATAATAATAGTTTTACAAACTTATATAACTGTTGAGTAACAATTTATCATTGAAATTCAATCACAATAGTAGTTTCATACAAATTTAATCACAATTTAACATTGAAATTTAAATATATTCAAATATAATCAAAGTTCAAATATAGTACAATCAAAGTTTAAATACAAATCAAAATACTAAATTAATTATCCTTGTTAGATGAGTTTGGTGAGTGAGTTGCAACTCTAGAGTTTTCACTCTCTTGATTACTTGGTGTAACCCCTTAAGTAATTTATTAAGTTACCCAATTTTTTGAAAATTTTTATTTTCAATTAGTATAAATGTATACAGAAGTTGTCTCATCTTCTAAGTGGATAAAATTAATAGAAATTACACAAAATTTTTTGAATAATTTAAATTGCTTCCTGAAGTGGGACTTATTAGCCTGTTTTATTGAAGTGTTAGTCATTTATAGTACAATTATCTAGATAGCATTAGTCAATTAGTGTCAAGGTTGATAATAAGATACAACAAAAGACCCTGAATGGAGCTACTATATACAACCCCGAATATAGTGGTACATCTTTTGTTCTTGTTCCATCTTAGCTTTTGTTGTATAGGCCCTTTCTTTTCTACCCCCACTTGTCCCTGGAGATTTAAAACAATACTTGTTATGCTCTATATCATCAAAGACAAAATGTCTCTATAGCTTAAAATATAATTGTTAACTAATATGAATAGACATGAACGATTTTTATCTAATAATTCATTTCTCTTGTATTTAACTTTTTCCAACTTTAATATTTAAAAAGAAGTTTAACATATTAAAAGAAGGCATGAGATTAATTTTTTTCACTCGCACTTTTTATTTTCTATATATACTATCCTTTCCACCACAACTTCATTGCAATTGGCTTTCATTTTCATTTCTTCCTCTTCTACTTCACTCTTCCTGCTCTACTCTTCTATTTCATTTCTTCCTGTTTGACTTAATTTGAAATTATTTCATTTCTTCGTACTTTGCTCTCCTTTTATTCTATCTTATATCTTCCCTTGTCTTTCTCTTTCTTTCCATCTTTTTCTTTGTTCCTTTCTTTAGTTATCTCTTCTCTAGTCTTTGATTATTCATAGTAAGATTAATTTGGGCTATTGTTTGTTATTTATTATTTTAAATTTTTGTTGAAAATATTAAATATGCTATTTATTCTTCATGTTAAAGTAACATCTTTTGAAGATCAAAGGAAAAAATTAAGCAGAAAGATAGATAAAAAAAAAGAAAAAAGAAAGAGATATGGAATAATTTTGAATGAAGACATATATTAAGCAGAGAAAGATGGGAGATCATAAGCCGAAATAAAAAATAGTGGTAATTGATATGGTATTAATAAGATAATTATAAAAATTAATTAGTGGTTATTAAGGAATTATCAATATAAAAATATAAAAAATGTAATACTCAAAAGTAAAAATAAATTATAGTTTTAACTAAATATGATAAATAATGTAATTTAATGAACAATAAATTTATCTGAGACAAATATACTATTAAAAAAATAAATTTGCACATATAAATATTATACATTGAATAAAAATCAAGTAATTTTTTCCCACAAAATGCGATTAAAACTAACAATAAATATACCATTAAAATAACTTAGTACGTATATTTTATTTTTTAAAAAAACTTATCATTTTGAACTAAAAGTTAGTCAAAACAAATTTTTTTTACTAAAATTTAGTTGGAAAATCATTTTGATTTTAATTATTTTATAAATTATATTTTATTAAAATTTTTAATATATTAATAAAATATTTGAATACATTATTAAAATATAATAAAAAAATAATATTCTTTTATTTAGAAAATAAATAAGACAAAGCTACAGTCGCAGAAGAATGTTGCAGCATTGCAACTTTTATTATTTTAATGTTTTAATATTATTAACAACTACAAAAGTAGTCATTAACCTTTAGCAACGATGCAAAATTCGACTGAATTAATTAGTTGTTTTTTCAGTCTCAAATTAGTAATTTGTTATTGAAATTCCTCCTTTTTTGTACTACTTTTTTTTTTTTGTCTCTTTCTATGTTTTAGTTATAGTGGTAAGGATTGATTTAAAAAAAAAATTATAGGGATCAAATTGAAATTTTAGACAAAACCATATAAAGACCAAATTGAAAATTAAGATGAATTATAAGGATCAAATGCATAATTTTTTTAAGTCCACGTTAATGTTGCTTGGTGATGCCGAACAATCTGTTAGCCAAGTCAGCTTCAAAGTCATGATGTCAAGAGATGGATATTGATGTCAAGGACCAAATAAAAAACAACAGCAAAGCATATGGAATGATTTTAAAAATATTAAACTATGGGAGCCAAATTAAAAATTCATGGAAATTATAAGGACCGAGTTAATGTATAATTTTTCATAAATTCTTATAACTTTTATTAAAATTTTTCGGAACACATAATATAAATAATATAGTGAGTGTTATAAAATTAATAGAAATATTAGAAATTTAACCCAAAAAAAAAGACAAAAAATTGAAAGGAAAAAAGAGAAAATAATTCTCATTCACTTGGATTATTCATGTTTAGTATATAACCTTTATTTATAGACTTTTAACTATAAAGATTGACTTATAAATTATAATAATATAAATAAAAAAATTAATCTATATCATCATACAGTATGAATTCTGTGGGCGTTATAGGATATATACCATTAAGTATGAGAAAAGATGCTAGAGAGTCATTTTTTGGGAGATATGGGCATCTATATAATTATATTATTTACAATATTCTCTTTTGGATATCTATTAACAAATAATATATCTTGTTAAAACCTTACTATAAAAACTCAATGGGATAAAGGCCTACTGAAGGAAAAAAAGTATATAATATTTATAATATAAATTGCCTCATTAAAAACTTTACTAGAAAAATTGAGTAGAACAAAACCTTGGTTAAAGGGGGGGGGGGGGGAATACTTGTCTTTTAATCCCTATAACGACAACAATATTTTATGCTCTTGAGTTAGCGCATCCCAATACCATATATCAATTTCTCAAATATGGCAATTGTTAATACATTAGTGAACAAATTTGTCATATTATCACATAAACAAATCTATTGAATATCTATATCACTAATCTTCTAAAAAACATAAGTGGCAAAGAATTTTTGTTTTGTTCTATCTCTTTTAATATACTATCATTTTTATTAAGCTACACATGTTGCATTATCTTTGTATAATATTATTTGAATTTTTTGCTAAAGGTAAATAACATATCTTCTAAATATGTTAGGTTATTAACCTTAGCCAAATATACTTTTAACTTGCCTCATAGATTGCAATTATTTTTGCATGATTTGATAAAGTAACAACCAAAGTTTGTTTTGTAGAGTACTATGATATAGTTGTACCTCCAAATGTAAATAAATAGCATGTTTGAAATCGAGCTTTATGTGAATTGGATAAGCATCTTGATTTACATAACCAATTAATTGTGATCTAAATTTAACTGAATAAAATAACTCCTGTATCAATGGTCTCTCAGAGATATTGTAATAAATCTTAACTCTATTCTAATGTATTTTTAACAAAATACATTAATAAAATTGAATTTTATTAAATTGAATATTCCTATTAGGTTTTTTTTAATAGATACATTAATACTCCTATAGTACAAAAATATGATGCTTTAGAACTAAGAAGTTCTTTATAATTCTTAAGGATGGAAAGGGTCTTTATTCACATTTAATAATTTTATAACCATTGGGATATTTAATAAATGTGTTTTATCCCTATAGAATTGATTTAACATAAGTTGATTGATGAAGAAGAATTTAATTTGCTAAGTACTCGATCTGCAAGTTGTAACATCCGGTCCCTCTGTAAACATAAAAAACGTAATATTCGGTTTCTCCATAAACGTCAAAAATGGGCTAGATACAAAAAGAAGTCTCTAAAATAGAAGGAATTAGGGCCAAATAAAATTATGATAAAATTTTAAATAATGAAAAATGAGGATTTGAGCCTTGAGTTACCCAGAAATCAAGGCCAGAGTGATTCAAAAAATTTGCTGAAAGGCTAGTGACATTTTCGTAAATATGGGCACTTGTTGAAAAACTCAAGGCTAGAACCCTTATTAAGAACTAGCAATGAAAAATCCCCTAGCTACAAGAAAATTCGAAAGAATGAAATCACTAAGAAAACGTATAGAGCCAGGAAGAAGGGAAAGAAAGGAACAGTTAGCCAGAATATAAAAGAATAAGAGAAAGTGTATGATTTGTATAGCTTGTTCACATGCTAAGCTTGCTTCTTGAATGCTTATGATTTGTATTATGTCCATTCATGTATTTTTAAGGCTTACTTTACATATATTATGTATAATTAAATGAGAGATGAGTTATTGGGATTCTTTGAATCTCATTCCTTTCTCTCCAATATCCTAATATGCTAGCCAAGATAAAGCTTTATTTTCCAAAATCTTTCATCTCAATTTTTTTTTCAAATAATCAATTGTTTTTTTCTAACTCTTCAGGATTTTCAATAATATTTAAATCATTAACATATACAACTATAAAAACTCTAATTCAATTCTTTTTTTGGATAAAAGCACATGGGTAAATTTGATCATCTTTATAATACTCTTTCAACAAATAATCTTTAAGCTAATTATACCATGTATGCCCACATTATTTTAATCTATATAAGTATTTATGTAAACATATTAAGCAATTTTTTTGAAAATTTTTACATGCTTTTGGCATTTTAAATTATTCAAGGATTTTCATATAAATTTCACTATATAGTGAGTCATATAAATAAGCTATAACAACATCGATTAGATCATATCAAATTATTCATGTATTGCTAGACTAACAAGATATCCAAAAGTAATTGCATTCATTATAAAAAAACATATTTCTTCATAACTAATGTCATGCCTTTGTGAAAACTCTTATACCATAAGTCATGCCTTACATCTGATGACTTTATTTTTCTCATTTCATTTTCATACAAATACCCATTCATACCATGCTGGCATTACACTTCAGGTGTTTGAACTATATGTCCAAAAGTTTCATATTTTGAAAGTGAATTTAATTCTACTTGAACTATATCTTTCTATTTTGGCTAATTATTATTTTATCTATATTCTTTGATAGATTTAGGTTTGATATTTTCATTTTGTTTTATTATTTCAAAAATAAAATTTTATGAAAAATATATATTGTTAACAACTATATCTTTTTAATTTCATCTTTTCCCCATTATAATATAATGTATTAAGGTCTCTTCATTATTTTCAGGCACTTAAACCTCTTCTATGGTTTTATGATTAGTTATATCTTGGGTCTCTTTTGTCTTCTCAATATGACCATTTTTAGATATTTGCTACTTTCTTTTTCAAGGATTTTTATTTTTGAAACTAATTTTCTACCATGCTTCAAGTGTGATTTACTTTCATTTGCACTAACTAATTGGCCTACTACGACTTCAATTTGGATTCAAGCATTTTTAGCTAGTATATGAGATTTGATCATTTTCTTTTAGTTAGTAAATGTATTTAGAAGTGTAATATGTTGTAGATGCATTATTTTCTAAATTTCTAATTTACGTGATTTTGTATGAGGATCTAGACGAGATAATGATAATGTATTCCATATAATTTCATTTTCCAACTACTTGTTATCTTTCCCTAATATTGAGAAAACTATTTTATTAAAATAATAATAGGAAAATTGTGTTGTAAAGGGACTCATACACAACATATATTCTCAACTTTCTTTAAATATCCATTTTTGTGTGTAATGGTAGAGCAGTTAGAACATATATTGCACATCTAAAAATTCTAAGATAAAAAATACTTATCTTCTAACCAAGAGCAATTGTAATGGGAGAATATATAATAACTTGTTGGCTTAATGAGTATAAGTACTGCTGCATGTAAAATCACATATCTACATGTTGAAATGGAAAGTTTTGTTCTCATAAATATTGATTCAGCTATTAATTGGAGGCATTTAATAAATCATTCTACTAGACCATTTTATTTATAAATATGAGTAATAGGCTTTTCAACTATTATTCCAATAGACATATAATAATCATTAAAGACTTAATATGTAGACTCAATAACATTATCAAGGCAAATTGTTCTGATTGTATACCTTAAAAATTGTGCTCTTAATCAAATCATTTGAGCAAGCAATCTTGCAAATATCAAGTTATGAGTTCATAATAAACACACATATGATTACCTTTAAAGATGTATCTATCAAAATCATATAATATTTGAATAGTCTATATGGTAGATAAATGGGCCTACATATATCACCTTGGATATGTTTCAAAAATACAAGGGATCTAATCCCAACTTTAACTAGTGATAGTTTAGTAATTAATTTACCTTAAGAACAAATAGTATATGAGAATTTTTTGAATCAAAGAATCTTTGACTCTTTATTGGATATCCATGCGAATTCTCAACAAATTTTTTTCATCATAATTGATCTATCACAGTCTAACTAATCATGCCAAATAGTAAATGTATTTAGATCAATAAACTTATGGTTTCCTATAAAATGTTCTTCAATTGTTCTAATATTTATGTAGTACAAACTATTGGGTTTCTTGATGATTATAGGAACAATGAAATTTAAAATTTTGATCATCAAAACCCTTCCTAAGAACATGCATAAGAACATAAATCAAGTTAAGATAAGAAAGTTACCTTTTGTTTGAATTGCAATCTAAATCACATGCATAAATCTATTGATTTATGCCTCTACAGTATCCACATGGAGTAGTTGATACCTTCTTTCACTCTGCGTCTCTGTTAGAAGACGCCTCTCATAATCTAAGGTTAGGTTTTTCAAAGTTCTAAGTGAATTAGAATTTCAAAGACACTCTCTTATATCTTATGTGCTGCCCTTATGGTCTTATATTTATAAACTTAGGACTTGACACTCTCTTAATCTTACTCAACTTCTAATTCTTAATTCCACTTAAACTCTTAGAACCCTGACCCAAACCTAATAAAGAGCAAAGAGAGATAGGCTCAACATGATGTAACATTATTTAATATTATTTAATATTAAATAACCTTATTTTATATTATTATTTAATATTACCCAATATTAAATAATACCATATAATCATATTATTATTTAATAATATAATCTGATATCATATTATTTAATATTACTCTAATATTAAATAATATATTACGCCATAATATAATCTAATTATATTATATTGAGCCTTAGTATTAGAATTTCTAGTTTCTACTATTTGTGTATGACTCTATAAGTTCTTATACGTTAGTAATGACCTAAAAAAGAATTTTATTTTAAGATCATCGATAGTTAGTGGTATCTAACAATAGATCACTATCACCCAAATAATAAAAATGCTTGTGATTCGACATAAAATCTGTGACCTATACTATACAATTTAATCCCTTTTGTACCGATATCCAAATTGAACTCGAGGCATGGAATGTGTCATCCTCATCAATTTTAATCTATGTTTCTTGAAAACGAATAGACCAATCAAAACAAACGATCAATATTATATATTGATTTATTTGAGCATGACTATGTATTTCTTAGTCTCACTAAATCAAAGAGCCCCTAGATATCACTACTCCTGTACAAGATGATAAGATCCCATTTACATTACGCATATCCCTTCACATGATTTGTGATGTACCTAATCACTGCCATATTGGCCATCCTGATCAAAATTGATACAAGATGGTGTCAAAGTATTCGACTTCTTATGTAAGGAACTGCAGTTGACTTTAGGTCATAAAACTTCTTTCACTATGATCACATAAGAATTGCTAATAACACTCTATAATCCATGTAGTACTCTCATAGTGAGTCAATCTAGTACTTTTGTTCTCTAACAACATAATTATGTATTCACTTGATATTATATATCTATGATTTAAAATCATCAGTTACTATATATGTTAATTTTGATGTATTATTGCTATCCCATATCGCAACAATACTTAACTAGGGATAATTTAAGAATAACAATTATTTTAAGGACAATTATCATATTAAGTTATATTGCATAGATATAAAAACAAAATATAATGATTGTATTATCTCAAAAATATGATACAATGTATATTATTACAATTATCTTATAATTAGCTCTTAAGGCACACACCAACAAAACTAGAAAATAAGGTAGACAATCTTTCTTATATGCATTTCTTTTTTTATATAATAGCTTGATATATAAATATTCAGTATTTTTTTTTCATTTATATTCTCAATATGATATCTAATAAAACAAATATCTTTAAATCTTAATAAATTTCTTTAAGACTTAGTTTAAAAAATGTGCCATTAATAATAGTAGCTTTTCTAAAGCCTTCAATAGTTTTATACTACTTGATATAATATTGACATTGACATTACCTATTATCGAATGAAAAAAATACTTTTTATTTTTAAGTACTATTTGTTAGACATATGTCTTCACTATGGATCTTATGTCTAACCATATAATGAGAAATATCCATATTTGTTCTTCAAGAAGTAAGCCATATTATATTATGTATAGTTCTTCAAGAACTACCACACATTATGTTTTCATATCTATTATCATTATATATTTTTACTACTCATTAATAGTATAATATCTATTACTTTAATATTGTTACTATAAGAGCACCTTCAAAGTATGAAATATAAATTAAGTTTCTTTGCACATTCTTTCATAATATCTCTCTTTTAGAAAAATCATTACTTCCAGTATATATACTTTCCCTTCAAATTATTACAAGGACTACAAATTCATTTACACTATTAAAAAAATGGGGACATTACAACAGCAACTTAACCATAGTTAAGAAAATCATTATAAACCATGGTTTTCCTTATTATGGTTAAGCCAAAATCTTAACCATGTTTCCTTACAATTGTGGTTACTTAACCACAATTACTAGAATCATGGTTAAGCCATTAATGCTTAACCATGATTTTAGGAACTATGGTTAAGCCTTAATGGCTTAACCACAATTTTGCAAAAACCACGGTTAAGCCTTTAAGCTTAACCACAGTTTCAGAAAAAGACTATGGTGGCTTAACCATGATTTTAGGAACTATTGTTAAGCCTTAATGGCTTAATCACGATTTTGCAAAAACCACAGTTAAGCCTTTAAGGCTTAACCACAGTTTCAGAAAAAAGACTATGGTTAAGCTTTTTTAACATCCAAATACATGAATGGTTGAACAATCTCTTCTATTCTTATCTTCTTTACATTAGCTCTATCTCCTTGTTTTATATCAAATCTCTTTTTTATCTAAATCTCTTCCATTAAAAACTTTGATCCCACTAAAGTGCTGATTGATGGCAACTTGAAGTTGATGATATCTTATAATAGTAGTGGGCTTGACTAATTGTTCCCAAGCTTTTTTTGTTCATTTCATTTGTTATTTCTCAATTCCCTTCTTCTTTATCTTAGTTTCTTTGCTTGAGGTAAGGCATCTCTCACTTTGTCTTCATTTTTAGATTTTGTTCGTATTCATTATTGCTTCTAAAATCTAGACATGTGATTTTATTTTGTTTTATCATATCCAAATGCTCGAAAACCCATTATTCTAAAGCAAGTACATGTAATAGACCCACCATTAAATTAAAATGATTGGCAGCTTAAAAAATCATAAAACTATTATATACCATAATTCTACTAATGAGATTCACCTAAATAAAGAAAGGACATAAAAAAGAATCTACTATGATAAAGAATTAATATAACATAAGGTTTCAATTTTCATTATTATATACATACTATGGTATCCTATTCTTTGTTGTTCTAGTTTCTTCTTTGCCTTTTCAGTGCTATTTTCCTTTTCACTATATATCATAACTTGTATAAATTATGTATCAACTTTTAATTCTACTAATTAATTAATTACATGCATTTTCCAACTTTTTTTGTCACCAAAAGCAAAAATCTTGTTTCCTATTGGCACATTTACAAGTGCGACACTTGTTTTTTTTTTTTTGGTAAAAACAAGTGGATGTGAAGCCATTAAGGCTTAACCTTACATAATTCAAAGGTCTAAACTTTGATTTGATAGGGCTTTGAACCATGCTAGTTTAGAAAGGAAGACTGTAATGAATATGAGAAGCATGTACATGGATAAATGTTAAATTAGGACATTTGTAGTGAGGTTACATATATGTTTTGTTGTAAATAGAGATACCTTGGCTTGGCTTTACAAGTATTTTGAATGATGTATATAGTTGATTATACATATATGTGTGTGCGTTTGAGAAGTTAATCTTGTTAACTAGTTGCATAAAGTGGTATAATATGAATTTATAGTCTTTATGATTGAAAAATGGGTTTAAGTGGTCAATTTTATTATTTATCCTCCTTTTAGAGCTTCAATGGTTTAAATAATTTAAACATGCTCTTCATATTATGTTAAAACAGATTTGGTAAAGGGTAAAACCATATTCCCCAATTTGAGATATTTATGTCTTAAAATGAGGATTAAAGGGGAATTTGGGTGTTTAACTTAGCAAATTGCTTATAACCATTCCCTATCATTTGTAACAAGTAGGCCAATTTGCTTAAAACTTTTATAGTTGTCCCCATTCTTTATCTTCAAGCATTAAATGGCATCATCATTTTCTCCTTATACCAATCCTTAGCCATTTATAAATAGTTATTATGCTTATTCTTTTGAAGCTCCTTTAGAGAGTATTGATTAGTAAATTGAGTTGATTGACCTCAAGAGCAAAAAACAAATGTATTTAAGAGTATAGATTTAAGGCCTACTTTGATAACTAATAAAACCCACATGAATTATAATGAGTGGCTCACAGGTTAGAGAGAAAATTCTCAAACTATGATAGAAATAAAAATCTTATTGCTCGCTGAACTCAATAGCAAGAGACCTACTTATACTGACCATACAAGGGCACTTCTGTCTAAAATTTAAAACAAAGCATTAAACACAGGAGAGGGAGTTACGTGTGTTACAAGCTGCTTATTATGGCCATTATATGGAAGTTACAAGCTATTTATTATGGCTATTATTATGGCTTTGTAACTTTGTAACAATATAAGGAATTAATAGAAAAATTTATTGTTCTGTTTCATCCTCCTTGCATTGGACTAGACACGCCTTCAAGTCAAACTCAACGTCATCATCTAAGTACGGGAATAGATCAGCAACGTTGAAAGTGGCAGATACTCCATAAGTACCGGGTAGCTCAACTTTGTAAGCATTGTTGTTGATACTTTACACAACTTTGAATGGACTATCAGCTCTAGGTGACAACTTAGCATTCTGTTGGTTGGGAAACTGTTTCTTTCGCAAGTGTATCCATACCAAGTCTCCTTCTTTGAAAGTCTATCTTCTTCGATGCTTGTCATGCTGAGCCTTTTATCTCTTATTTTGCTTATGGATCTGCTCATGGACTTGTACATGTAACTTCTTGATTTCCTTAGCCCTTTGGTCTGCATCGCTACTATATTGTCATATATCAAATGACGGAGTCAAGTCTAATGAACTTAAGTGGACGAGCACCATAAACAACCTCAAGTGGGCACGTGCTGGTAGCTTGGTTAGTTGAATTGTTGTAGATAAACTCAACCTATGCAAGGATAAGGTCCTTTTACTTCAAATTCTTTCCAATAAAACTTCAGAGCAAGTTTTCGAGGATCTTATTCATTGCTTCAGTTTGTCCATTCATTTGAGGATGACTAGCACTACTAAATTACAGTTTGGTACCCATTTTCTTCCATAGCATTCTCCAAAAGTGGCTAAGGAACTTGACATCACAATCAAAGGTGATGGACTTGGGAATGCCATGGATTTGAACAATCTCCTTAAGGTATAAATCTGCAACTTGAATGGCATCATTGGTCTTTTGGCATGGGACAAAGTGTGCCATCTTTAAAAATTGATCCACAACAACCATGATGGACTCTTTATGTCTTTATGTCCATGGTAATCCAAGAACAAAGTCCATACTCACATCCTCCCAGGTTGCTTATGGAACTGGCAAAGGCATGTACATCCTAGTGTTTTGGATCTTGGATTTAGCCAAATGATAGGTTTTGCACTTTTGTATATGCCTGTTGACATCTCTCTTAAGCCTTGGCCAATAGAAGTTTTCTTTAACTAAGGTGACAGTTTTGTCTCTACCGAAGTGACCTATGAATCTACCATTGTGGGCTTCCCAAATTATTGCCTCACGTAATGAGCACTAAGGAATGCAAAAGGTTTTTCCTCAAAATAGGAAGCCTTCATGCTTGTAGTACTGTTAGAGTGGTTAAGACTCTATGGAATTCCATGCTTCTTTGAAATTAGGATCATCCTGGTACAACTCTTTAATGGTTTCAAAGCTAATAACTTTAGCTTGAATTGTAGATAATAAAGCATGACGACGGCTAATTGCATCGGCTACTGGGTTTAAAGTCCCAGCTTTATGCTTGAGCAAAAATGGATAAGACTGCATGAATTCACTCCATGTAGCATGCCTACGATTGATCTTCTATTAAGCGTTCAAGTGCTTAAGGGCGTTATGGTCAGAATAGAGAATAAACTCCTTATTTAGCAGATAATGACTCCAATGTTGTAAAGCATGAACAATGGCATATAATTCTTTATTATAGGTAGAATATTTAAGCTTGACATCATTGAGCTTCTTACTGAAGAAGGCAATGGGAGGTCTTTCCTGGCATAAGACAGCACTAATTCAAGTGTTGGAGGCATCACAACTGACCTTGAACACTTGATCAAAATTTGGAAGGGCCAACACAGGTGCTTTTGTCAAACACTTCTTTGATTCCTCAAAACTTTTTTGAGCTTTCTCTATCCATTGAAATTTATCTCCTTGATGCAGTTAGTAAGTGGTGCAGCAATAGAGCTGAAATTTTTGATAAATCTCCTATAGAATGAAGTTAAGCCATGAAAGCTTCGAGCATCATGGACAGACTTTGGAGTTGGCTAGCTGTTGATGGCTTCTATCTCACTGGGATCAACTCGAACACCTTTAACGGTGATGATATAACCTAGAAAATTGATTTCATCGTTCAGAAAAGTACACTTCTTTAAGTTGGCATAAAGCTTCTATTCATAAAGGGCTTGTAATACTTGTCATAGATGATCTAAGTGCTCTTCTTTAGTCCTATTGTAGATAAGAATGTCGTCAAAGTAAATAGTAATAAATTTACCAATGAAAGGATGAAGTACCTAATTCATCAGGCGTATAAATATGCTAAGGGCATTTGACAACTCAAAAGGCATTATAACCCATTTGTATAGGGCATCTCTTGTCTTAAGCACAATCAGAAGCTAGAGAGAAAACTCTCAAACTATGATAGAAATAAAAATCTTATTGCTCGCTAAACTCAAAAGCAAGAGACCTATTTATATTGATCAAACAAAGGGACTTCCATCTAAAATTTAAAACACAAGAGAGGGAATTACAGGTGTTACAAGCTGCTTATTATGGCTATTGTTATGGCTTTGTAACTTTGTAACAGTAGAAGGAATTAATAGAAAAAGTTATTGTTTCATTTCAATGAGCCTTTAATGGGGTGTGGTTATATTCAAATTATGGGTAGGCTAGCAATTTTAATTATATGATTAATGATATAGAGGTGAGTATTAATAATACATATCTTAAAAGTATTATTATTAAACCTTATTTATAAATAAGAATTCTTAACAATTATATAGAAATCAAATCACATACTACTTTGCATAAATGTGCTTTTTGTGAGCTTCTTACCTACCCTTCTCAAGTAAATGAATTTAAGAGAAGTTTCCTTTCTACTTTTTAAATATTAAATAATTAAATATTTTTTGTTTAAGTTTCAGAAGTGGATAAGCCTTAGATTACTAAACCCTAAAATACCCATGAATGTTTAGAAGGGTTAAATGGATTATTAGATTTTGCATTTGCTAATAGGAGTGTTAGGAATAGAATAATATGCCTATATTTTAAATGCCAGTTTAAAAAATGGCATATTAGAGAAAATGTGTGTAACCACTTAATTTTTAAACCATTCTCACAAGGGCATATTTTTTGGGATAGGTATGGGGAAATACTTAGACATGAACCTCCTACAAAGCCTCAATCAAGGCCACAAATGAGAAAAGAATATATTTGTAAGGATGATTATATGCAAGATATGGTCAATGATGAATTTAGGGTTTATGAAAACAAAAGTGTGGATGAGGCTAAGGGTCCAATTCCACCATCAAACCAAAGGGTCAATGATGATGCAAAAAAGTTTTATGAGTTACTTAGTAATAGTCAACAGAATTTGTACAAAGGTTATGAAAAGTATCTAAAATTGTCTTCTTTGGTGAAATTGTATCACATCAAAGTGTTTTTGTTGAATGAGTTACAAAGCTATGTCAATGGTATTGGAATTGCTGGTTGATACTTCTGAACATGCAAATATTTCACCTTATTTATATGAGGCTAAGAAAACCATTGATAAATTAGGTTTCAATTACACCAAAATTTATGTATGTTCAAATCATTGCATGCTAAATTAGGGGAGGATGAAAATAAAAACATATGCAAAAAAAGTGGAAGACATCTAGATGGAAACCAAAGATTAAAGATGAAAAGTGCACAAAAAAGCTTACAAAAGTACTCAAATACTTTCCCATGAAGCCATGGTTGCAAAGACTATTTATCTCTTTTAAAAAGGTTAAGCATATGAGATGGCAAGCCATTAATAAGAACAATGATGGCATGGTGAGGCACCCAAGGGACTCTAAGGCTTAGAAGAGATTTGGCATAATGAATCCTTAATTTGCTTTAGATTATCATAATTTACATCTTGGGTTAGCCACTAATAGTTTCAATTAGTTAGGTACATTAAGTACAAGTTATAATATATGGCCAATGTTTCTTGTGCCTTACAATCCTCCTCCCTGGATGTGTATGAAATAGAGCACATTCATTTTTTCAATGATAACTTTAGGAAGATGAGCACTAAGGAATGATATAGATATCTATCTACTACTACAAATAGAAAAGTTGATAGATTTATCGAATATGGGAGTTGAGATATTTAATTCTTATATTGGTGAACTCTTTAATATGTGTATTGCTACAATGTGGACCATTATTGATTTTCCAAGGATTGGAATATTATTTAGGTGGAACATGCATATTGCGTCAACCTTTCCATCTTATAACTTTGATTCAACTCTTTTATGACTTCTTAGAGTCAAAAGTGGTGTTTTATAGGGCATCAAAGTTTTTTGAATTTAGGACATAAATTTAGATTGGTTTAGGGTTAATTTGATGGATGGGAAGAGAAGAGTAATCCTTTAGTAACATTAACTGGCTAAAAAATCCTAAGATAGCTTAAGAATATCGACATGTATTTGGAAAAGTAAAAGAAGTTGAAAGTTGAGTAAGAAAACCTCAAAGAGTTGTTGGTTTAGATGGTGACACATTACAATTGTAACAACCAAAAAAATTACTGAAAATTTTCTAAGTCCTGAAATTTTTCTAAATCTATTAGCTACAGCCGGCTATAGCGAATGTACTTATTCACTATAGCAAAAAATGGCCTAGCTATAGCGAATGTGCCTATTCGCTATAGCGAGAATGCTTCTAGCTATAGCGAGTTCGAGCATCTCATATAAAAATTAGGGGGTTCCTCATAATAGCACAAGCCGTGGCGAGAACAGGGGTCTGGAACTAATACGTGCTCGTTGTTGCGAGGGTTATTTTTCGCTATAGCGAGAGTTAGTTCGAAAAAGCATGAAAAAAGAGAATTTTGCTTCTTAAAGCGTCCAGATCCTTTCCTTTTCTTCTAACTGACATAAGCTTCATCCAAAACAGAGAAAAAGGCTTGAGAGAAAGAGAGAAACCAAGAGAAGCTAAGAGAGAAGGAAGGAAACCAAGGAAGAAAGGTAAGAACCTTTAAAGATCTTCATACTTCTTCTTCTTGATTTTATTCTTCTCCTTCTAAGTTTCCTTTCCATAGGTGATTGAGTAAGATAACTCTGTTTTAACCTAGAATGAGTAAGAAACCCTTGAATTAAAGTGTTATAAGTTAAAAAATACAAAGGAAGTAGAAAAAGAGTTAGTGAAATTTACGAGAGAGGAAACTAGAGGTTCTTATATACTTTGTAGGGTTCGCTTTGATGAAGAACCCCCTAACCTTGTGAGTTTTTATTTGAGTTATAAGAGAGTAATTGCATGCTATTTATTGTGTCTAGGCTCAAGAGAAATAACTCCATCTAGTTGTGATGTTGAGACCGAGAAAGACAAAGAGAAATCAAAAGGGAAAACTTGTGTTGGCTTATAAGGTAGCTCTCAACTCTTTCTTGTTGCATTCTTGGATGTGTAATAATCATTGTATACTTGTGAATATGCTTGTATTACGAGACATGCCATTTGATGTCACCTTGATGTATTGGTACTAATATGCTTATGTTTTGCGTTGTGAAAATTACTCAGGTGAGGTAGTGTCAAAAGTCTTTTGTGATGGGTGAGGTAGAGCCAAAAGTCTCTAAAAATAGGTGAGACAAGGCCAAAAGTCTCTAAACCATGGGTGAAGCTAATCCGAAAGTCTCAAAAATTGGGTAAGGCTAGACCAAAAGTCCTTAGAGCTTATTCTTGGCATTGATATGATATTCATGGCATGTAAATCATGTGTTGTATGATTGTTAATGGTTAGATGCCTACTTGCATGCTTTAATTTGTTTATATGCCTTAATTGCTTCCTTGAATGAATGTATGAGCTATTGAGATTCCATAAATCTCATCCCCTTCCCTCTCCTATCTCATATGGTCCAGGTGGAGCTCAAAAGCCTAAAAGTGAAGGCTATGAGGCATAGAAGACCTTTGTTTTGATACTTTTGCATAATTTGATGTATAAGAAAGCTAAAGTGCTTATGTATATATACTTTTTGAGATATAAATATTTAAGCAAGTGTAAAAGTATGTATAAATGATATATAATCCATGTATGGAACTAAAGTAATGAAAATATGAGATTTGACCTTTTAGTGGCTTATATGTAATAGTATACTTTTGCCCGTAGCATGGTGAGTTTGAGATGTGTGTTGGTTTGGATCACTTGGGTAATTCATATATGTTGTATTTATACTTTAAAACTTGTTCAAGAGGTGCTAGAACATATAGGAGACCATTTATCCCCATTTTGAACTATTTATAGTGCCAAAACTGCCAAATCTATTAGCTCTATCAAAGTATGACCAAATGAGCTCTTCTTGATGTAAAATTTGGCATGCCCCTAGAACTTATTGAGAGCTTCTTGAGAAGTTAAAGTGGATAATATTTAGAGGTCTAAGAAATATTTGGTGAATTGTTGAAGTTGAAGAATTTTTTTATTTTGGTTATTATACTATACAACTAGTCCAAAAATAAATCTGTCATTCATGAACCAAATGATGTCCAATTGTCATAAAATTTTATGGATGTAAACTAGACGTCCAATGACCTATACCAACTAGAAACACCTCAATTAGAGGTCTGTAGAGGGAGAAATAACTCTCTGAAGTTCTGTGTTAGTATCAGAAAAGCCATCCGACTTTCATTACTGTTCCATCAGTTTTTGAGGTCTAAAGACTACTAAAATGATCTGAACTTATTTTTTTTCCTCTAGTTAACATCTGTATCTTTCCAAATTAGCATAGTTTTCCCATATTATATTTTTTTTGGGATTAGTTATGAATTTTTGAAATTCATGATAACAAGCTACATCAGTACCAAGGACAGCCAGACCTCTATCTCTTATTCGATGTCAAACATGGTCCAAACATTGAGATTGTGGTTGGGAATTATTTTTATTATAAAGATAACACTTAGAACTTTCCAGAAAGTTATGGTTTGCTTGATTACCATTTTGCTAAAATTAGTTATGATTTTTCAAAGTTAGAGCAAAAAATATGACTTTTAGGCCCGTTTTGAGAAATTACATTTTGGGATTTTTAGCTTCATATCCATGGTTCATGGGTTGTTTTATGCTATTTATGATTTGTATAAATAGATTTTGAGTAGATTATGTGATTGATGGATTCACATGACCTACAAGGCAAACTATGAGCGTTTAAATCCTGATACATAGCAGGAAAATGCCACGATTTACTCTTTTTCTTTGGAAATCATATGAAATCAAGCCTAAACAGAGACTAGTTGGGATTAATATATTATGGTGTTACAAAAATGGCCTAAGAAGAGTGTATTTTTGAAACTTTCTTATTAGGTGAACCATTTGATACATCATAATCTTGATGTGATGCACATTGTGAAAAGCATATGTGATAATGTGTTATTCACCTTGTTGAATGAGTTTGAATGATGGAAAAACCATTTAAATTGATAGAAAAACTTATAAGGAATGGGTATTGGGTTTGATTTGCAGCCATACGATAATGGTAGATATCCTTAAGCATTGTTCATATTGACAAATGCTAACAAAGATTTCTTTCTTAAGGCTTTAAAAAATATTATTGTTATTTAAGTAACACTATTAGATATATTGATTTGAGATAACATATGATTGAAGGACTAAAAAGTCATGACTCACTTGTTTTTATGGAGCAACTTTTATCCTTAGCCCTGAGAAAGACATTCCCTAAGCAAATGTTGACAATCTTTATTAACTTGTGCTCATTCTTCAGACAATTATGTAACAAAGTGTTAAGTGTAAATAAACTTGACTTGCTTCATAATAAAGTTTTTCTTACACTACGTTATATGGAGATATTATTTCTAACTTCATTCTTTACCATTATGGTTCATTTGATTGCACACTTAATTGACAAAGCCATACTTAGAGGTCACATCCATTACCAATGGATGTACTTTATAAAGAGTTAGTTAGTACTTCTTGAATAATTTTCTATTGTTTCAAATCATTTTAATTTCAAACATAGCATCTAAAGCAATATGTTTAATAGGTATTTTAGGAACTTGAAGTCATGCATTCAAAACAGGACACAACCAAAGGGCTCAACAACTAAGGGTTACCTGGATGAAGAGGTTTTAACATTTTGCTCCAAGTATTTGGATAGAGTAGAGACAATCTTCAATCGGCCTAGATGTGTAGATAGTCAACCCAATATTGAGCCATTCAATTTCAACACTTTGTTTCCACTCATTAGAAAACTAATAATTGGTTTTGAAAAATTTTCACTTTTTCTTAAGGAAAAATTACAAGCACACTATCACTTCCTAACCAACTATAAAGAAATGGACTTTTTTTTAGTAAGTAAATTATATTTGTTGGACTTGGTGTTCACTATACAATTGCATTATTCTAATTTCATTATGTATGTCGTACAGATAATTTAAAGACCATATTAAAAGACAACTAAAAAGTCATACACGATCTTTAATAAAGATAGATGAGAGGGTTTATAAAGAGTTTGTCGATTGGTTTTCTTGCTATTTAAGTACATGTATATCTTTTATTATACTTCCCTTGATAAGCACTTTAGTACTTAATCATCATCCTTTTTGTCTTGATTCCAAGTAAGAAATGATGTCAATAGATCTCATTTAATTGATAAGAAGTTTCTTACCTTGGCTGCACTTGATAGAAAAAATTATATAATGCTTACAATGTCAATGAATTTAAATTCTTAGCTTTAGAGTGAGACGAAGGGTTAAAGACTCAAAATAGTGGAGCCTTTAGGATTTTTAGGACAAGAAGTTATGCGAGTAGTAACAATGGCAACATGCACTTGGATAGTGTGGTGTATTATAGAAATGTGATAGATATCATTGAATTAAATTATTATAACCAACTTATGGTAACTTTGTTTAAATATATGTGGGTCAACATGATCAATTTGAGAGGCATTAAAATTGATGACTTAGGATTCAAGTCTATCAAATTATCATAGTAGATACACACCAATGACAATAAAGATGACAAGCCATACATTTAGGCCTCAAAAGCTCAACAAGTTTATTATATAGAAGATGAGCTAGATAAAAATTGGAGTATAGTTGTGCAACTAAAGCCACATGACTTGTATGACATGGGTGAAGATGATGATGATATTATTCATAAGAGCAAACCTTACCCACCTCAACAATTTGAAATGTTATTCCCAGATTTGGAAGTACATTTATGCTTATCTAGGTTAAGGGATCTTTTAATTTTTCTTTCACTTCAATTTGATTAGATATATATATATATATATATATATATGCTTGTATGCCTTTTCTTGTATATAATTATGCATTATCTATTAAGTTTCTTCAGCTATATTTTGTGTTATTTGTCTTTGGCAACAGAAATCTTGAAGATTAATAGGTTCTTAAAGAAGGCTAAATCAATGTTGATAGAGGTGGTGAACTTAGAACCATAAGTCTTATAATATCTAGTGTTTTAGCACTGGATTAAATAAAATAGTTAGTATTTTTATACTAAGTTAGACCCTTAAATCAAAGTAAGCCAGATGAGGAAAAACAATAAAAGTCCAATTAGAGAAAAGAAAATGATTGAAAAGTCAAGTTTCAAGCTCAGAAGAGGCAGCAATAATTGGTTTGTGTAACACTATATCTATATAGCACTTAATTTGTAGTGTAACTAAAAGCACCCATTCTCATCAAATTAGCACCTTTAACAATGGAAATTTACGTCATTGTAAAGCGATTTAATTCAACTTTGGCTATATGGACCATATGGACTTATCAAACTTATTTTCGGTCTATAACACGTTTATTCAATCAGAAATATTATAATTTGAACCATAAATTTCAGGTTGAAGGCATACATCATAATTTCACATCACACTTGCATTTTTTCTTAAGTTCTTTATTCTGATATAAATTTTAAAAATGTATAACTAATTCTAAAAAATTCTAAATTATGCAAATAATAGCTTTTTGGAAAGCTCAAGATGTTATCTTATTGCTGTAAAAATTTTAAATCAAAATAATACCATTTAGTCTACAAAATGCTAATAAAATAATAACTAGGTCAAGATTTAGACTTGGAACTTCAAAAATTTATATCTTCCTCTACACAGATCCAAAGGAAAGCTTATAATGCCAACTATTTACCTATAAAATTTTATGAGCATTGGACTTTATTTGACCCCTCAAAGACACCAAAAACCAGATTGATCAAATGAATAGTACCCGTGGCAATTTTTGCATAATTTGACCAATTTTAAAAAATCATAATAAATTTTCTAAAACTCTAAAAAAATTGTCTTTGTCTTTATAAAAAACTCTAGATGAGACCTAAATGTCAGCCAAATTTCATGTCAAGACTCATCTATTTGGTCTAGTTTTGGTTTAAGGTAAGTTTATGGCTTAAAGTGGTCACATTATGACATCAAAAGGTTCAAAATGGCTTCCCACATGAATCATGACCACTTGAGCACATCCAAAACTTTAAGAATAGCATATAGAAGAATCATAACAAGTCTAACTCATCATGGAACTTAAAGCCATCATGCCACATGTTATATATATAAGCATTTCAAGGCTTTAGGATGTCAAAAACTCATATTCTCATACATTTTGCTCCATGTTCATTACATACATCATATTCATATACATTTACATTTGATCAAAGGTCTACATCTCATAAACATTATATACATACATACTTTGACATTGAATTACATCAAAAAATGTCCTATTGTTAAAGAATCATCAATCATACTCTTTGACTTCCATTCCTTGCTCTATGAGGATCACCTAAACATGGTTAGACATAAAGTGGGGAAGGGTGAGATTCAAAGAATCCCAATAACTTATTCACCCTTTCAAGCATACATATATGGTTTTATGTCAAAAAATACAAGCATACATTAAAACTTTTAACAAACATACATAATCACTTTTCAAGTTATAAGAAGTCATTCCACATCATACATAGGCTTTAGGGACTTTTGATTTATCCTTACCTAAATTTTTGGGACTTTTGGATTAGGCTCACCCATTTTTAAAAACTTTTAACTTAGCCCCACTCCTTCTTGAAACTTTTGGCTTTTCACATATTCTTATGAACTTTTAGCTTTTTCTCATTTATTCTAAGAGACTTTTGGCACAACTTCACCCGTTAAGAGCCATTTTACATTTAAAATATATTTCAAGAAGTATAATAGTATCAAAGGATTTAATCAATGGCTAAAACATATTTTATAATTCAAACATACATACAAGCATTCCAAGACAACCAAATAACTAAGAAATATATGTAAGAAAGGATGGAGAGCTACCTTGAGTTAAGAATCACAAACTTTCTTCTTGGAAATTTTCTTTCCCTTCTCGGCCTCACACACATCTAGGAGAAACTTGATTTTCTTAGTCTAGACACATCAAATAAGATACAATTACATCATTGAAACCAATTCTAGTATCACATAAACTCTACACAACCATATTTTAGCTTATAGTATGCTTATGGTTCCATATAAAGGTACAATGAAGTAACCTGTCTAATTCAAAATCTTGGCTCTAATTTCTCATTCAATCTAAGTCTCATAACTCTATTTAAAATCATTAGAGTCATTATCAGTTCAATTCAAGGAACCAAACACCAAGTTACTTCTTTATGTCTAAAAAGGAACCTAAACTTCCATCTTTCAAACTATGATTTTTAAATTCAAACCAATAGTTCCTTTGATGTTTATTATTCATATCTAGACCACTTATATTCTTGGAATAAAAGAAAACTCTCCCTAGATACTTGTTCTTTCTTTTGGCCTAGATATGTGGCAAGTAAGGAGCCCAGTGAGTTTCATTCAATTTCCTAAGGGTTTTGGCATCCATGAAGCTTCTTAGACCTCTTATGAACTCTTACATACTCTTATATAAGCTAAATTATTATTGGAAAACTTCAAAAACTCTTAGGTGTAACAAAAACCCTAGTTAATATAACTTGAATTCTAAAGCTTTTCTTTTAGTTCCAATTGCATATTCTTAATCCTCATGCTCTAACTATGACTAGAATTTATCCCCTTTTAGGTGGGCCTAGGTCTGGCCGAAATGTACATGGAAGAAGCAACCAAGAAGAAGCAAGAGAAACCATGGTATCTTACCTTGTTTTAATGTTTTTCAAAGGAACTTTCTAAAGCTTCCAAGTTCTCATTCAAATTATTTCTTCCCCCTACTGAACTATCCATGAAACATCCCCAAATAAGTCATCAAAACCATGAGAGAAAAGAGGAGAAAGAGGAGAAGAAGTTTAATGAAACAAGAAGCATGAAAAAGCCTTGAATTCTTACACTTTCAAGCATTGGTTTCCTTCCTCTCACTCCTTCTTTTTGTGTACCACTTGAGGCTTGCTTGGTTTCTATTTGGGACTCGAGAAATGTTAGTTAAGAGAATGGGCAGAAGTGGGACATGATTTAAAGGGTTAGGGGGCTGATTATAACACTTTTTTCAAAATTCTAATTTAGTTCATAAACTTAGTTCTTTTCATTTGGGCTCATTTTAGCTCATTTTTTATAATCATCTTTTTCATCATAAAATTTAAGTCTTCTAATTCATAAAATACTTTTGGTTTCATCCAAATTAGATTTAAAATCTTATTGAACGATTTGATCAAAATTTTGATTAACTAACACTAAAAAATGTAAACTTGAGGGGTTTTAACATTCTAAGGGTTCCTATGATTTTTAAGGTCCCTAAGAATCCCAAAAATAATTCAATTTTTTCATTTAAATATCCCTCCTTTGAGTTTTTATAAAGTTGCCAGAATTTACAAAAATACCACTACCTTTTAACTTAATTTTATTTAGCTATTTTGTCTCTGATTTTTGAGCACCTTTAGCTTTATATTCTCATTTTTAGATATCTAGATTATTATTCTAATTTTGTTTTACCCATAATTTTTCAATTTAGGGGACTTTTGGTAATTTCTTAGTTTCATGCCTTTTTAGAAAAATCGAGCATTACAATTTAACAGTGTAATAGGAGAAAATCAAGAGTTTAAATATTTAGTAGTATATTAAAAGAGTAAAATATTTCTCATTATTATATGACTAAATTAGGCAAATAGATTTACAAAGATGATAACATTAGTAAAAACCTTGATTACGTACAAATTGAGGTAATTAGTGGCACAGCTGTAGTTTGAGTTATTTTAAATTATTCTGAGCCACTATGAACCCAGATAATGATTATATAAGTGTAGAGGATTTTAAAATGTCTTATGCCTTAGAGTTATCTAAAATGATTGAATTTTTAGGGTCAAAATTAAAGTTAAATGTAGTGGCAAAACTATAATTTTGACCAAAACCATATAAAAAATTAGGGTTTTGTTTTAAATGATAAATAAATCAAAATAAAGATAATTCTCATTAGCCTAAGGTAAAAGAGCATGATAGTTTAACCAGAAGGCCCAATTTAGCCAAAATTCTTAAATGGAGCAAGAATAGATAGATAACGTAAGTGTTGTAAAGTAGAAAAAATCATAAATTTAAATATAATGAGAATTAACATGAAAAATGCATATCCCTCGTCATAATATGATAAAATAAGGCTTGTAGATTAACCAAATGAAGTTGACTCAGTTAAATCTCTAATGGTGTACAAATTAAGGTTCATTGGTAGCAATATTTTAGATTGAACTTTTTTAGCTATTTGAACCCTTTGAAACCTCTGAGTAGATATTTTTAATAAAAAAATAGCCTAAATTTTAGTATGGGGCAAGTTTTCCAAAAAGAATGAAAATAAGCTCAAACTAGGGAAATAAAAGCAAAGAAATATAATCAGTATTTTTAAATCTATTAAAAATATCTTAGATTTTTCTTCTTTTAAGTCATAACCTTCTTCCCCACCATGTGGCATTGACTTTCAACAGCTCAAAATAGATCTATGGAGGCATGAAAAGGGGAAAGAGAAAGAAGGCAAATTAGGTATGCAAATATGCAAAATTTTGTTATATGCTCAATATGAAACTTTTTCCTCTCTTCATGCTCTTTTTTATGATGGTTTTGGTTTCTAAAAAGGGTGAAACTTCTAGTTGTCACCTTGAGCAAAGAGGTGATTTGAGGAAACCAATTTCACCAAAGGAACTTCCATCAAGAGAGCTTTAAAATAAAGTATGATTTTGCTATAGAAAAATTATATTTCTTTGACTTCTAAACCCTTCCATATTTGGCCAAGAAAGAGAGAGAGGAAAAAAAACATAAACTTGATGTAAGTTTGATGAAATAAAAGGTTTAGAAGGGAGAGGTGTAAGAATATATATGGGAAACCAGTTAGGAATCTATAGAATTCAAGATGGTGCTACCTAGAGTTCCAAGTGAGCCATGACCTATTTTTAATAAATGTAATGATTTAAAAAGTTTCTTAAAATGATGTTAAGACCATATAAGTCATTGGATTGGTTCAAAGTGTGGTATGTTGCATTATGGAACTATAAACCTTAATTAAGCATAGAATGAGTTATAGGTTCCATAAGTGTGCGCAAAAGGAGAAATGATCATATGACTAATCTAGCAAATGTAAAATGACCTAAGAATGATGTGCAAGTTATGAGATTAAAGTTAGAGTCAATGAAATGCAATATAGCCACTAAATATGCAAAATGATAAGTTAAAAGTTTAGGCAAAACAAACAAGTAGCATCGTTATATTTTGATATAAGCTATATTTTATGTTAGAGACTAGTTAAATAAGTTAGTTAATAGTTAAGCAACTTGCTCAAAAGAAAAAAATTACATGAATAGTTAATATGCCAAGTTTAGAATCAAGAATAATCAAAATAGCCCCATAATGAGTTTGAAAATATATCTTTATCCATGGAGGCTTTAATGAACAAATTTGGGCATGAAACTTGGTAGGAATTTAGAGGACATCCTAGAGCTTCATATAAGACATAGTTTGTAACTTTTGGATAAATACAAAATATTTTGTGAATTTCCAAATCTACCTTATAAATCTACCTTGCATCAATTTTGGTCTCTAAACAGCCTTAAGTTTTGACTCTTTTCAAAAACTAAATGATCTAGTTTAACTTGAAATTTTTACAATAACTAAGGCAAATGAAGATCTTTCTAACAAGTCTTAGTTTGCCCAATTTAGACACTCTTAGTGAAAGTTTTCAAAGTTGGTCAAGAAAAGTTGTCATGTATCAAACTTTTACCTATACCAGATCTGATTTTTTATGCAATTTAGGGACCGAATGGATTATTTTTGAATTGAAATTTTTATAGTAGATAGTTCATGAGTAAATATTTCCAAAAAGGTATTATTTACTTAATTTGGAGATCTTTAACCAAAGTTATGCATTTTTAAAGTTAGATTGTAATATGTGTTATATGAGGCAACTGAGAGGCATATGAGCAAGATAACATAGACATGCATTAACTATTCATTTTCTATGTTTAATACGATATTTTAGGCATGTTGAGATGGTTAAAGTGGTCTTTGGGTAAGAAGACCATGAAGTCACATATTAAGCTTGCAAAGGCTAAGTAAAAGAGACAAGTAGAGAAAATAGACAAAGCAAGAGACAAAGTAAGAGATTTGGCAAATTCTCTATCTTCCAGGTAGCATCTCCCTCTTCTTTATATGCATGCTTGTTGCTTTGAGTGTTTGGATGCTTGTGTACTATGATATGTTATATGATGTTATGTTTGCATGTTTGAACTAATTTGATATAACATGCTTGATTTAATATGTGTTATAGTATTAATGATGCCCAAAGAGAGAATTAAACATAATAGCTCTTCTTTAAGTGAAGCACAATTAAATTATATTTTAAAAGTTGTGGCTACTAGCTGATTGAATAAGTATGTTTGTGCTACCTTTAGTATTTAATGAATTTTGTTCTATGTGTACTTGTGTTCCTTATGCTTAGGTGACTTGTTATATGCATTGAATGTGGAGTATGCTACTATAATTCTTCCCAAAATCTCACCCCTTCTCCATTGCCCATCAACCTATACCAGGCAAAGAAAAGTAGAGCATCAAAGGAAAGCAAGGATGTTTAAGGAAGCAATTAATTAGGAGAAAAGAATAGATCATATTATTTAGTTTTATAATGATATATTCATATTTATAAGATGTGCAAAAAGAAATCTCTAGTATGATTAAAATGTATTGAAAATTCAAGTGTACCTCTGTGTTGTATAATATATTATATGATTAGTATCTAATATGATATGAATTATATAAGTTATGTAAAAGCACTATAGTCTAATGTTCATGTAATGACAAATTTTAGTTTGAGAAGATTATGATATGAGTTGATAGCATTCAGTATATAGTAGTCCATATATTATGAGTGGCAATATATTATTGAATTTCTAAGATTGTGGGAGGTGCTGTTATATGGTCATTGGGTGCCTTGGATCTTTCAGTTATAAGGGAAAACTCTTGTAAAATTTTTCTTAGAATTTATATTTTTAAGTTTTAATTATTTGATAGTATTTATGATAGTAAGTAAATGAATAAGAAAAAGAAAAGCTAGAAAAAAAAATTAATATACAACAAGTCTTTTACCAAGTTATTCAATTAGTGATAGTGGAGATCCGTTTTACTTGGCATAAAATGGTCCACCATGTCCATTCATATTACCAAACCTAGATGTTTAAGGAACCTAGCAAGAGTTTGATGTTGATGACTTATTTGCAAAGGATGATCAGGAATAGGCCAAATAGCATGTATATGGCAACAATGGAGGCAAAATTCATTGGTTAAGGTTATTAGTAAATAAAATAATGAGTACATTGTTGTTAATTTTTTTATTTGTAATTTGGGTACTAACAAAAAATATCCATAGATGATAAAGGTAACTTGATGACTATGCAGATGATAGTGCATGATACTTGGTTCGCTTCTTAAATGGCACAAAGTTAAGAGATCTAACCAATTATAGAAGAAGGTGGCTTACTTAGAGCTTTTCTAAGTATGGTTAGGACTAACTTCACATAATTTTTGCTCATTTATTAGGATTGGAGGATTGTTCTACACAAGTACAAGGATAAGGTGTTTAAGACCCACATATAGGTAAGAACACATAGATGATTCATTTCTCTTAGCACCCTAAGTTCATATCTTTACTAACTATTGTATTGTATCTTGTAGCCTAGATTTGTTGTTGAAGATGTGTACAAGAGGATTATCTATTAAATGATGCGCAATAGGTGTAAAAAAAGATGATATAAATTGTATAAAAATGATGGGTGTTGCATTAAGGAGAAGGTGATTCAAGATGTTCCAAAGGGTATTAATTAAGATCATTGGGTAAGTTTTGTTACTTATTGTTTTTAAAAGAAGACTCAGGTAAACACACTTATTTTCCTAAATGTACCAATTCTTAGATAATCTTATTAATGTATCTATTAATGATTAGGAAATTGTAAAGAAGAATAAACAAAATAAAAAGAATTTAACTATGTCTCACATGAGTGGCTCTAAAAGCTTTGCACAAATGAAGGCTGAGATAGTAAGTTTACTTTGGCAAACACTTTCATTTAAGTTTTAAATGCAATATGAGATATATCATATGTGTTTTTAAGTTTGTAAGAAGTTGAGTGTGACTGTCCACTTACTTAGGGAGATGTTTGTACTATAGTTCATAAATATCTCGATGAATCTTATGTCAATGATGAAGTTAAAGTTGTTTGTATAAGTATTTGAATTATGTGGGTGTTGACTTCTATTTTTATTGAAAGTCTTTATTCTTCAAATTATTTATTACTTTCTATTTGAATTTGTAGGGAAATATAGCTTAGTTTCATGTTGAGGACTCTTCATCCCAAGAAATTTCAAGCAATGATTCGTTAGCTAGGGATTTGGGAACCTAAGAGCATTATGATCAGGTCCGAGGAATGGAAATGGTATTTGTCTATCCTAAGTATTCGAACATCGAGCTCATAGAAGTTCATCATCTAGGCCTTCTTATATAGTATTGCAAAATGAATCACTTAACTTAAAGTACAAATAGCCAAAAAAAAAAGAGAAGTGACAATGACAAGTGGAGGCTAAAACAAAAAAGTCACAATGACAAATGGAAATAGTTATAACTTTTCTCCTTTAAAATGTTCAAGGTTTATTGCCACCTAATCTTGTCACCATACAAGTTTGATGGGTAATTTTCTAAACTTCCTTGTTAAATCAAACAAATAAATGGTTTTATTTTTTGTTTTTAATTTATTACTAATAACATTTTGTTTTGATTTGTAGGTACCCAGTGATTGAGATAGTGAACATCAACTCATTAATGATGGTCATTCCCCATAGAAATGAATTTTATTGTTTTGTTGTTACCAATTGTAATTGTGCAACAATTAGTATAATCTATAATTGTGAATTTTATTGCTCTGCTTTGTACCTAAGCTTGTTTGATTACTATAAATGTAAATTGTTGGCATTTTGATAAGAAATTTAATTTGAATTTAAATTTGTCATTTATTTCAAGTAAGGTAAGGCTTGTAGAGAGAGGAAATTGGATCTCACAAACTACATAATATCTCAAGGTAAATTAACTTGTGTTAGTTTTAAGGTAAATTCTTTTGTGTCTTTTTTTCTATGGTTTTATAAATTTTTTTTACATCTTTTTAGCTATTATTTAGGTTAAGAGTTGGAAATTGGTCTAGATTGGTTGTTAGAAAATTGTTAGTTGTTAAAAGATTAGCACATTGGTTGTTTAGTTGTTGGTCTTCTTGAAAATTATCTGGCTTAAAAAAAGCTTTAGTCTTCTTGTAATTGTTGTTACAAGTACGCAAAAAAAAAATTACTATATAAAGGAAAAAACAATAGCATAACAATTAAAAAAATTATTTAGTAATAGCAGTTCAAACTGCCACCTTTAATATTAAAGGTCTAACACCCATTCATAAGAACTATGCTAAACTAGGTCCCGTTATGGTTGCTCTAACTATGGCTAGACCATAGCTTAGCCATGGTTATTGTAAACCATGGCAAGACTTGGTTTAGCCATGGTTCTTATAAACCATGGCTAGACTATAATTTATCATTAATTCTTCTAATAGTTAATTAAAAATGTGTTAAAGCCTTTATAATGAATGATTTAACAACAAATATATGAATTGTCGTTAAGGTTTAATAATGGTTACAATCGTCGCTAAATCCATTAAAAAATCATGTCTAAATCCACAATTTTTTATAGTGTTATAGAATATTTTTTTCTAATAGAAATAAACCATTTATACATTTTACAAGAATGCTTGATTTTCTTCTTTTAAAGTATTTTGTAGATTGTTGATAACATTAAAATGAATTCAAAATTAAATATATACTTATAATAAGTATTTTTCCTAAAATATTAAATACAATAAATTCATGAAAATGAACCATTTTCCTAATTCAAGTGCTACATGAGTATAAGTTTTTTTTAAGTGATATATATAAATAATTTGGTTTTTGTTTTCCATCATAATGAAGTTAGGAAGAAATTGCAATTGACCTTCTCTCTTAGGATCTTAAAATTTTGCATATAAATTAGCATAATAAAATACATTATTATCACAATATGATCATTCAATATTTTATAGTCTTTTAGATTTCATGATCACTTTTGGTATTTTTGAATTTTAAAAATTTATAGTTGTTTGTCTTTATGGCTTCTAGCCATATTCTAGCCATTGTTCATAATTTTTATGTCATTTCTATAATCAATGGTAAATCATTATCGACCTTTAATAGTTAATCTATGTATAGGTCCCAAGTTGTCATCAACTTGTGCATAAGTTGTAACCCCTTGGCTTTAAGGAGTTATGTAATCATATATTGTATCATGTGGATAAGGTATGGCGAAATTTTGAGCATAAAATTTTTTTATTTTCCTTAGTTATATAAATTCCAAGATAGATGTCACAGGCATTTAATTAACAACCATATGTTGGATAATTGATTCCATGAATCTAGCATTCATCAAAATGCAAGTATTATAAATAATGTTCTAGTACAAAGCTTGCACCTAATTATCTCTATAAAAAACATCTTTTAGTGATGACTTTTAAAGGAAACTAAAAAAATTCACCACCATAAGTTATTGCTAAAATATTATCTTTATTTTGCCAAAACCTTTACTAGTAACATAAAAAAATTTGTCTCTGAGGGTCTTTTGTGGTGACAATTATGTCATTGCAAAATAGGTGCTAAAAGCTTGGCAAATTTCTTTCCCAAGGTTCAAAAATTTTGGTGCCAAAACATTTAGTTACAACATTAAGTCACTGTTAAAATCTTGGCAAATTTGCACAAGAATTGTAAGTTTTGGTGTCAAGACAATTGGTGGTAACCCATTGATGTTGCCACTAAAAGTAATTATTAGTGGTAACCTTAGGTTGCCACTAAAAAAGTAGGTAAATTTTCGTAGGAATCATAAATTTTAGTGCCTAAACAATTAGTGACTCATAAATGTTGTCACTAAAAATAATTATTAGTGGTGAACTTCGATTGCCACTAAAAGTTTGAAAATTTTTGCAAGTATTAAAAATTTTTGTACTAGGACAATTAGTGGTGATCAACAGATGTTACCAAATCGACATACATAATTGTATAATATGAATTCTTTAAGAATTATAAGATATATTCCATTAAATATAAATAAAAATAAAAATTCATTCTTTGAGAATTATAAATATTCATATAATTATATCATTTATGATAGTGAGAATACAATTTTTTCCCCTAATTACGAAGGATGTCTAGGACCTGAAAGTAGAAAATGGATAAAGTTACAAAAGAGTTCTAGACCTGAGAAATAGGAAGTAGAGAAAGAGATAGGCAAGGATCTTACCATTAAAATTAAACTCACCTCAAATTTTAAAATCTAATACTATATATATATATATATATTTATGACATGTGAGTCATTGGTTTATCAACGAGAATGCTACACTTTAGATGCTATAGCGTCACTACAAGAAAAGGGATTTTTAGTGACGACTTTTAGTGGCGACCACAAAAGCCAGTCACTAAAAGTATGGATTTAGTGGCAACACTATCATGTTGTCACTAAAAGTTGTCGCTATAATTTCACTTTAAGTTTTACTAAAATTTCTAGTGGCGACCCAAAAAAGTTGTCACTAAGACTTTTTAGCGGCAAGATCATTGTTGCAGCTAATTCATTTAGTGGCGAGGATAACAATGTCGCCACAAAAAAGGTCATTTAGTGGCGACACATTTTGTTGTAACTTAAAACCTATGCAGAAATTCATTTAGAAATCATGGAAATGTTTTAGTGGCGACTTAGTCGCCACTAAAAGTGACATTTAGTGACGACAAGCATAGTTGCCACTAAAAGTGACATTTTTTGTGACGACTTAGTCGCCACTAAAACATTTCCATGATTTTTTAAGAATCTCAAAATAGTGACGATGAATATTGGTGCCGCTAAAGGTTACCTTTAGTTCAATTATTAATTCAATTTGAAAAACATGGCATACTGAAAATTGTTCATTTATAATTTAATATTATATGATAAAGTCTCTTATATATATATATATATATATATATATATACATCATATTTTATTTTAGTAATTTTATAGAAATGGTCTAGAAAACTAATTTAATCTTAAATATTATCTTTTCCATTTCATTCAACCACAAATTATATTTGTTTTATCTTCTCCAATACTTGTTAACACCCATACTTCCCTCTTCTTTCTTCATTTAGCTATGCCTCTTCTTCTTCTTTTTTTCTTTTTCAAATTGGCATGCCTCATTTTCTCTCTTTTTGTTTTATAAAAGAAGTGTGTAGCGAAAACAAGAAAAGGAAAGTGAGAAATGATGTTACGATAAACTTCATTAGAGAAAGAGATGTGGTATCTTCCTTCAAATATTGAAGGAATAATGTTTGTTTTTTATTTTTTTTCTTAAAGATGCAATGAAGTGGATGAAAAATTTTAGCAGTACAATTTTCTGAATTTTTTTAAATTATTCTTTATCTAGTTTTAAGCATTATATCATCATTAATGAAAAATGAAAAATAAACCAAAGAGATAATTATATTATAATTATTTGTTAAATTGTAATAATTATCTTTAGAAAATAATATTAATGTAATTTAAATAATTTCAAAGAATATAGTTATAACTTCAACTAATTATTTATTTATATATAAATTATTTATTATTTATTATTTATTTTTGAGCCAAATTTATGAGTTATCTTATTAATTAAAAACTAATAATAGACATGGAATAAGTAATCATGACAAGAAATGTATTTTAATAATAATAATAAAAGTAATAAAAGAAAATTTAAAAATTTGTTGTGATTCAATTTTGTATGACCTTTTTAATAAACCGAATCCAATATGTAAGTTCAACCTAAGATTTGGTAAGTCTCAAATGTGTAAGGGTTTAGTAAAATTAAAAAGTAAAAGGAAATAAACCAAAAAAATGGAATAAGACACAAGATCATGCAATCTCCTTTTCTCGATTGTATTGGTAATGACAAAGAATGCTTTAAGAGAAGATTCGCATAATGAAGTAGAAATGCATGGGACTACCATACTTTGATAAAAATCATTAATACTTTGAGAGAAGATATGTATGATGAAGTAGTAGATATCCAGCAATGATAAAAGTCATCATATTTTAGGTTAATAAAAGTCATTATCGAATGATTAATAATCTTATTTCAGGTTAATAAGAAATTTAAATCAATTAATTATGTAATAAGCAATAGGAAAAGAAATTTTTAAATGTTATATTATATAAATAATGAAAAAATGTTTTAAAATAATATATATAGATATAATACTTATATAATAAAACTATTAATGCACAAAAAAGTGAAAATAATATGTGACATTAAAAAAATTTAAGAAGCATGAGCTCTTATAAGAACCATTAATGCCAATATACCATATTTTCCCAAGATTTGTTTTTATAAATTTCAAAAAGCAATAAAGTACGAAACATATAAAAAAGTCTAAAAATAATATAAAAATATATATATATAATAAAAACTATTAATGCACAAAAAAGATAAAATAATATCTAAAATTTTAAAAATTCAAAAAGCATTGGCTTTTTAAAATGCTAAGTTTAATAAGAACCATTAATGCCAATATACCATATTTTGTCAAAATTTCTTATAATCTAGAAAATTGGCTACTTATTGTTAGAGCCTATGGGTTCCAATTATATGCAGTATCAATTTACCTACATATATATATATATATATTTTTTTTTTTTTTTCTTTTTTCTTAGGTAGATATATTTTGATGTTTACTTGTTTAACTATTGAAGAGTCACAACCAAAATATGATTCATTTGGCCATTAGATGAACTCCCCCTTCCTTTTACAGTTATATATAAAAACTTCGCAATTCGGTGTTATTCAATCTAAAAAGGTACTATCTATGTTTAAAAATTTACAAAAAAAATAAAGGTAGCACAGATATATTATCATGTCCAATATATCCACCTACTAATTTGTACATATTTATCATTTCAAAGTGTTATAGCAGCTACATAAATTGTCAAATATAAAGCTATTCTTGGAAATTAAGTAGATATTTTGCAATGTATATAGATTAATGTATTAGGTATGAAAAATTGTACATCACCAAACCATTTTTACCAAGTGCAAATTCTTTTCAGACATAAGTAACACCCAATTTAGGTATAACGATAAGTTCAGCCAAATTTAGGTAATATTGCTACTTATGGAATTATTATTTATGGAAAAAAATGTTGGCACTATGACACCATAAGCATATCTATAATTATAATAAAAAATCCTTTTAAATTTTGACATAAAATAAAAAAATTATTTTTTAATTGAAAATGACATTAATTTGATGTTTGTTTATGAAAATTATTATTAAAGCACAAATTTAATACGCTAATGACATGTTTTAAATCTTAGATAAATAGAGGCATAATTGATGGAATTACTTTTAAAGACATTTTTGGTCAAATCGTTTTTAAAGATTTTTTGGTTCTTGAAACATGTTATTCAATGAAGAATACTAAGAAATTGTGTTACATGGGCTAATTTTGAAATTGTCTCATCATCAATCATCAAATTTGACATAAAAAATGTGAATCACAGAATTCAAATGCTAGAATAAGATAATAAAATATTATTTAAGGGAAGAAAAAGTTCAAAAAACTTTAAGAATATGCATAACTATAATTATGATAAAAATTCTTTCTAATCTTTGAAATAAAATAAAAATATTAAATTTTAATTAATATTTTTTTTCCTTTTTCATTTTGCAATTAAGTATAATTTGCACATTAAATGGGAAAGGCGTTATAAATAACATATGACAATAAACCTATGATGTCACATTGACTTGTTCATTTGTGAGTTTGTTTCTTAGCCGTGTGTAACTGTGACTTTGACTTATTCAACCTTTTTGAGAATATTTTGAGCCTTTCAAAAGTTGCGTTGTGAAACAATATTAGTCACAACTAATTTTGTCTGGTGTTGGTCACGTTCTTAAGGCACGTCGTCCATATGTAAGTATCAGCAAACATTGACTTCAAATAAAGACGGAAAAAGTAACAAGCGTCTGCAATAGTTTTATATTATTGAAGCTATCTCTTATTGGTGGGGATGGCAAGAAAAGAAGTGACAAATTACAAAACAATGCGTATGTCTTATGGTTTTTAAAGTTATTGAATTGGTAAGCATTAATTTATGATTTTTTATTATAATTGAATTATGATTAAATTAGTAATAATTAAATACATATTTTTAAATTTTAAATATTAAAATTTTAATATAACAAATAAACACTAATTAATTTTAAATATTTAATTACTAATTTATAATACAGATAAATAATATATAAATAGTATATAAATAGTGTTATGTTGATCCGACGTTATAAATAATATATAAATAATCAAATAGACGGTGCAAATTACATATTAGATATATATATATATATATATATATATATAAGATTCGAATTTTACTTGAGAGGGATTAAATGGGAAAGGCGTTGACCGAGGTATGAGTTGAAAAATCTCAGTTTCCAAGTCTAATATAATAACAGATTCTTATAACACCATACTCTGCTTTGTGCATTTCAATCATATGCTCCAACTCTCTCTTCCCCATTAAGTTTTATCGACATTGTCCACAAAACATTTATCCAAACCACATATATTATTTCTATTATTATTTTAAGAAAAAATATTTGTATATAGTTCTTTATATTTTATTATTAAATTCTCTAATTAAAATATAATAAAAATATAATTCCTTAATTAAATTGTTCACTTGATCTTAATACCTCACCTCAAAATGGGATGGAATACTTCCATGCTTTTTTTCCAGAGAAAGTTCTAACATGTACTAATTAAGTATAATTTGCACATTTTATTGTTAACTAAACTCTAAACCTCAACTTTACGTAGAAGCCTCAATTATGGAGTTCTGGAGTATTCTTTTTGCCATCGAGGTGTCATTGTCTTCCAATCGAGGAATGCCAAATCTTCATATAATCTCTTATATCTATATTTTATATTTTAATTATTTTAGTAGCAGTCACTAATTAATAAATTTAGGAATGGATTTTACATTTATACTAAGTTAACATTTTCCATCAAATCCCGTAAAATCAATTAATCCCGTTAAAGCAATATTTGTAAAATCAAATCACTGCCACTATAGCATTTCCTAATGACACAGACAACCAATCAAAATTGTCCAACTGGAATTCAAGCTCCATATTGCATTGGTCTCCTGTGTTTTAAGGGCTCCCGTGCATTGTGTTAAAGAGGGAGTTTACTGTACCTTTTAATGATGTGTCACAATGGGAGCAAGCCGATTACACGGAGGGTGGGGATCACGCTTACTGCACCAAATGCTATAATTTCCTCTAATGCAGAGGATCTGCTAGCCACAATCCGAAAATCCCTAAATCAGAAAAAGAGTGGAGCATTTTGCTGTGTGAAAAAGGAGATGCAAGAGTAGGGCGTTTTGGGTTACAGCTGATTTTAGAGTCGTGAAATACAGTGGATGCCGAAGATGGTGGAAATCTGAAAAGGAAGCTTTCCCCAAAGTTGCCATCCCTCTTTAACAGGGCTTTGTTTCAGCATCTTGCTTGTAAAGGCATTGCTACTTGGTTCAAACAAGAGAAGTCAAGAGTGTTGAGATTCGATAGCTAGAATAGATTCTGGGCAAAGCGGGTTGCAGGTAACTTTTAGAGTTTTGCTTAATTTCAAAGGGGTTCTACCTATTTTTGATTTTTTTCGAGATGTAAGGCATTTTGAGATTGTCGAGTGTGAAATTATGGATTATTTGATCTATCACTTTGTAGAAGAAAGGATTAAGAAGCTCCATTGAATCTACAATGTTATGATGTATTTATAGGTCGTAGAGGTTTTTTGTCTCCAATGCAAGATGAAGCTTGGGCGTTGCGAGGGTTTCTGTCTCTAAATCAAGAAAGGTTCAGTGAGTGATATCCCACTGATTCATTGATTCTTTCTTAGAGTTTTATTTGTCAAAGGGATGTCATTCCAAATTTTGATTGCAATATTTTGATACAGTTTAGCTTAGGAATTTAGTTTCATGCGTTCTTATAAATACTTGTATATATTGTATTTTGGATGAAGATGCCTATGTTGTGTTCGTGCCTTGATATTAATCATAATGCTGTGTTTTCTCCTTGAGTTAGTATGATAATTTATTTTGATATCTGACTACCTTGATATTGTTCAATACCTTCAATCTTGTGCCTTGTATTGATCATATTGAAATCCAATAGACTTGATATCGTTCAATACCATGAACCTTGTGGCCTGTAAAAATCGTTAAGGTTGAACATTTAGTTTTGTAATTGGGCAAGACTTATTGGGTTGGTAGATTTTATTTAGCTGTTAACGCTTTCATTTTTTACAATTTTTACATGCATTATATAAATTTTAGATACTTCTAAAAAAAATGCTAATCCTTTAGACGTTCTTACATAGTAACTAAAGAATGATAGGGAAGGAATTGCTGTTATGCTTAATTTGCTTCTTGGGCCTTCTCCAATAGAAACAAATTATGGTAGTGAAATAAATAATGCCAAACTTTTTCAATGGGAAATAATTTTCTAGGAAAAGATGATTTCTTATACATAAGTTATGCAACAAACCAAATTAGAACAAAAATTACTAATGTCTACGTTGTTCTTATCCATTATCACCAAGGTAACTGAAGGTGCCATTTGATATGGCAAGCAAATTTGTTGAGTCTAAAACCCAATTAAGTATCAGCATGCTTGATGTTGAGAAAATAAAAGAGCAATATTTATGTTGTGCTAAAGATGAATTAGGTTATCAGAAGACCCAAGATTCTTGTCCTCTGGAGAAACATACCCTTCCTGATGGACAGGTTTGCCTTTTAGTTTCCCTATTTGAGTCATGATGATTGCTCTTTTATTTCATACTGATTTTTAGGTTAGTAGATCTTGATTTTTTTTTTCTAATTAAATTGGTATGACTATGGATCTGGCAACCTAACCTAGGTGGGAATTAATAGTGGTTCCAAGAGCAGTATGGAAGTGAAAATGTTAAGGTGGGTGAAGAATCAGTGAGAAGATAAGGGAAAATGGGTTAGTTAAAATCACTGTGCTTGATTTAAACAAGCTTCTGAGCAGAGCTGAGAATGACAAATATTAAAGTATATTCGGTTTTCATGCCTTCCCAATTTAAAATTTGTTTTGAACTTCTGATCTTGCTGAGTACTATTTAGTATTTACTGGGTTAAGTATGTGAACTGGCTCTTTTTGAGGAACCTGTCTCTAAGTACTCATTATGTCAGAAATTTGAACATTATCTGAAATTTTGATTTTTCAAAAAGGAGGTGTTATAGTAATCTGTCCCTGAGAGGGTGTTGGAGCTAGCTGGATTGTAATTGAAGAAGGATCTAGAATATAGGTTTTGACTTACAGGTATTTAATTAAGCATTCAAAATATTTTATAATGTGATCTTCTAGATGAAGTATTTTGACGGTGATAAAAATTGGAAAGGAAAGATATACTGTTGGTGATGCTCTGTTCCAACCATGTCTATTGGGTTTAGAGACACATGGAATTTTTGAACAGCTTGTACGTACTATTTCAATTCTGTCATCAGATAATAACTGGCAACTGCTGGAAAATACTGTGTTTCGGCATGGCCCTTGTTCTATGACTAGAAAATAATTTTTTTTCGTTAGTTCTTGTGAATTTAGGATAAGCTTGACTTAAACTTTTGTTCTGTTATATTTGTTCTTCTTACCGCATTTCAAGAGTAGTGTGTGCAGATCGTTGGTCTATGCATTTAATATTTTATCACATTCTAATTGCAAAATTTATCTACTTATGGGTATAAAGGCTCCCACGTTTCTGGTCTAGGATGGAGCACAGAAGTGAATAATGGGAACCTACATAATCATTGAATCATGAGCTTTGAAATGATTGCTCTGCACTAAGTTTCCATGTCAGTAATACTCGTTCTAAAAATTATTCATTTTAACAAGATGTCTATTGGTTTTTTTTAGAAGCAAAAGTTGTTTTTTTGGAACTCAGTGAAAACGCGTGGTAAAACCAAAATAAGTATTTCTACTATTACAGTTTGAGATCATTGTTGGGTATACTTCGAGTTTTACGGCTCCCTTTCCTGCAATGGAGACAAGTCAAATAAGTTGTTAGTCCATGATTATATTAATATTTGCATTGATTCTTAGCATGTTTGGATAAGCATTTACAAGAAACAAATCACATTTTGCAAGGAGTAAACCATATTTTACAAGAAACAAAGAATTTGTGCTTTTATAAAAATATGATTTCGTAAAATATATCTAAATATGCACTCTATTTGAGGCATATAAGTAATGTAATATTTCCTTTATCCAAAAACTGTTACTCTCTTCTAATCGATGACATGTTGATTTGGATAAAATCCCCTATACGACATAGTAATTTTTACACTCGTCAATCTCATGAGCTTTTCTTGCATTTTTTAATTTGGGTTTAGCACTAGCATGTTAAAAAATCTCTAAATGATCAATAGTTTAACTGTTAGTATGCCTCCTTTAGAACTACAATGTCTTATTCTTCAGTTGCACGGATCTTCTTCTTATGATATGAATATCTGGCAAAGTGAACTTTCTTTGCTTGCTAGCTCTGCTTGATTTAACCAATTGAATTATGGGCTGTAGAAACTCAAGAAGGACTTGATGCTATTATTGCCAGCATTTTGTGTGTTTACCTTGGATAAGTAACTGAAGCCACTGGCTCATTGCAGTCTAACCCTTCTTGGCTAAGTTATGATATGATGATTTAAGTTTGATCAAAACAGAGCAGCAAAGTGGAGATGACATATCATGCAATGAGATCCTATAATTTTGCTATTTATCTTTTTTTCAGTTAAAGTTTATTCTTGTTTGATTTCTGGTTACACTGATGGTTAGAATAGATCCTATTAATCTCTTAAAACTTGTTAAGATGATCATGCTAGAGCTGGTTATAAATACAAATTATATATGGAGAAAAATGCAAATATTTTCCTCTAACTTTGAATAATTTGCACATATTCCTCTAAAGTTTTAAAACCTTATAAACTCTCATCTTTTGATAAAAAGATTGTGTTGCCCCTTTGTATTTCCAGTTCCTATGCCTTGTTTTAATATTTTGACCAACAAATATATAGTTGCAGGCTAAAGGAGTGCGCCACATGACGAATAAAAGAGACTAAAGTCACACCTTAATTGAAAGAGAAGGAGAACAATTCTGAAGTGAGATAGTTCTGAGGTATTTTTCAGTCTTGAAAAGCATATAAAATACTTACAAATAATCCATAGCTGAAAGGGGTATTTGCATTTTTTTTAGACCATGCTTTGACTTTACTGAGTTGGGTTGTAAGTATATTTCTGTGTGTTAATGATTATTACCCTAAAACATTGTGGCCCTGTTTTATGGATCTACATAGGTATTACCCTGGAGCTTAATGCAAGTTAGCCTTTATATTAGCCTAATTAGATCATGAATAGTTACTGTTTTAATCTATTGAACTATTGTTACTATAAATCCCTCTAAGCACCCTCATCCCACTTCATCTACTTCCCATTGCTATTTACCCCTCCATTATAGGTTCATTATGACAATTTTGTTAATTAATTCTAGTACTTGATCCTAACAATATATATATATATATATATATAAAGAGAGATAGAGAGAGAGAGGATCTATACTTAACGAAAGGCCATTAGCTAGTGAAGGCCAAAGTGTTTTCTGTTTAGGTCACCTTTCTGCTCTTATATCTATGTTCCTTATTCTTCCCCTATATTTCCTTTTGGGGGGGATTAACTAGAAAAGCCAATACTTTAAGTGTTCATTTAGTATTGGTATGCCATATTGTTGGTTTACATTGCTTGTTGGTTTATGGCATCTATATAACGTGTGCGATGTTTTGGTTAGTTTACATTGCTTCTTTCAAGTTTTCACCAGGATATTTGATGCTGTTGTGACATTTACTATCAATTAGAATAACTATATTAGGATTAGGTGCTGAAAAAACTTTTCAATTAGTGTAAATTCTGAATGATAGAAATGTTAAAGTGATGTGTTACAATATTTAGTAGATAATTAAGAGTAAATATTTAATAAATAATTAATACACTTCCTTTCCCTTTTCCAATAATGAAAGATACTTAAGATGCGTGCTGAAAAGTATAGGTTTGGATAATAACTAGAAAAATGAATATAGGAAAAGGCCATGGCCATGATATATTTGTTTCCTGTTGTTGAAATATTTCGGCTTTCAATTCCAATAAGCAAGGTTAGTGCACACACACACACACACACACACATATATCCATATGTGTATAGATATATATATATATCCATATTTACACAGAAGAATTGATAAATTTGTTTCTTTTTTAGAAGAAGAACATCCTCTTGATATTTTTTTCCTTTTGGTTTTGGGTGCAGGTCTAACTTTACAAGCTATCTTTGATTCTTAATTCCTCATCTCAACTCACTACAGTTACTATTTGGAGCAACAAGGTGATATTTTCTTGTTTGTTCATGACTTTCTAAAGATAAAAATGCGATTTAAGATATAAATGGAACTTTCTTGTTTGTTCATCTTTGAATTGGTATGATTATTTAATGAACCAAAAAACTTGTGTTATAGATGTCAAGTGCGTATATAGTGTATTCTAAAGAGAAATATATATCTTTCCTTGTGTTTTATATAATATTCGAGTATATAACTACAAATGAGTTATAAAAACTCACTTTGAAAACATTCATGTTGGATTTAGGGATGGATAAAAGTTGGATGCACATTAAGAATAGGGCTGATATGGCATATAGACAAGGTGTTGATGAGTTTCTCCAATGGGCATTCAGCCAAGATGGGGTGACTGATATGATTCGATGCCCATGTAAGGGGTGCAAGAATACAGCATGGAAGATAAGAAGTGAAGTAAGGGCAGATCTATTTAAGAAGGGTTTCAATGAAAGTTACAAAGTGTGGGACTCACATGGGGAAGCTCGACCTGGTATCCATTGTCCTCTCCAGCATGCAAATGACGAAGCACCTGTGGATAATAACGAGGATGATGACATCATTGAGATGTTACATGATGCGTTTGGCGAGACATCTTCAACTGAGTCACCTAATTTGCAGGCTAGCCAATTTTTTAAATTATTGGAAGATGCTCAGACTGAACTCTATCCAGGTTGTAATAATGTGACAAAGTTATCTTTCATTGTTAAACTCCTTCACCTGAAATGCCTCAACCATTGGAGTAACAAATCTATGGATACATTATTGAGTTTATTCAAAGATGTTCTACCTAAAGGAGCACTAGTACCTGACAATTACTACGAAGCAAGGAAGATTGTTAAGGAGCTTGGATTGGGTTATACTAAGATTGATGCATGTGAAAATGATTGCATTTTATATTGGCGAGAACACACACATGCAGAATTGTGCCCTAAGTGCAACATGTCTAGATGGAAGTTAGATGGTCACAAAGGCAAGAAAGTGCCGCGTAAAGTGTTACGACATTTTCCATTAAAGCCTAGGTTGCAACGGTTGTACATGGCTCGACAAACAGCTAAAGATATGAGATGGCACATGGAAGAACATATTGACGACGGTGTTTTACGACATCCATCTGACTCCATTGCTTGGAAATCATTCGATAACCAATATCTTGACTTCTCTCGTGATTGCAGAAATGTGCGAATGGGTCTAGCTAGTGATGGGTTCCAACCTTATGGGAACATGAGTACTAATCATAGTATTTGGCCAGTTGTGCTAGTTCCATACAATTTGCCTCCGTGGTTATGCATGAAGCACCCGTACTTTATGATGACACTTCTTATTCCAGGTCCTAAATGTCCTGGTAATGACATTGATGTGTATTTACAACCTATGATTGAAGAGTTACAGGAATTATGGCACGATGGGGTTGATACATATGATGCCTATGCACAGTCTAATTTCAAGATGCGTGCTGCTATCATTTGGACCATTAGTGACTTCCTAGCGTACGGGAACCTCTCAAGGTGGTCTACCAAGGGAAAGTTTGCATGCCCTTGTTGCCATAAAGGCACATATTCTACTTCTTTGTGAAATAAGTTATGTTACATGGGGCATCTTCGCTTCCTTCCTACCAATCATCCATGGCGCAATAATAGGAGGGCATTTGATGGGAAAGTTGAACATGCACTTGCACCCTCACCCCTAACTGGTGATGAAGCACTTATACAGCTTCAAGCATTGGGTAATGTGAGTTTTGGCAAAAATCAAAAGCGAAAGCGTTACCACACCAATGATGCTTTCAATTGGAGGAAGAAGAGTATTTTCTTCAAATTGCCTTATTGGAAAACTCTTATGCTCCGACATAACCTCGATGTTATGCATATAGAAAGAAATGTGTCGGATAACATAATATCGACACTGATGGGTGTGGCTGGAAAGACCAAGGATACACTGAAGAGTCGATATGACTTGGTTGATTTAGGGATTAGGCAACAATTGCATCCTATAGAAGATGGTAACAAAATCCTACTTCCAGCAGCATGCTATACCTTATCAACACAAGAGAAGGCAAAAGTTTGTGACTTTTTGGCTAAATTGAAGGTGCCTGACTCCTTCTCTACGAATATTTCGCGGTGCGTCAATGTCCATGAGCGAAAAATCTCGGGGTTGAAGTGTCACGACCACCATGTATTATTGCAAGACATATTCCCACTTGCAATACGTGGCTTGTTGCCTAATGAAGTGTCAGAACCTATAATAGAGTTGGGAAAATTTTTTAAGAACTTATGTTCAAAGTGCTTGAGGATTGAAGATCTTGATGTATTGGAAACCCAAATTGCAATCACATTATGTAAAATGGAAATGGTGTTTCCACCTGCCTTCTTTGATATCATGGTCCATTTACCTGTTCACTTAGCAAGAGAGGCTAAGCTTGGTGGACCTGTCCAATATCGATGGATGTACCCTATTGAGAGGTAAGGTTAACCACAAACTTTGATGTCTTTTTCATTGTTTAAAAACTGTCTTACCTTATTCATACTAATGCAGGTACTTGCGAACATTGAAAACTTATGTTCGCAACAAGGCTCGCCCAGAAGGTTCAATTGCTGAAGGTTACTTGGCAGATGAATGCCTTACCTTTTGCTCTCGTTATCTAAAAAATATCCCAACTAAGTTCAATAGACCTCCTAGGAATGATGATGGACATATGAAACATGATAAGATGTCTATCTTCAATCCAACTGGGCAAGCGAGGGGACGACATGAATCAATATTTCTATCAGATACAGAGTTCAATCAAGCTTGTATGTATGTGTTTCAAAATTGTGAAGACATTTGGCCATTCATTGAGTAAGTCTATAGGAATTAGCTATCACTTACCTAAAAAATTTTCTATTATCACCTTTTAATTAAGTAGGTCACACATTGCAGGAAGCACAAGATGGAAACTGAAACACAAGCTTCAATGGTTACGGAGTTCCCAGAATGGTTTCGTGCACAGGTATGTTTAACCTCATATTTTTATTAGTTAGTTTGAAAGTTATGATATTCATACATGTTGTCCTTCATAGGTTTTAAAGTTAGGTGCACAGGGTGATGCAAGCGATGAACTTATGAGCCTTGGAGTTGGACCGCTTAAAATGGTCCATCGGTATTCTACATTTATGGTGAATGGATTTAGATTTCACACTCAAGACCGAGCCTCTGGTAGAAGAACACAGAATAGTGGAGTCCTTGTGAGGGGTGATGATTCAGATGAGACAAAAGAGTATTATGGTATTTTAGAAGATATATATGAATTGTCATACATTGGGAATAAGAAAGTGTATCTCTTCAAGTGTCACTGGTGGGATGTGGGTCATTTAGGAAGAGGATACAAGGTGGACAAATATGGAATTACAAGTGTCAACACTCGATACTCATTGAACTCAAATGAACCATTTGTCTTGGCATCTCAAGCAGAACAAGTGTTTTACCTGGAGGACAATTGTGACCCAAATTGGCTTGTTGTTGTAAAAACAAATCCTCGTGACTTCTTTAATATGCCAGAGGTGACTGATGATAGCGTAAATGGGGACAAAGAGGAATTATTAAGTGATGAGGCTTATCAGCAGATTGAAATTGAAGTAGACTTGACTACTAGTGGTGATGTAGGCATTGACCTAGTGGTTTGTCTTCATAGGGATGACATTCAACCAGAAACAATAAACTACTCAAGTGAATGCCCTCGACCAAGTGGGCCAAATGTAATTGCTGCAGTGGATGAATTCATTGATGATGATGATGATGAGGACGTATCCACTGATGATGAAGATGGAGAAGACATACTTGATGAAGATGTGTCCATTGATGAAGAAGATAGGGAGGACATACTTGCTGAGGATGATGCAAATGACACAGATGATACTACTTATAACTTAGATTAAATATCTTTATGGTAGTGTACTTACATATAAATTGCCTTATATTTTTCTCATCAAGCTAGCATTTGGATTCAAACTAATGTATCTCATATCTTATTTATAATTTATAATTTTACAGGAAATGTCAAGTGGTGGACGTGGTAGGGTTGGAGGAAGGGGGGAAGAGGAAATGGGCGTGGTAGTGGTCGGTTGAGACGTGACCCCCACAGGTGATGTGACATCACCACCAGGACTTGTCAGAGGGAATGTTTCTGAGAGTAGGGAGTCTACTCCACCTACACTACCACCATCTGTGACACAACAAGAACATGAAGATTCTCCACCCATGCAGCCATCACTAAATCAGAGTAGTGCAGGTATAATCTCCTTTAGATTTTGTTTAATTTATTTTTCCCCCCTGCACATGCGTACACACACACACACACACACATCTAGGGATACTGATTTTTTACGACATACATGTCTTATTCAGCTTCTTGTAGCACTATTAAGAAAGGCCGAGGGAGATACAAGTGTATGTCTGTTGATTTGAAGACAAAACATGGTAGAAAGATTATTATTGACATCCCTGAAGACTTTGAGCGGGCTGTTGGAGATGGCGCTCGAGAGTTCTCCAGTTATTGTGGCTTGGTGGTTCGGACCACTTGTTTATTTAGAGATGGTGACTGGCCTACTCAACAAGAAAAATATGGAGACATTATGTGGTTAAAGGTTAAGGTGATATGTTTGTGTATAGACAGTTATACAAATTAAAAGGTATTTAATTTTAAACCCTTTACATATGTAACTATAACTATTTATTTTTGTGGTCTGTAGGATAAATTTGAACAACGAGAGGGTCAAGCTGAGTCGTTGATGAAGCGCTTCACTCTTAGCACTTTACGGAGATTGTTTAGGAGTTGGAAGACAAAGTTACATGATCTTGTCAAATTTCTGGATACAGATGAAGATAGGCGTGCAGTTCGACCGGCTGATGTGCATCCTATAGATTGGGAGTGGTTGCTTCAGCACTGGGCTACTGAAGATTTTAAGGTAATATACTTTTGTTTTATATTATAGTTTGAACTTATTTACTTATATGCAATTCTCATAACTATTGTCAAATAATAATAAATGTTTTTGTCCACTTGTAGGTGGTAAGTAATAGAAATAAACTAAATAGAGGAAAGCAAGTAACCAAGCATACATGTGGCACACGATCCTTTGCAGAGGTAGAGCATAGTCTGGTAAGAACGGTTTCTTCATTTCTTGTTTATCAGCGTACTTCTATATAGTTATTTTGTTTTTTCTACTATTATAAGATGAAATAATGTTATTTACAAAATATTTTAGAGAGATCCCATTACTGGTGAACCAGCGGGACCCGACGTGGTGTGGGAGGCACAACACACTCGTCGAACAAAGGATGGGGAGATAGAGTGGGTTGATCCCAAGTCACAGGAGATTCATGTAACTTTTCAACATCTCTCTTTTTTATATCTTTGTTTAATTACAATTTATTATATGTGTTTTTAATTTGTTAATTAAACTGTAGGGTTGTCTACATGAACTTGTTCTTCGACAACAATCATCTGAAGTTGAATCTCGCATGACTGGAGATGAAATTTTATCTACTGTCTTGGGTGCACGGTCAGGGTTTGTTCGTGGAAAGGGTTATGGAAAGAAACCCCCAAAAAAGAGACCCATTGACCAAGTTGACGTGGACTATAGGGTGTCATCTGCAATAGAACAAGTCCGAGAAGAAATGGATCGAAAACGGGAGGAGGACCGTGCCCAAATGGCACAAGAGAGGGAAGAAATGGAACAAAAAATGCAAGAAGAATTTGAACGGAAGCTGCAGTAAGAGCGATCTCAGATGGCCCAACAAGTGCAGGATGAAGTTCGCACACAAGTTGCTGCCTTGTTGTCCACATTGCAACAGCAGGTATATAACACACTTTCTTTACTTTTTTTAGGAATAAATGATATTTACTATTTTTTTTCAATTCTAACAGGGACATCTACCTTCAAGTAGCAATATTTCAGGTAGACCAGACCAATAAATCTAGATAAATAGCGGTATGTTTATAAATCACTGTTTCTTTCCCACTAGTTTGAATATTTATTTAAGCATAGTTCAAAATTCAAAATTTAACTTAAATGTTTTTTTCATTTCAATTACTATTGTTTCTCTTTTAGCCCAAAGTAATTACTAGTATTAAATTCAATAATACTTTTTTTTTTCTCTTACAGGTTGAGTGAGCTTCAAAGAATAGTAGAGCATATTAACTATATTCCACTCACTAGTTGTATTTTTTGAGAAGTTCAACAACTATTAACAGTTAATGTTCAATTTATAACTTCAGTTTTCTCATTGTTGATTATGTATTTGACTATGACTTTGTTGAGTTTACTTTTTGTTTTTAATAAAAATTTTCTTTTGATGTAATTCAATTTAGTTGTTGTACTTTGATTTTGTCATTGCCTTCTCATATATTCTGAGATTGATATTAGAACTATTTGAATTTTGTCATTTTTCCATGAAAATAACGCATAACTACAAATAGAATGTTTTAAAAAAAATTTCAATAACCTTTGATGGCGACTAAAGTCGCCACGAAATTGAAAAGGAGTGATATTAGTGTCGTCACAACAATTAGTGGAGACACAAGTTGCCACTAAAACCCAAGTATTTAGTGGCGACCCTTAGTCGCCACTAAAACTATATTTAGTGGCGACAAATAGTTCACCACAAGAAGGAGCAATTATTAGTGGCGACCTTGTGTCGCCACTAGAAATTGAATCAGTGGCAAGCATGTCGCCACTAATTACCAACCTTTAAGTGGCGATAGGTCGTTGCAATTCTTGCTTTGACATTTAGTGGCGACCAAAGTCGCCACTAATTGTTTGTTTTTAGTGGCGACTTTTTTTGTCGCCACTAAATACTTTTTGTTACAGTTGTATTAGTGACAATTGGTGACGACCTTGTGTCGCCACTATAACTCTTTAGTGGCGACTTTGGTTGTTTTTTGCGGCGACTTTTGCCGCCACTAAAAGCCATTTTTTTTGTAGTACGTGTAAAACTTAATTCTGTATTTTTCCCATATAAACCGTGATGTAGCACCAATGAAAAAAAATATAAAAATGGTTGTCAAGTTTTTTAATGAATAAAAAAAATAATATACAGATTTTTTTTATAACTCAATAACAAAAGACTAGGTCATTTAAAAACCCTTTATCTATATATTATATTTTTAATTAGAGAATCTAATAGTAATTGCTTAAAAATTTTATTAAAATTTAATCCTTTGTGATATATATTGACATTTGTTGAACTCCTTCGTACACAAATTTTTTAAAATTGATAAAAAAAGAAAGTTAGAAAATGATCAGAAAGAGTGCATCCTTAATTTGACCCCTTCAATGAATTAGGTCTTAGATGGAAGATGTGGAGGAAATTAAAAGGGCATGCAAGCAAGACTTGTTGGGTTGGTTTGAATTAATTGAACAAACCAAACTCACATGCATGGGGAGATAGAACTTACTTCATCACACATAACAATACTGACCAAGACATTTGACTAAGTCCCATCCTATGTGGACAACGAAATAGGTGCCCCACATTCTACGGCAGCCATCATTACCTTTACGATTTCCATTATTTCACCCTTGTTATGCGTCTTCTCAGAAAATCTGTAGCAAAAACCAAACACAAGCAAAGATTATTACTTGAGCCATTTTCACCGCTATCGTGATAATATGAATTTGAACCACATGGACCAATTAACCCAAAACACAAGCCCATTGACCTCTAACCCAACGCCTTAAAGATCGTTGGAGACATTTCATAAATCGCCTATTAAATTGCCTAATGATCGAGAATGGTCACACAATAAGAGTCCCATAACATCTATCAATCATTTAATACACAACAATGACCTTAATTGCAACAGCTCATAAAACTTCACCCCTTCTATTAATAAAGACCTCTATATTACTAAAATCTTGTACTATCACTCGACCATCTCAATGGTATATTGCTAATTTTACCATCAAAGGGACGATTGAAGCTTCGCTCCCCTTGCATGTATTACAGGTTAGCTTTATTGATTGCAGGGAGGCGATTAGAAAAAATAGCATGAAGGCCAAAATGTGTTGTATCATCTTTTGGGAGGTAAAATGTGCTATATCATTTATATAATTTTAATTTTTAATGTTTTTCTCGGTGTTAATTGAATCGGATATATATATATATATATATGGAAAAAGGTGGACGCCCCTAAAATATTATACAAGGGTTCGTCCCTCATTAATTGTCCATCGCAAACCGACACCGCTTTGAATACTGTTCACCAGGAAGTGGCTTGGAAAAAGAGAATTGGAGTGAGAGAATGAATCCTGAACATTAAACCTGTTTCAATCTTAAAAGTTGAGATTTGTGCCATGTCAACTGTGAGCTCATCGGAAAAATAATGAAGGCTATACTTTGTAGAGCACTTAATTTTATATTTTCACATATTAATTATAATATAACACCAATAAATTGTATATAACAATTATTCTAAGAGCGTTTTGAGACATCTTCACCGCTTTGTGATATCGATATTTGTTAAACTCCTTCGTACACATTTTTTTTCTTTAAACTAATAAAAATGAAACTTCGAATGTGAAAGGGAGTGTACTGTGTACCCATTGACCTATCTGCAGTAATTAGGTCTTGCTTAGAAAATGTGAAGGAAAAAACCATGCAAGATGGGTTGGTTTAAATTAATAATATTAAAAATGAACTACGTTGTCTCATCGTCACCATTACGATAGCCCTTGTTTCCCTTAATTTGTTTTACGCATGTATGTTGTAATGTAATTTGGGATATAATTATTTTTATAATATTTATTATACTTTTAAAATTATTATTATTAGTATTTAAGTTTTTATTGTTTTTTAAAAATAAATATATAAATATTTTTATTATTTTATCTATTTATTTTTCATATTTCTTTTTTTAATACTTAATATTTGTTAAACCAAAATTACTCTTAAAAATGCTGGTGTATAAACCTCAAATGACAAGAAAAGAGACTTCCTGGTCAACTAGAAGAATCTGATTTGATCTGATGTTTTGGATTGAATATGTCAAAGTTGATTTTGTTGGTTCCACGTTATAACTTCCAACCACTTTTGTCAATGCAGATTTAAATGCAATTATTTCACTATATTTTTTAGGTAAACCCGGTCTCTTAAACATAAATAGAAGAATAAGATAATCATAAAATATTTGGCCAACAAAAGTTATAAATAAAAATATGACGTCAAGAGATATTATGTTAGGTCAAGTCGTTTATATATTAACTATTTTTTAAAGATTTTAATGTGAGAATGATATACTAAAAATATAAGTAATTACTCTTTAGAGGTTTGATATAAAATAATTAAACTCTGAGAGATCAAAATATAAATGGAGTATAGGATCAATTTATTAATTTATTCTAAATTTTATACTACTATTATTTGTTCTATATCTCTATTTTTTTTATATTTTTAATTTCATCATTGTAATATATATGTACTAGCTTATTCATGTAGGAAGTAGGTAAGAAAATGAAAGGATCCCCACGGATTCCGGTGCAAGTCTTGCGGGGAAAATGTGGGGAAAAAAACCCCCCATATGCAATATGAAAGATATCCTATTGCCCAAACAACTTAAGTTGATAAAGATATTGTTCATATCAAACATTAAATATCTTTTAGTAATTATTATTTAATAGTATTTATTTTTTATTATTTTTTTAAAAATAGAAACACAAACATCAGTTTTTATTTCACATATCTAGTATATTATATTTATTTATTTATTTATTTATTATTTTTCTAACCAAATGAACCACTAAAAATAATAATGTATAATCCTCGAAAGACAAGAAGGGAGACTTCCTGGTCAACTAGAAGAATTTGATTTGATGTTGTGGATTGAACGTGTCAAAGTTGATTTTGTTGGTTCCACGTCATAGCATCCAACAACTTTTATCACCATAGCTTTAAATGTAATTGTGTCACTCTATTTTTTTTAAGTAGACCCAATCTCTTAAACATAAATAGAAGAATAAAATAATCATAATATATTTAGCAAAAATTAGTCGTAAATAAAAATATGACTTTAAGACATATTTGTTAGGTGGAGCTACTTATATATATGAGCTATCTTTTAAAGATTTTAATGTGAGAATGATACTAAAAATTTAAGTAATTACTCTTTATAGGTTTGATATAAAATGATTAAACTTTGAGAGATCAAAATAAAAATGAAGTATAAGATCAAATTATTAATTCATTCTAAATTTTATACTATTATCATTCGTTCTATATCTCTATTTTTTAAAGTATATTTTTCATTTTATTATTATACGATATTCATGTATTACAAAATATATGAGGTGACAGGATTTTAGACACTTATTTTATTAAATTTGTTATAGCTTTTTATGTTTATTTTAAATGCAAAAAATGTAACTAAACACAAATTATATAACTCGCTTGACATCTAATGGCGGAATCATCATGTCATGATCAAAACATAATGATGATATTATGAAATCCATCTCTGACTTAATAAACTACGAAATATAGAATAATATTTTGTTCATTATATTAAATTTATTACTATAATCATATTTATTAATTATATTTATAGAGTTGCTTTGACTTATTCAATTAATAAGTATAATTACCATAATAATTCTAATAGAATGAATAAAATATTGTTATTATATATAATAATGATTGCATCACAAGTAGATTTTACGATAAACTTGAATTTATAATATTATTATATAACTCATATATATATATACACACACACACATTAGTAAGTAGTGAAAAACAATAGCATCAATTAAATATTATGAATAATAACAAATTATCTGCCTCTCCAATTACCAACTCATGGTCCCATCATCCCACACCTTGAGCAGCATGATTTTCCAAGTGCAAACCACTAGCTGGTGCGATAAATAAATGTAATACTTTCTATATTTTAACATATATAACGATTTTGAAATGTTTAAATACTTTTTTAGATTAAAAAAACTACATTTTATCATTTAAACTAAGACCTGATTATAAAAATGATATGTGAACTTAGTTGCAACAAAACCCTTTTTAAATTTTAAAATATGACAATTATAAACTTTCTTAATATGAATCTAGGAGTAGTATAAAATTATTTTTAAAGTATAATATAAAAATAAATTACGTACATATCTCTGAGTTTTGCTAATATTATATAGGACTTATTTATATTTTTAAAATATATACAAACTTTTTTTCTAAAATTAAAAAGTTATACTACATACACTTTAATTTAATTTTTAAATTTTTAACCAAAATACCAACTATTAATCACTCTAAGATATTTTTTTATACAAAGTACTCAAATAAAAAAATTAAAATTGAGTTAAAATATATATTTCTAAAATATAAAAAAAAATCTGTATATAAATATATAGAAGTCAATATTGTTTATTGATTTTGAAATAATATTAACTCGCCTTTAAGTCAAGCTCTATCCCAATCATATTTTTTTATTTTTTTTTCTATTTTATGTAATTCTTTATTTTAAAAAACGTGCTATCCTATCATTGACCCCATTGTCCGTGCATCTACATGGGACAACTTTCCGGTTTTCTCTAATATAAAAGAATGAAATTACATAAGCGTGTGCCGATCTTTTTTTTTTTATGTAATTTTGTTATTAAAAAAAAACTGAACTGCACTGTTCTTGATCTCATTACCCGTCCATCCACACGGGTAGGCTCCCCTGTTTACCCTAATATAAAAGAACGAAATTACATAGGGAGCTCAAATGCACGTAATTTCATCCGTTGGATCAAACGAGTGTTACGGACCCTTAATTTACAATTGTGCAGAATTTTTATCATCGTTCTAAAAATCAGACCAGAATCGACCAAAAATCAATCCCAAGTTTGATTCTATTATCTCAAAAAATTAATCAATCAAAGAACCGATTAAAAATTATCTGAATCAATCAAAATTGGATTGATCAAAAATTGATTTAAAATAATCAGTGATATTTTTTTATTTTTTTTAGAATAATTCTTTTTTAATTTGTTATTATGTAATAGAATAATTCATTTTGAATAAATTTGACAAATTAAAAATAAAAAATATTAAAAAAAAGAGAGTTGAAATATAGAGAATTTTTTTTAAATAAAAAATATAAGAGAAATAAAAATGCATATTTAGCTATTCTTTTATGTTTGTTTTTATTATGTCCTATCTTCTAATAATATTTTTTTTCAAAATCAAAGTATTTAGCCAAAATTAATATTTATTTTTTTCTTTTATTATTTTTTTTATTTTTTAATGATAAGTAGAATCTTGATACAATTTGAAAACTCTAAACAATTAATATTAAATATTTTTAATTTTTAATTATAAGTAGTTTTTATTTTTTGATTAAAAAATAAATTCTCTAATATTTTAAATATTTAAAATTTATTAATATTTATTTGTTACATTAAAATTTTAAATATATATTTAATTATTACTAATTCCACTACAATTTAACTAATAAATCATAAACTAGTGTATTCACAGGTTCAACAATAGATTTAATTTTAAAAACATTGATTTTTATCATAGCTCTCACATACATAGATGCGCCAACGAGGAATTGAACTGGGTTTCTATCATTTCATCTATTTTTTATTTTATTTTTTTATACTTAATATTTTGTGTACTAAACAACTCTTAATATAAATTGCTCTTAGAATTTTAAGCCCCATTTGGAAATTTTTGGCTTTTCTGCTTTTGGTATTTTTTGATTAACAAAAGCCAAAAATCTATATTTGGTTAAAAATTTTTGTAGTATGTTTTTTTGGGGTTACTTTTGATAAGCACCTTAAAGAATGTTTTTAAAAACAACATGGCTGTTGTAAATTTAACATGTTTAAAAGGATCTTCTTATTTTAATTAAATTCCAAATATGTGCTCTTTTTGTAACCTTATTAATATTAGATTATTATTATTCTTTTTTTTCTTACCAAAACACAAATTGGTATATCTTTTAACAAATAGATGCAGAAATCTCAAATTTTTCTTTGATTCTTATTATGAAAATAATTTTTGGAATATGATTTCTATTTGTAATTCTATAGATGCAAGTTTGATGAGTCTTTAACTTTTTATGTATATGTTTATTTCAATATAACCTTTAACTAGTATATATTATTTTCCAAACTTAATATAAAATTCTTTATAATTTAATTATTGAAGAAAAGAAACTAACATATATTATTATTATTATTATTCTATGCCTTCACAACAATTTTTAAAAATTATTATTAAACATACTATTAATTTCTAGATGCTTAATATATAATCTCTATTTATAAACTTTAAACCATAAAGATAAACTTGTAAGTTATAATATCATAAATAAAATACTAATAATAATATATATAATTGCATAATATAAATTATTTGAGAGTCATAAGATACATGTCATTAAATATGAAAAGAGATTCTCGAGTTATTCTTTGGGGATTATAGACATTCATATAATTATATCATTTATGACAGTGAAAGTATTACTTTTTTTGTCCCTCAATTTCCAAGGATGTCTAAAACTTTGAATGTAGAGAATGGAAAAAAGTTACAGAAGAGTTCTAAACCTGAGAAATAGGAAGCGGAAAATGAGATTGGCAAGGATCTCACCATTAAAATTAATCTCACCTCAGATTTTAAAATCTAATACTATATATGTACATATATATGACATGTGAGTCATTGGTTTATCAACAAGAATGCTACACTTTAGATGCTATAGCTTGTCAAACTTAATTTTGTATTTTTCCCATATAAACCGTAATGTAACACCAATGAAATAAATATAAAAATGGTTTTCAAGTTTTTTAATGAATAAAAAAAATAATATATAGATTTCTTTTATAACTCAATAACAAAAGACTAGGTCATTTAAAATACCTTTATCTATATATTATATTTTTTATTAGAGAATCTAATAATAATTACTTAAAAATTTTATTTAAATTTAATCCTTTGTGATATATATTGACATTTGTTGAACTCCTTCGTACACACACTTTTTAAGATTCATCAAAAAGAAAGTTGGAAAATGATCAGAAGGAATGTATCCTTCATTTGACCCCTTCAATGAATTAGGTCTTAGATGGAAGATGTGGAGGAAATTAAAAGGACATGCAAGCAAGACTTGCTGGTTTGGTTTAAATTAATTGAACTAAAACCAAACTCACATGCATGGGGAGATAGAGCTTAGTTCATCACATATAAGAATATTGACCAAGACATTTGACTAAGTCCATTCCCACGTGGACAATGAAATGGGTGCCCTACATTATACGGCAGCTATCATCACCAGTACGGTTTCCATCAATTCACTTGTTAGAATTTTTTGTAGGTGCATTTGGTACATCATCCACCAAGTATAATTAATAATAAAAAATTTAATTTATATAAATAAGATCATATATAATATAAAATAAATTTTAATTATTAAATATATAAATGATATGACGTTACTGATACATATAACTTCCACTTGTTATTCGTCTTCTCACAAAATCTGTACCAAAACCAAACACATGCAAAGATTATTGCCTCATATACCCTACACAATTTTCCTTTGCTTCCAACTACGTAGCTAAGGGTATGTCTGAATTAAAGAGGAACAGAATGAAAGAGGAGGAAAGCGAACTTCAATTAATTTTGACACTTTCTTTGATTTTTCTCAATATACATATTTTAAAGAAAAAAGGTTTAGATTTAAATCTAAATTAAATAAATGTCAAATTTTAAAACTTTAGTTCCTTTCTTTTTCCTTTCTTCTCCTCAATTCAAATATATCCTAAATATATGTTGGTAGCTCTCTGTTATTCCAATTTAGTGTGAATGTAAGGAAACTTCAATTAAATGACGAAAAAACGGACATTACAAATATGGGCAAATTTAACGGGAGAATGAACCGTCGCCATTAGGAATGGCAATTTTCTGGGGAGGGAGTTGTCCCCTCAGCCTTTGTCCTTACTATTAATTATTTTTTTTATTTTTATCCTTATTCCTTGTCACAGAGAAAATTTTTTCCCCTTCCCCATTTTTCATGGGGAGATGAATTGTCACGAATCTTCACAGGAATTTTAAATTTTTTATAAAAAATAACAAAAAACAAATAATATTAAATGAAATGAACAAAAATTATATATTAAAAAAAAGCTTAAATTTGAAGTTCAAACTCCTTGTTTAAGATCTCTAACAAGTTCTAATTAAATTAGAAAAAAAAAAGATTTAAATAACAAGTTTTACAGCAAGTTAGATAATAGAGAGTCAATGAAAATATTTATATTGATTTTGTTAATTTTAAATTAATATAAATATAAATAAAGGGTAAAATGGCTAAAACAGATGTAGGATAGTAAGAAATATATATATAAGGTATTTATGTAAAACTAACAAAAACAACGACCCCGCAGAGTGGGGAATATGATTCCCATCCCTATTCCCAAATTACTTTCGGAGAGACTTTCTCCTCCATCTTCACCCCCATCCCTACAAGGAAAATATCCTCAAATATGGGTCTCTAAATAGGATAGTTCTCGCAGAGATCCCCAAATTTGGGAATTTTTATCATTCTTACTTACCATTCCCTTGCTGAACTCACTCAATTAGTGAGAGAATAATGAAGAATTGTTCTCTCACTAGGTATTTCTTGCTAAACTAGCAAGGGAATATATAATTTATTTCAAGAATTTAAGGGGCTGCCATACAGTTTGCAAGGGGTGAGTGTTCTAAAATCTATGTTTTTTTTAATTGTGATTTTGAATTTTTGTTACTTAAAATTATATTTATTTATTTTTTGTCAGAAAGAAACAACCATAGATCATGGTAGTCAAAATGTAGTAAAAAAATTATATAACAACTAGTGACATTATTACTCCAAAAAAAAAATTCTATTTATTTTCTATCACTTTTCTACTATTAAGCGTGTGTTTGACTATGCGTTAAAAAAAAATAAAATTATGTTTGCAAACTCTTTTTATAAAAAAGCAATAATTTGGTGTTTCTGACAAAACTACATTTTCATTCTATCTAACGTGTAAACAAACACACACTATATCGGATGAAAATCCTTGATTTTGTTGTAGTGTTTGTTTCAATCTTAAAATGTAAGATTTGCAGCATGCGAACTATGAGGTCATAGCCAAAAATGCTATACTTTATACAACCTTAATTTTTTATTTTCACATACAAATTATACACCGCAGAGGTTATATATATTTTTTGGAAAAAGGTGGAGGCCCCTAAAATATTATACAAGGGTTCGTCCCTCATTAATTGTCCATCGTACACTGACATCGCTTTGAATTGTTCACCAGGCAGTGACTTGGAAAAAGAGAATTGGAGTGAGAGAATGAATTTGAACATTGAAAAGAGAATTACAGTTAAAAGTTTTAGAGTTAAAAAAAATTATTTTAAAAAAATTATTATTATTATTTAAAAATAAATAACCATTAATTTCAAGTAAAACTAATAATACATGGTAGTAATAAATCTTTTAAAATAATTTTTTTATTTACTTATTTCAATTTTAAAAGTTGAGATTTGTGCCATGTCAACTGTAAGCTCATGGGAAAAATAACGAAGGCTATACTTTGTAGAGCACTTAATTTTATATTTTCACATATTAATTATAATATAATACCAATAAATTATATATAACAATTATTCTAAGAGCGTTTTGAGACATCTCCACCCACCGCTTTATGATATCGATATTTGTTGAACTCCTTCGTACACATTTTTTTTTTCTTTAAATTAATCAAAATGAAACTTCGAATATGAATGGGAGTGTACTGTGTACCCATTGACCTCTCTGCGGTGAATTAGGTCTTGCCTGGAAAATGTGAAGGAAAAGAGGTTTAAATTAATAATATTAAAAATGAACTTACTAATTAATTGATAATTTACATGATAACAGTTTCGATGAGAGAGAGCTTAATTTATTACGCTTATATAAGATTGACTAAAGACATTTGACAAAGTCTTATGGAATTTGGTGGCTTACATTCAGCTAGCTAGCATTGTCTCATCGTCACCATTACGATAGCCATTGTTTCCCTTAAATTTGTTTTACGTATATATGCATCTTCTCAGAAAATCTGCAGCAACAACGAAACGCAAGCACGGAAATTATTATTAGGGGCTCGTTGGATTTGTACGTTTTAAATGTAATTTCGGATATAATTATTTTAATGAGTAATGTATAATCCTCAACAGACAAGAAGGGCGACTTCGTGGTCAACTAGAACAATTTGATTTGATTTGATGTTTTGGATTGAATGTGTCAAAGTGATTTTGTTGGTTCCACATTTCAAATTCCAAGCACCTTTATCAATGCAGCTTTAAATGTAATTATTTCTTGAAAAAAATTATTCTACAAAATTTTATTTATAATTTTCCTTAGGTTTTTTTAAATAGACCCAATCTTCAACATAAATAGAAGAATAAAATAATCATAAAATATTTGGCCAAAAAGAGTTATAAATAAAAATATGACGTCAAGACATATTATGTTAGGTCAAGTGGCTTATATATATTAACTATCTTTTAAAGATTTTAATGTGAGAATGATATACTAAAAATATAAGTAATTACTCTTTAAAGGTTTGATATGAAATAATTAAACTTTGAGAAATCAAAATAAAAATGAAGTATAGGATTAAATTATGAATTCATTTTAAATTTTATACTATTATTATTTGTTCCGTATCTCTATGTTCTTTTTATATATTTCACTTCATTATTGCATGATACTCATATACTATATATGTACTAACTTATTCATGTACTATATATATCAAAACCCTCAATAAGACATAGAAAGTGCGTATTTAAATTCTCGTTACAAAATTACGTAAGTATAAAAGCTACTAATATTTGCTTCTTTTAAAATGTAGTTTGAAGAGTTTTAAATATAATTTTAAAAATTAGACTAGATTGGTTGGTTCAATCAATTGGACCAAGAATCGACTTTTTGTCTAGTCCAAAATTAGTCTAGAATCGGTGGCCCATTGAACCGGTCAAACTTAGTTAAAGATTGGATTGAACCTGATGGTTCTCTACAAAAACCAGATTAAAAATCACACGATTTTTCTTCTTTTCTTATAAATGAAGGAGCAAAAGTTGTGTACACGTCTTGAACCTGTGCTAAAGGGAAACACGTCATCATCCTTTCCACATTTCCCAACTCACCTCCTTGCTAAACAATTATATATATAAACAAATAAATAAGATGATATATATATATATATAATTTGGTTAAATTATTTATTTCATAAATAAAATTTTCAAATGTCTTATTTTTAAACCCTTTGCTTCTTATTTTTTTAATGACAAATATAACTTTTATTATTATGTTTCTATGATTATTTTATTTATAATTACAAAGTTTTAATGTTGTAGATTAAAAATAAAAATAAAATTCATATAAGGTTTATTAAAATTATATAAATATATTTTAATATATAAAACAAATTAAAATTTATATATTATATCATATTTAATTTATTTTTATGTATAATTAATCATAATATGTTTCAAAATTTTTATATATAAAATAAAAAATATATATTTAATTATCATTGAATCAATCACTATTTAATCACGGTTGAATTAATAAATTATAAATTAATATTTTTATCTATTTAATGATTAATTAAATTTTAAAAATATTAATTATAAACGGAATCCAAACACGAAATAACTAGGAAAATGGAAAGAATCCCCACGGACTGCTGTGCAAGTCTTGCGTGGAAATGTAGGGTTTGATATAAAATAATTAAACTTTGAGAGACTTCCTGGTCAACTAGAAGAATTTGATTCGATTTGACGTTTTAGATTGAACGTGTCAAAGTTGATTTTGTTGGCTGCACGTTGTAAGATCCAACGGCTTTTGTCACTGTAGCTTTGAATGTAATTATTTCACTATATTTTTTATGTAAGACCCAATCTCTTAAACATACATAGAAGAATAAGATATTTAGCAAAAATTAGTTATAAATAAAAATATGACGTGAAGACATATCATGTTAGGTGAAGTCACTTTCATATATTAGCTATCTTTTAAAGATTTTAATGTGAGAATGATACTAAAAATATAAGTAAATACTCTTTAGAGGTTTGATATAAAATAATTAAACTTCAAGATATCAAAATAAAAATGAAGTATGAGATCAAATTATTCATTCATTCTAAATTTTATACTATTATTATTTGTTCTATATCTCTACTTTTTTGTATATTTTTCATTTCATTATTATAAAATATTCGTGTACTACAAAATATACAAAGTGATAGGGTTTTTAGACACTTATTTATTGAAATTGTAATACTTTTTTTTTCGCTCATTTTAAATGCAAAAAATGTAACTAAAAATAAATCAAATAACCCACTTGACATTTAATGGCAGGATTCATCATATCATGTTCAAAAAATAGTGATGATATTATAAAATCTATCTATGACTTGATAAACTATGAAATATAGAGTAATATTTTCTTCATTACATTAAATTTATTACTAAAATCATATTTATCAATTATATTTATAAAGTTGATTTGACTTATTCAATTAACAAGTATAATTACAATAATAAGTCTAATAGAATAAATAAAATATTATTATATATATAAAATAATGATTGCATCGTAAGTAAATTTTATGATAAACTTGAATTTATAATATTATTACATAACTCTCATATACACACACACACATTAGTGTTAGTGAAAAATAATAGCATCAATTAAATATTATGAATAATAACAAATTATCTGCCTCTCCAATTGCCAGCTCAAGGTCCCATCATCCCACACCTTGAGCAGCATGATTTTCCAACTGTAGACCACTAAATGGCGTGATAAATAAATGTAATACTTTCTATATTTTAACATATATAATGATTTTGAGATGTTTAAATACTTTTTTTAAGCGAAAAAACTACATTTTGTCATTTAAATTTTAAACTAAGACCTAATTATGAAATTGGCATGTGAACTTGGTTGCAACAAAACACTTTTTAAAATTTTAAATATAACAATTATAAACTTTCCTCATATGAATGTAGGAGTTGTATAAAATTATTTTTAAAGTATAATATAAAAATAAATTATATACATATTCCTTGAATTTTGTTAATATTATGTAGATTTTATTTCTATTTTAAAAATATATAAAATTTTTCTAAAAATAATAAGTCATATTACCTACACTTTAATTTAATTTTAAAATTTTTTACTAAAATTTCATCCGTTGGATCATACGAGTGTTACAGCCCCGCAATTCACAAATCACAATTGTGCTGAATTTTCATCACGGCTCTCACATACATAGATGCACCAGCCCAACCGGGTTCCTATGATGTCATCTAATATTTATTTTATTTTATTTTATTTATACTTAATCTTTTGTGTACCAAACAATTTTAAAAAAATTAATATAATTTGCTCTTAGAATTTTAAGGCCCTTTGGGATTGTTTTGGCTTTGGCTTTGGCTTTTGGTATTTTTTATGATTAAGAAAAGCCACAAATTTATATTTGGTTAAAATTTATTTGTAGTATTTTTTTTTTGGGGGGCTAATTTTGATAAGCACCTTAAAGAATGTTTTTAAAAGCAACATGGATGTTGTAAATTTAACATGTTTAAAAGGATCTTCTTAATTTAACTAATTTTCAAATATGCACTCTTTTTGTAAACTTATTAATATCAGATTATTATTATTCTTTTTGTACTTACCAAAACACAAATTGGTATATCTTTTAACAAACAGATGCAGAAATCTCAAATTTTCCTTTGATTCTTATTATAAAAATAATTATTTGAATATGATTTCTGTTCGTAATCCTATAGATGCAAGTTTGACGAGTCCTTAACTTATATGTATATATTTGTTTCAATATAACCTTTAACTAGTTTATATTATTTTCCAAACTTGATATAAAATCCTTTATAATTTAAGTATTGAGAAAAAGAAACTAACATATATTATTATTATTATTATTATTATTATTATTATTATTATCATTCTATGCATTCACAACAATTTTTAAAATTTATTATTAAACATACCATCAATCAGTTCTTCTCTTAAAAAACCGTATTTTAGTTAGAAGATTTTTATCAAATATTACTTTTACCCTTTCAAAATGATATTTTGCACAGCATCTATTGCAAAGTAGCTGTTAAAAAGTCATATCATTCTCAAATAGGCCCTTAGTCGCCATTATTTTTTATATCTAAATAAATTCAACATTTGATAATAATATTGATTAAATAAGATGAATTACACCTAATTAATACCTCCATCTTTATTATATCAAAAGCTTTTTTGTGTATAAATTATAGTAGTTTAACATGAAAATATAAACTATTTACTGATCCAGTCTTAAAATGGTTATTTAATTAAATTTTTATTATTTGCACTTTTAACATGAGTAAAATAGGTTTTTGTTCATTTATTTATGTAGTTTTCTGTTGACTGTTTTAGGAAAAAACAAAAAACGAAAAGAATAGGAGCTCAGATGCACGCATTTTCATCCGTTAGATCAGACGAGTGTGATTGACCCTCAATTCACTACTGTGCAGAATTTTCCTCATGGCTCCACTTTGCACCAGCCGGGAATCGAACCCGGGTCTGTACCGTGGCAGGGTACTATTCTACCACTAGACCACTGGTGCTTGATGGTTCTGTCAAGTCAATATATAAGAAGAGATACCCACAGCATCAAAATAACAGTCATATGATCATTGGTTTGAATCTCCTGGCATAAGAGCGTGTGGCAAAGAGATTCATTTAAATTGGCAGGCATGAATGACTGTGAAGATTAAAGAATATATGATATCCATTTCCTAGTTCATATACTTTTAGTTTTCTTGTTTCAGTGAAATTCATATAGATTTTAATTTCAAAGGTGCTTAATTGATTAGGGGTTGTGTCTTCTATGTTGATTATTGAAATTCAAACCTGTATATGAAAATTTATTTTTTCAAATGTATTGGGTTGATGTGAGAGATGTATCTTTATTATTGCCCTCAAAATAAATTTAATTTCAATTGATATGCATGGTGGCCCAAAAATATTCTTCACGTACCAATACAAATTCATCTAGTTATGAGTTGAATGCTAAATTTCAGATTAAAAATTACTTATTTTATTAAAAAGGATTAACTTTAAAATATAGTTCTTTATATTTTTTCTATCAGATTTCTAAATTAAAATATAACAAATATATAATTAAATTAAAGACAATAGACTTATTTGTAAAAATTATATACTTATTATATTATTATTAAAAAATCTTATACTTGTTATATTTTAATTAAAAAATTTAATCATATATAATTTTTTTTTCTTTTTAAAATATGAATAACCCTAATACTGAATAGTTTTATACGCAAGTGTAGTAATATTAATTTCTTAGGACTTTGTGAAATGTGAATCCTCGGAATATAAAATATCTATTAATGAGTAATAGATCTCTTTGAGATTCTTCTGCAATTAAAAAATAATAATAAAAAAGACTAAAAGAAATAGAGGAAATCACTTTCTTTTAAAAAAAAAAAAATCTCAGAGTGTGGCCAAGATGACTCAATAAGCTCATTGTTTTCATTGCTTTTCCTTCATTTAAAGCATCCATGCTTTCCTCTGCTTGTTTTTCCTTTCCTTCCTCTCGTTAAAGAAACTGACGATAAAGCAGTCCAGCTCATATCATCATCCATTGCTTCTGCTTTAGGATATTGCAAAAGTGAACGACTCAGCATTTTGCTTTATGCTGCTTCATGTGTACTTTCTCCTTACAAAAAGAAATCTACAAACTTGCTTTACATTGCTTTTCCAAATAACACTTTAAAAAAAAAATTGGACTAACTCAATATATGTTTTTTTTTATGGACTAACTCAATATTTTGATCCTAGAAATACAAGCTTTTTCGATTGGGTCTATTATTTTCAATCACCCTCAACATATTATTTAGTATTCTCCTTATTCAGTTTCTCCAATTTCTTAGTCAATTTTGTAGACATGAATAAATGAAATGTATCTGATAATTTATGTGTTGGCAAAGAGAGGCCATGTCAATAACTTGACTAAAGAAATGCAATTGGAGTGAAAGAAACACTTAATTGAGAGAATTGAAAACAAGAAACCAGAGTGAGAAAGGAACAAAATATTAATTAACTTTTTATTATTTTTATATTACGATCAATGGTGTTTTGTGCTTTGTCTGAAATTAAATCCTCCCTTTAAATGATTTTAAGGGTGCCTTTTTTTGTATCCCCATAATGCATTTAACTTAAAATTCTCTTCAGAATAAGAAACTCATGTTAATAATTCTCTTATCAAATAAATTAATTCACTTACATTTTTTTAATATAAAAAGACGTCTACGATGTGATATAGAGATTAAGGATGAAGAGCATTTTAGTTAAATTCAAATATATGAAAAAAAATTTTATGACACTTATAATATACTAATTTTGAATACTTAGTAATAATATTTACCAATCAATAATTATATCTAAATTAATCACACTGTTAAAAAAGATTGCCAATTAGATACAGTAGAGCTTAATTGCTGCAGAAATTAACATTTGGATCAAATGTTTTCTCCTCTGTTCAATATAAAAGAAGAAAAAAATTTGTTTCTCTTCTTTCTCTTCACCATTTTTGGCACATAACAAGACCTTCAAAGCTTTGCTGGGTAATTATTCAACCATACTGGAATCCCACTTACAACCCCAGAGGAACCACTATTAACCACTGGTACTCCCTTCACTGTACAAGAATGTTCTGCAACTTTTACCCTAACTGAAACATTTATAACCCCATTTTTCCTGCATTTTCTATCCCATAACCTATAACTCAAAAATTGAACTTGATTTTCTGGTACATAACCTCCGATAAAATCAGAAACTGGTATTTTCGCCATCCCAATACTTGTAACAGCCCCCATTGAACTCTTCTCCTTCACCTCGGCTGTTACGAACTTTGCATGCACTGGGACTTCAATCTCCAGCTTCTCGTTCCATGTCGGGTAACTCCCGCCTTCCGAATCCATCCTCGTCGTCCATGTCTCGCCCTGCTGGCTCGAGTCCGGCGATTGGACGCAGACGAAGACGTTCTTCTTTATCTGCTTTCGGTTAATTCGTAGGTCCTCTGCAGATAAAATTGTGATCTCCAGCCTGTGTGACATTTTTTTTTGTTTTTGGGAACGTGGAAAACAGTTTCTATGGAGACTTTGGATTTGGGAGGAGGGAAGGAAAAGAGTGTTTTTATATTTGTTATGGAAGGAAAGATGGGGGAAGGAAGAGAGAAAGATAGAGGTTACTTCTGTTAAAGTGTGGGGGGGAAACTTCTGAGATGGAGAACCGTTGGACTAACGGCGCGTGTCTGAGTGAGGAAAGTTTTAGTTTGGCAAATGTAACCGTAGCGTTTTTGACATAAACAAACGGTGGCCGTTGGACGAAGTTACCCGGAAATTTCGTACCTGTTAGAGAGGAATTTTCAAATCGAGTTGGGAATTTGTGTTCATTTTCCTAGCTACCAAATTCCAATGCTGAATACGAGGAAAATTCAGGACACCCAACAAATTGTGTGTTTAAAATTATGTGGAATTGGAATATGACCTACTTCAAACCAGTTCAACTATCCTTGTGGGTAATGATATGACTTACTTAAGTGTTTGGTTCAATGGAGGAGAGGGAAGGGAAGGGATTAATAGATAATTATATCTTTATAATATTAGAATTAATTTTTTATTTATTTTTGAGATATTTTTATAAAAAAAGCTTTTTTTCTACTTTCTATTATAAAAATAATTTTTTTATATTTTTATTCAAAAATATTTTTTATTTTTATAAAAAATTATCTTGAACTGTATTAAAAAAAAATAAAATCTATATTATATTTGAAATAAAAGCAAAGTAAAGACAATTTGGTCAAACAAAATCAAAAAAATTTTCTCCTCTCTAAAAATTCTCACTTTTGGAGGGAAAATTACCTCCCCTCCCCTCCCCTTCAATTTTTTTATACCAAACAAGGGGAAGGGTTCCCCTCCCTTCTCCTCTAAAACTCTGCAACCAAACACTACATAAGGGTTTCTCTGACAAGTTTAGATAGATGGAATGAAAAATTCTAATTTGGCTCCTTAGTTATACCCTATGTTTGTGCAGTAGGAGAATAGAAAAATAATTTTTTTTTTAACTAGAGTGTGGACCATACAAAATAGGATTCATTGTTTGTTTTTCTTTTTCTAACTATTTAGGGTGTAATATTGCAAAAAATCTATTTGAAAAAAAATGTAATAACTCAGTTAACTTTAAATTGTTTATTTTTTAATGGCAGAACAAATTTTTTAAACAAGTAGTCACTTTAATTTTTGACGTAAATGGCACAATTTCTAGAAAAGAAAAAGAAGGTACTTGGAAGTGGCAACAAAAGCAACTCTTCTGGCCCAAGAATGAAGTAAAAATTATAGCTCTTTATTTGAATCAGAAGCATAAACAAAATATTAATTTTAAGAAGACAAATATACTTTACTCAAAATCATTACTCATCACAAGGAAAAAAATTTTATGTAATTCTTTATATTTTATTATTGAAAATTTTTAATTAAAATATAACAAATGTATGATTTTTTAATAATATATATAATCTTTATAAATAATTATATAATTTTTTAATTAAACTATACACTTATTAATTATGTTAACACTAACAAACTATATCTTTGCTATATTTTATTTGAAGAATATTATGGTAAAAGTGCAAAAAATTACATTTAAATCTAATTCTTACCATAGTTACCTCTAACTTTGACTATCTATATTCTTAAATACATGCCTTTCAAGTAATTTAACAATAGAAAACACCTATTTGGAAAGATTTTATCAAACAAAATAATATTAACAAAAACATTTACCAAATATTTTGCTAAACACAAACAGCTTTTCTTTTAGTTTTTTTTTTTAAATTTTTTTTAATGAAAGTTCATTTGAAAAAAGCAATTTAAAAATAAGTAAAAACCTATAACAATCCCAATCGGGGCTTATGGATATTAAAAGCAGATTCTACGATAGAATTTTGTAAATAATACGCAGAGCTAGGAAACAAGTTGGCAGAATTTGGGATTTTGCAGGTTTGAAAGAAATTATAGGCAAGATAGAAGTGATTCTTAGTGTCCGTTCGATAACCTTGGAAAGGGAAATAAAAAAAAAGAAGGAAAAAGAAAAGTTTAAATAAATTTTAATTTTATTCATATAATTATTATTCAATCATGATTTAATACTTTTTAATAATAATTATTTAATCATTAAAAATAAAAATATTATAAGTATTTTTTATTTATAAAATTATGATTTTACATTCTCACTTTTATTCTTAACTGATATACAAATGTATATCAGTTAAGAATAAAAGAATGGAGAGAGAAAAAGCATGAGTTCTTTTATTTAAATCTAGATAAATAATTTTTTTTTTATTTTTCTCAATCCAAACATATTTTTAAAATGTTATAAATAAATCCAAATCAAGGATAATGACTAAATTAAAATTTCTTTTTCATTACCTTGTTACTTTATTTTTCTCAATTCAAACATAGCCTTGGGTGAATTGTGAAGCTGATTTATAAAAAAATAGATAAATCAAAACTATCTACATGCAAGTATGAAAGCAGTGATTCCTACTGACTTACATGTCTAACTTGATCTACAGAATTTATCCAAGAATTTTTCTTGATAATAATAGGGGTACATATTTCTTTTTGGCTTTCAAACGTGAGACTGCTTTGCAATTTTGGAGATGAATGAATTACACTCAACAACTAAAACGAGCTTCTGGTTGCCCTAATCTTTTATATGTACTAATATGTAATAAACAAAAACGTGAAAATAGAAAGGCATTCATTTCCTATTGAGATATAACATCTTCAATCAAAATATACATGCCCCTTCACATATTTTCTCAAGGGAGCATAGTAAGTCAACTTAAGATACATATCTTTCTATGATTCACAGAGAGATCTAGATGATCATTTTACCTCCGTCGATGTAGCGTTTGCATATCCTTCGTCTATATGCTTTCTCAGAATTTCTCTAAGATATTCTGCTTGCTCGAACGACCCTTGAAGTTCCTCCCACTACAAGAAAAAGCAATGTTACCTAATTTTTCCCAGACAAAAATCACGATCACCATCAATTACTAAGTCCTTTAACTTGTCAAGTTGACAATCAAACAACAACATGGCTTACTACAATTTTATCTCATCATGCAATGGAATGATTGGCCTTCCTTAACAAACAGAATCTGTAAGTGTTCATGTATAATTTTAAATGTCATGGCATGTTTTATGTGAAGTGTCTAACATGAGTTGAACATAGACACCGCTCCTTTTATAAAGTGTCCCAGCTTCATAGTCATAATAAAAATAAATAAAATGGGTGCAAATAGAGGATTATGAGACAATCTTAACCATATAACATCATAAATTTACAGAGAAGCTTTTGTTTGGCTTCTGTATATAGGTTGTGTTAACAAACTACAAACTAATCTAGATTTGTATGGTAGCAGCAAGCTATTCTGTAATACAAACATATTAACATCCAAATTCAGGACTACAGGATCAACAAGAATTCTCACAGAGACGAAAAAAGGTGTTATACATTCTACTTCATTTCCGTTTTCTAGAAGGTAAAGTATTAATCCCAATTCTGAATTTGCCATTAAGAACAATTGGAATGATGTGAATAAGATAAATAATTACCAAGAAATATAATATGTGAGAAATTACCTCCTGAAGGGACAATGGTATAACTTTCCAACCAGCAGCAGTAATGTATCGACGTTTTAGCATGGTATGTCCTAAAGGTACACCTATATCAAGGATAGAAAGTTACGTTGAAATGACAGTGAGTGAAGAAGTTTGGGTTCAGTTAAATATAAGAATAACGAAGGCTGTAAAAATTCTTTTAAAATATTTGCACAAATTTAATTTACCGAAATAAATGGTATACCGGTATTTCTTGAGAAATGAGTTGGACCATCAATCTCCAGAGCAAGCTTCTTATCAACTAACACAGCGTCCAAAGTGTAAACATCCACAACATATTCTTTCACCCATTCAAGGCCGGTGCTAACAAGAAGACGTCCAACCTCTTTCTGAAATGATGAAGTCATTTTCTGATTAAATCTCTTAGTTTTTCCAGCGCGAGCAACTTTATCCTCAAATTCACTGCTTAAAGATAGCTGAAGATGTGGGAATTCAAGCTTCAAGCACTGATTAACAAGTTGAACCTGAGAAGCAAACATGACATCCTCCCTATACTGCTCTGAAATCCTTTGCCCCTCATGATGGCTCAGAGTTTTCCAAACATGAGAGAAGAACGTCCTATCCATTTGTCCAAAGACAGCATAGGACCAAGCTATATTCCCAAGCTGATCCCTACAGAAAGTGAGTACAGGAGATACAAGAGATTCATCTAATCCACCATTTGTATAAACGATGCTTTGTTCATAATGATTTGATGTTTCTTCACCCATAGAATATTTCAATTGGCTTTCACCCTTGAAGACATTGTCTAGAGAATCAAAGATAGGGTCAACAGGCTCATATAAAGATGCAAAAGCCCACAAAAGCTGGGCAAGTTCTTGCTCTTGGAATGTATGAATTACATCTGAAGCCCTTCTAGATAATTCCAAGAAAAGATCAGAAGCAGAGTGCTGCATTGAAGCAAAAGCACCGGCAATATTTGCAACATTTTGGGAATTGAATTCTCCAACCTTGGTCAATGCAACCTCTGCAATTCTATCCATTTCTGAGATATAAAGTAGTTCGCCTCCAATTTTGGACAAAGCCCAAGATATATTAGAGATACCTTGAGCAGAGCACTCAGGTAAGGCTGTCATTGCAATACTCACAAGCATAGACATCTCTCTTTGTCGAGCAAAAGCCAGTCTCCGAGTTTTCATCATAGAGACTTTCTCCATATTCTTAGCAATACGATGAAGAGCAGTAGCAATATTCAAAGGAGAGAAAGGTGAGGGACTTAAGCCTTTTGCAACTGACGTTATAGTTTCAGAGGTAATGTCCAACACTTCTTCTGCAGTCTGTGCTTCTATAATTGCTTTGTTCAAGTCAATTTCTTTCCTACGGTCAGATGGCCCAGAGAATTGAGACAGCCTATGGACAAACTCTTCCATTGTTTTCCCCTTCTTTTCTGCAAACACTCCATCAGCCATCAAACCAACTGACCTTTTCAAATCACCAACAGCATCCAGAGGTTTGTTAGTTTGTGACACCAAGTCTTCCTCTGAACTATAATCAAGATCATCTTCCAACTCCTCAATTTTCTCAATGATTTTCTTTTTTGTCAATTTCTTCTTGTTCTTGTTCTTCTTTTTCTTTTTAACAGTGACCAAATCTTCCATTGTACGAGTCATGCCCCTTGCTTCAATTGATTTAAGTGCAACCTTTCTTGCTCTCATACACCAATCCATTCCATCAGTGTCTTCAAGCAACTTTGATTTCTGTTCTTTCTTCCTCTTCTTCGGAGCTTGGTAACCATATGGGTCAAGTTCCCCAATGAACTCCAACTCCCAGTCCATAGTTGATTCTTTATCTTTATCATCTCCATCAAATGCAGCAATACTAGTTCCTCTAGAGCTAGTGGCAGTGTCTCTACCTAAATATGTGCAATTACTTCTCCAGGGATGTGGCTCGACTTTAAGATTGAAATGACAAACTCTTGTAATCACAGGGAATGTATAACTGAATTTTGGAGTTAAGCCAAAGGGTTTTAAACAACTTTGATTGAGTAAAGAATTCAGTAACCCTTCCATACTTCGTTTACCTATGCTCTAGACAACTCATTAGTTAAACAGCTTTGACCATGCACCTCAAACGAAAAGCTCAATAAAACAATTCTTTCTTTCCCACTTCCCTGCTTGTTAGCAGAATTTAATAGATCAGAAGTAGTTCCAGCAGAACCTGGCAACTTGCAAACATAAAATGGTTAATCTTTCAATAAAATGGATACGAAGAAACAAGACAACAGTATAAAATGCAAACTATATGCATTCCAAATTAGTTCTACTTATAAATATAAATAAAGACTAACTCAACAAAAGGAATATGTGACATGATTCTGTTAAATATCACTTCAGTTCAATCAAGATTTCACTCACTCTTTCCCTCCCACTGCCCTTACAAATAAGCCATTTTTTATTGTTATTTTCCAGTCAACATCTCAAAACTTAAGGAATCATTCCATTACTTCAAGCCCAACTCAACAAACGATAGTATAATTCTACTATAAGAAAGGACCCAAAAATCATGGACACTAACATAGAAATGGCCACTATGACACAACCATAGTTGTTGATGGCACTAGCAGTGGCGTGTTGTAGCAATAAGGGCTCTTAGAGCCATGGTGCATAAATTGTGGCGCACATAAATATATGACTCAAAATAAATATAAAAGACAAGTAAAATAAAACATATATAGGGAAAACTTAACTCATTTAAAACACAACTTGTAATAAATACGATTACCTAAAATCCAAATGTATCAAGCATAAATTACACAAACATTTCAAGGCTCTAATCATTATCATCATCAAAGTGAACATCATCACATATGTCATAATTGTCCAAGCCTTCAAATTCCTCCTCTTCCATTTCTTCTAAGTTCGCCTCCTCTTCATTGACAAGATCCATAAGAGTAAAGAAAAGGATGTCAACGTTTCCTTGTTGGTCATTGTTGGTGTGGGAGATTGAGTGGAAGATTTCCTAGTAATACAGTTCTCAACTCTGGTAGCTCTATCTACATCACCCCAAGTCCAATCATCGTCTTCAAATACATTATCATATTTTGCATCCAAATCTTCATCCAACTTGCCAAATAAGCACTCATTGCTATCATCAAAATCTTTCAAGGATAATGGGTCAATAAAATCATGCTAATGTATCTTCTCCTCAAACTCCCATTATACTTTACAAACACAAGGTTATTTGATTATGATTGAGAAAGCCTATTCCTTCTTTCGAAGCTGTAGTATAAAGATATAGTTGGCAAAAACTAAAGTAGTTTTTCTTTATTAGTAAATGCCAAAGCAAATTTTGTTTTCATATCATATTCACTTACATTTTCAAACACACTCCGATTTCTTTTCACCTCCTAATTAAGTACACAAGAACTTCCATCTCAAAATTTTGCAAAGTTCAATGCACTGTACACACTACACCACTCAGCTGTTGAATTTGACTTGTTAATTATTGAATACAAAACTAGGAGATGAATAGCTAAAAGATATAAAGCTTGAGATTATTTTAATTACCTAGTGATGTTTTTGTCCTATTTCTAATGGCCATAAGAGTTCCAAATGGACCTTTTCCTTCCTTTTATTTAGTCATCTACTTTGTAGTCTTATCTTGATCCCTAGTGATACATGGAAGGGAAGTGATATGTTAGTTGTTGTTAATTGTTCAATACCTGTTGGATTTTAGCTATTGCTTGTTGTTTTTAGCTTTATCTGTTATGAGTGGTTATTGTTGTTAGTATTTTGGTTAGCTTCTATTATATTTTCTTAGCCTTCCTATTCTGGTAGCTTAAACTCCTATAAGGTATAAATCAGAGTTAGTGAGTCATATTCAGCTGATTTTGGAGTTGAATAAAAAACTCTTGGTATCAAGTATCATTTGCATTTTCTCTCTATACCAATTTGGTACCAGAGCTTCTCGATCCATCAACCATGGAAACCCGCTCATTGAAGTGACTTTGTGAGCTAGAGCAAGAGGTCTCACAAACTCATTTTGATATAGGTGAGCTTCAAGCTTCGCAAATGCAAATAGATACATCTATGACACAATTGGAGAAACTGATACTTGAGATGTCAGCCAAATTGTCATTACTACAATCATTTGCAGTAGAGGAGGTGAACGCAGCAAATGGAGAAATGCATGCGGCAAGAAGTTGTTGGAACAACTTCTATCTTTAATTCAGCAACTACAATGGTAATAGCAATCACAGTGGTGGCTATCACTTTCCAACTAAATACATTTGTATTGAATTTCCAAAATTCATAGATCAGAGTTCAAGTCTTGGCTCTTTACTTTGTAAATAGTTTTTCAAGATCGATGACACTCCACTGGATCAACGAGTTTGTCTAATCAGTTTGCATCTAGAAGTTTGGGCATTGCATTGACACCAAAATTTTATGAGGAGGAAGTCGCTAATGGAAGTAGGCTAGCTGGGGTATATGCAGGTAGTAAGGGAGAAATTAGGCAAAATTTTTAAAGATGATCCAATGGTTGAGTTGAAGAATTTGAAACAAGATGATTCAGTTATTCAGTATCAAAAGCAGTTTGAAGATTTGCTAGCTGAAGTGGAATTAGCTGAAGAACACATTATCAGCTATTTTTTTAGCTAAAGAATATGCTATTAGAGGTCGAAGCTCTAGTTCAAATGTTCAAACCACCTTCTCTGGCTAACACAATGTACCTAACTCGACTATAAGAGGCTTCTTTTCAAGCCTTTTAGAATCAAGGTTCTGCACCAATACAGAAGAACCACTTGGTTTCCACTACCACTATGCCTACCACCCTCATAGCTCCTAGACCATCCAATACATCTATTCCATCCTCCTACAGAAATTCATCATCTTATACTACCTCAAAGAGTTACATACCATCAGAAAAAACATCTTCTTCATCAACTTCTTCCCTGCCATCAAAGACCACTAATACTGCAAATGATAAAGCTGTTCAACAACTTTCAAGGAAGGAAATGGTCGAATATAGAAAAAAAGGATTATGCTACCAGCATCCAGAGAAGTTTAAATTTAATCACAAATGTCAAAATTATTAGCTCTATAAGTTGAGGGTGGATGGAGAAGACAAGGATTACATAGAAATTGATGTAGATGAGCCATTAATATAAGAGTTCAAAATATCATTGCATGCTATTAGTGGATTTTTAGATGGCTCCAATAGCTCCTCCATGAAGACAGTAGAAGGAATAATTGAAAAACAACCAATAACATCCTTCTTGACACAAGTAGCAGCCATAATTTTGTTGGTGCTAAGGTGGCTAAGAGATTGATATTGAAATCTGAAATTGCAAGGGAGATAAAAGTCTCTATCGCTGAGGGAGATCAAATGGTGGTTAACACTAGCTGTCTATAGCTTCTGTGGAGCATGAATGGGGAATTGTTTAAAGGTGATTTTTTGGTGATGCCCTTGGGGAGCGATGATATGATTCTTGGAATGCAATGGCTATACAACCTTGATAGGGTACAGTGGGATTTCAAGTAGCAATATCTGTGTTTCAAATTGGATGATAGGGCATATGAAATCTTTGGTGTGGATAGAAGAAGATGGTCCTATCAAAGGGAAAAATTTTTTGCATGCTGCCTTGGTCATATAATCTATGAACTAGGTATTCAAGCAAACCAAAAGAAATTTATGGTAATGTCTTCAAGGCCTGTTCCATCTAACATAAAATCCTTGAGAGGATTTCTTGGTGTTACAGGGTATTACAGGCATTTCATCAAAACTTATGGTATTATTAGTAAGCCTTACATGGATTTATTGAAGAAGGGAAGATTTGCTTGGACCAAAAAAGCAGAGAGAGCTTTTAATGATCTCAAAACAGTAATGTCTTCTACCCTTGCACTTGCATTGCCCAATTTCTCTTTGCCATTTACAATAGAGATGGACGCCTCTAATATTGGGTTTGGAGCTTAATTGTCTCACCAAGGGCATCCTATAGCCTTTGTGAGTAAGGCCTTATCTTCGAGGAAGCAACATTTGTTTTCCTATGAGAAGGAATTGATGGCATTGGTGTTTGTAGTGAAGCATTGGAGGTAATGTTTGTATGGAAGATGTTTTATGATTTTTACTAATAATTTACCTTTGAAACACTAATTAAAATAGAAGAGTATTTCGCCAAACCAGTATAAGTGGGTTAGTAAGTTGTACGGGTTGGAGTATAAGATTGTGTTTCGTAAAGGTAAAGAAAACACAATGGCAAATGCACTTTTTAGGTGCCATCATGAAGACACTAGTGCAAATCCTTCTTATTTTGCTGTTACTTCGATTGTGTCAAGTTTAAATAAGGAAGTTATTGACTCTTGTAAGCAAGATATGATTTTACAAAAAATTATTATAGACTTGAAGATGGACCAGTAATCCCACCCCAAATATATGTGAAGCAATGGTGTTTTAAGGAAGAATGGCAAGCTGGTTGCTAGGGAGGATCCTAATCTTCATAGGAATTTGTTACAACATTTTCATAATGACTTGGTGGGAGGTCACTCAAGTATGACAGCCACCTATAGAAGACTATTAGCCATTTTTTATTAGAGGGATACAGTGAGGGAGGTTAGGCCTTCTATAAGAGGGTGCTTGGTTTGCCGAAGGTATAAACCATAGACTGTAGCCAATCCTAGGTTAATCCAGCCATTACCAATTCCTACTACTGTATGGCCTAATATCAGCATGGATTTTATAGTTGGATTGCCTAAATCCCAAAATAAAACCTTACTCTTAGTAGTAGTTGACAAGTTATCAAAGCCTAGGCATTTCATTGCTTTGCAACACCCTTTTACACCCATGGAAGTGGCCCAAGCATTTTTAGATTACGTGGTAAAATTACATGGGTTCCCTCAATCCACTGTAACTAACAGAGACTCTATCTTTTATGGCAACCTTTGGAGGGCCCTGTTTTGGATGAACAGAATTAAATTGCTGTACTTCTCTGCATACCACTCACAAACGGATGGTCAGAAGGAGGTTTTAAATCAATGTTTGGAATACTACTTAAGGTGCGTGAGTGGTGATCACCCTAAAGAATGAGTGAAGTGGTTGCAATTAGCTAAGCTTTGGTATAATACTTCCTATCACTCCTCTATTGGAATGACACCCTTCGAGAATATTTATGGGGCTGCACCACCTGTTCATTTGCCTTGTTTAGCTGGTGATTGTGAGAATGATGTGGTTGACAAGAGCTTGAGGGATAGAGAATCTACATTGTAGCTTCTTAAATATCATCTTCAATGTGTCCAAAACAAAATGGTGCAGCTGGCTAATAAGAAGAGGATGAAGAGGAATTTTGATGTAGGAGATTTGGTTTACCTTAAGATATATCCTTTTCAAATGAACACTCTTAACAATTCAACTTTGCATAAGCTAGCTGCTAGATGCTTTGGGTCTTATAAGGTTTTACAAAAAATAGGCCAAGTAGCTTATCAACTTGAATTGCTTATAGATTCATGGATTCACTCAGTATTTCACATGTACCTTCTTAAGAAACATGTTGGAGACAAGATCACAACTAGTCTGGAGTTGCCATAGCTCAATGAGGATGGTTACTTGTCTACAAATCCTGAAAGAATTCTTGCTAGGAAGGTTGTCAAGAAGAATAACCTTCCCTTGACCCAGATTTTAATACAATGGAAGCTTACTACCAAGGAGGATGCCACGTGGGAATCCTTACCAACCATACAACAACAATTTCCAAACTTTGACACCACCTATATTGAGGTTAAGGATCCTTGAGGGCAAGGATCTGTTGGATAAAGGGGGAGAATTGATATGTGGAAGGGAAGTGATATGTTAGTTGTTGTTAATTGTTTACTACTTGCTGGATTTCAACTATTGCTTGTTGCTTTTAGCTTTATCTATTATAGGTTGTTATTGTTGTTAGTCTTTTGGTTAGCTTCTATTATGTCTGTTAGCCTTCCTATTGTTGTAGCTTAACCTCCTATAAGGTATAAATAGGGTTAGTAAGCCATTTACAACTGATTTTGAAATTGAATAAGAAACTCTTGGTGTTGAGTGCCATTTGCATTTTCTCTCTATACCACCTAGCATTAGGAACCAACTTTTGTACATATTCTAACAAACCCAAACTCACTTCTTTACCATTCTCAATATCAGGATTTGCATAATAAAATTCAGGATTCAAAAAATACCCAACAGCATGCAAAGGCTGATGAAGTTGTCCTTGCCATCTTTGATTGATAATTTTAAAGACTACCTTGTACTTGTCTTCATCCTCTCCAAATGTCTTGGTAATGGCTTCCTTAGTTCTAGTCATAGCCTCATAAAAGTGTCCCATTGGTGGCCTTTTCTCACCATCAACTAATCTAAGTACACGAATTAAAGGGCCAACTATTTTTAAGGAATAAACAATGTTGTACAAAAATAAAACACAAAGGACAATTTGAGCAACCCGTTTGCCTCGTGGTTCCTTTGCCCATTTACTAGTGTTCCACTCTAAGAAGCACCGATACAAGTATGCGTATTGGATACAACAAGATACGATACATGATATATAGCAATTTCTAAAATTTTAAGATACGGGTACGAGAATATATATCTATTCAATAATCTAATACATTAAAAACTAATTAATCAAGCATAATTAGTGAATGAACTAATTAATCAATTAATGAGCAGAGGAATCAAAATTAGGTAACAAAAGAAGAAAACAACAATCATTCTGAAAACAGAGGCACATACCCTGAACGTGCCTCTGTTTTTCTCAGAAAACAACAATCATTCTACTACAGTCAAATGGTTGAACAATGAACAGTTGAAGTCAGATATAGCAAACCCAGAACGTTCGAGTTTAATTTTCTACAAATAGAGGCACATACCACAGAAATGAATTGAACCACAAGTAGGGGAGACAAATTATCGGCCAAGTTACAAGATCTCGAGCTCGTTTTCTCTGTCATTCAAGTTTCTAAAAAAAAATTTGAAAACGGAAGCCTTGCCGCTAGAGAAGAAGACGCACCTACCACTAGCCGAAGAAGACGACGGAGGAATGGAAGGCGTCGCCGGAGAAGGTGACATAGCATGGTAGGCGACGCATGGTGAGATGCAACGGCACTAGAAGCAGAGGGCGAGAGAGAAGAACTAAAGCCGAGGGAGAAGAACTGAAGCCTTCAACAGATTGGGGTTAAATGACGGACAAAATGACGTTGTTTAAGGAAAAAAACGTTTCACCGCCGTTTCGGGGCCATTTCGGAGTTGTTTCAAAGGTACGAAAGGAAACATTGAAATGTACTGAGGCAAAAAATATGTTTCAGATATTTTTATACCTGTACGGTATGCGTATCCATACCAGATACATATCTAGTACGGGTACGGCTCCAAATTTGGCGTACCCGTGCTTCAGAGGTTCCACTCTTCTAAAGAGAGCATCTTCCTTCAATTAGTTTTTCATTGGTAACTACTAGAGAAGGAAATAGAGAATGAGGATTGCTTGCTTGAGGAAGAAATCAAATGTCATTCCCTAAAATTCAAACTAAAGTCTAAAACAAAAAGGGATGGGATAATAGAGATTGAAGAACGAGAGGGATGAAAAGACAGAAAAATAGAGAGATGAAAGAAGAAAGAAGAGGAAAAGAGAGGTCTAGAAAAGAACAGAAAGAAGATGAAGAGGAAGAAGAAGAAGAACCAAACCTGAGGCAAGAAGCTAGAGCTGCAAGAAAGAGAGGATAGAGATGAACGAAGAAGATGAAGGAGAAGTTGGAGAGCCAAAACGGCTTCTTGAGGGGCTGGGTCGAAGTGTTAGTGCGATGAAACGTAAAAAATCCTAAGATTAGAAGGGCCCTATTTCAGATAGGTCCCTTTCAAATTCCCCAAATGGCGCGAGCCATGCGCCATTGCCTGTGGTGCATATGACCCTGGCAATGCTGCGCCATGCAGAACTTGTAATGTCACAACTCTAAATTGTTGTAAACTAGACATCATCAGCTTGCTCTACAAATGGCACACCAAGCAAGCTACTCTTCGCCAAGATCAACAAATACACTCTCCCTATCTTCGAAAACAAAAATTTCCAGTTGTGAAAACATTTAAGACGAGCCGTCACCTCAAACTCAGCAGAGAAATCCCGAAAATGTTACAGAAAGACACAGATGACTAGAGTAACAGCTTAAGTTTAATATTAAAGCACGTACTGGGCCCTTAAAATTGTCACCATCAATTCTTCACAACTACATTGAAAACGAAACTAGCCTATGAAAGCAAAGAGAGTACAGAAACAAGCTATGCGTTGATTCAGAAAAAAATTGTAAAGCTTCAGCAAGGAACGATTAATCTGTAAAACCCAGCCCAAACAATCCCCAATCAAAGTAGAAAAACACAAATCATCAATAATTTGAAGGAAAAGGAAGATGACTCGGTTAAGGTACTACCGAAACGCACCGTAACGGAGCTACCTTATCTTGAGTGGAAGAACTCACTCCCCTGCGATTTTTGGAGCATTGAGAGAAGACAGCAGAGAGACGTTGGAGAGCGAAGCGTGGACAAATAACGGACACCATGCTCGGCCTTACGGCTTTAGCCATACAGAAACGACGTCGTTTTTCATCCCCTATTAAGCACTCAAAACGGCAATTTTTTATTACTTTATCTTCTCTTTCGGAAAATTGAATTCAATTCGTAGCAGCAAAAATGGCTGCTGCTGCTTCTTCTTCTCCTTCTCCACTCCCTCCCTTCTATGTCAGTTCAAGACCTTCTCCGCCGCAATTTTTCCTCTTCAACTTCCCTCGAACCGGAAAAGCCCATGCTCGAACCAGTGTGGCCCGGTTCAAGTGCTCAGCCGGGCAGACCGGGTTTTTTACACGAATCGGCCGGTTGATAAAGGAGAAGGCGAAGAGTGATGTAGAGAAGATCTTCTCTGGTTTCACGAAGACTCGAAACAACCTGGCTGTCATCGACGAGCTCCTCCTCTACTGGAACCTGGCTGACACAGACCGAGTCCTCGACGAGATCGAAGAGGTTTCTATTGTTTGGTTTTGAAGTGACTTTTCAGTGTTTGGATTGTTTCTCTTGAAAACGATTCCCCGTAGTGAGTGCAGAAAATGTCCAATTTTGCTTTTATGACTCTATATTTCGCTATAGAGAATGTACGTTGAAATAGAAGAATGTGAGTATTGATAGCTTGCTAGCAGTTTGCTTTGAATGAAAGAATAGGAAATGGATTTAAGCTTACTAAATTACTATCTACTTTGGATGAAAAAGGTAGAGTAATGCTATTTATAAATGACTGCATTTAAGTTCAAGTAGCTTCTTCACTCAAACCTTTTTCTGGTTAACTTCATAAGTAACCACTTCAGCACTGGTGGTTCTAAGAACTGTGTGAGCAGTGTGATGCAAAAATTTATGCTTCGGGATGATTTCTATATATGGAGAAGGAAGTATTTTTGGTTGAAACTTATTAAGAATAAATTCCTATATTATTTTTATTTTTTGACTTGAAGATTGAATTTTTTTTTATATTTAAAATTTTTTTCTTTTTGGGAAAAAATTGATTGGAGTTTCTGGTTTATTTTCAGGCTCTTTTGGTGTCTGATTTTGGGCCAAAAATCACAATCAAGATAGTGGAGAACTTGCGTGAGGATATATTGTCTGGGAAGCTTAAATCAGGGAATGAGATAAAGGTATGCACGATGGACAAAAGACACACACATATATTGTTACTGTTTTGGAGTTTCATGTTTTCATGTCTCACTGTGGAGTATACACAAAAAATTTCTTTTCCTTACTTTATGCTACATTATAGATCTAGCCATTTCAAATATCGTGATATGAAATGTGTTGTGCATGTATTTAAATGGCTTTAGGAAGCGTTGAAGAAGAATATTTTGGATTTGTTGACCAGGAAGGGGAGTAAAACTGAACTTCAACTTGGATTCAGGTAGGAGTCCACTTTAACTATTGACTTTGACATTGTCATGAACCACTAACTTTGGTTGTGCTCTGATTTTTTGATTGATGTTGGATTAAATTATTTTATGTCATCAGGAAGCCAGCAGTAATAATGATAATTGGTGTTAACGGTGGTGGGAAGACAACCTCTCTGGGTAAGAAAGAGACTTAAATTCTTGACGCTATTATCTGCCATAAAATGACATAAAAACTTAATATAGTGCCAACATTTATCTTCCTGGAGGGACTTGTCTTCTTTAGATATTGTGAACTGACGTAAAATGATACAAAAGTTTCTTTCTCTCTAGTGAGGATGGGAGATTTTAAAAGGTTTATGGAGTTATTGTTATAAATGGAAATTAGATTCTTAAATTTATAATCCTTAAATGAGCCCTATCTTCAAATAGGAAAGGGGGGGGGGGGGGGGAGAAAAAGATCTTTCACCCTTTAACAAACCAAAACCATGCCAATTTGATCATCTCACTTGCAGGAAAGTTGGCCTACAGATTGAAGAATGAAGGGGCTAAGGTAGGAATATATTATCTGAGTTTTGCAGTGGCTATGATTTTAATCTCTGAATTAAAGATCAGCTTGGAGTGCCAAATGCCTGAAGCTTGAACTGTTCTGAAAAGCTTGAACTTACTGGGTTTCCTTCTTCTATGAAGAGCTTGTATTACAGTGTTATTTGGAACCAATAAATACTTGATGGGTGTTTGATGAAATATTAGGAATAGCGACTCATCTGATCAAGTTCATAAAAGAGAAGTCTCAAAGTAGCCATTTTGTCCATAATATTAAACCATAAACTACTCTTTTGGTCCCTGGAAGTTAAAGCTTTTCTCATTATCGTGTTCGACATCTAATATCTATGGTTATATTTCCTCTTGTCACTTAAATATTGCATGGTAAAATAACGTATTTTTCATGTTTAAAAATCTAACAGATATTGATGGCAGCTGGTGACACATTTAGAGCAGCTGCTAGTGATCAACTGGAAATATGGGCCGAGAGAACTGGGTGTGAGATTATTGTGGCTGAAGCTGACAAAGCTAAAGCATCATCAGGTGTAAATGGAATTGCATTGATCTCCTTGATCTACTGCTCATCTTGAGTTTTGTAGCATCTGTATATAGATAACACTTTTGTTTCTTTTTTTCGGTACTGTTCATTACTGTAGATAATATGTGATGGATAAAACTTAAACCTTATTGTATTACTTGCAGTGCTTTCACAGGCTGTTAAAAAAGGAAAAGAACAAGGTTTTGATATTGTCTTGTGTGATACATCTGGACGTAAGTACATTTTACAAAAGCTGCTAGGTACTTTAGTGGATTACTTGGCTGGTTCTATATTAGCAATGCTGTTCACTTTGTGTTTTCAGGTCTGCACACTAATTACAGCCTAATGGAAGAGCTGATTTCTTGTAAAAAGGCTGTTGGTAAAGTAGTTTCTGGTGCACCTAATGTAAGCCCAATTTGTTCACACGTTTAACCTTTTGCCCTTCTTATTTCTCTGGTTGCTGGTAATTGGTAAATTTTTGGGCTGCTAATCAGATCATACCTGGTCAGTTCTTTCCATTGCCAGTATAATGTGATGTAAGATGTAGAAATAATATTAACAAATTGAAATTTGGGTTGGAGTTTACAGTAAGTGGAGAAAATGGAGTATTAGGGTTCCAATGCAACCCCAAGATAAGGGTGTTTATTGGCCCGTTACGCCCTATGGGCCTAACGGGCTTGCCCTAATCTGGCCTAATTGGGTTGGGTCGAGTCAGGTCAAAAATACAAATAGGCAGAACTTTAAACAAATTATATCGGGTCGGGCTGAGCCACGAGCAAAGATATGTTTTGCCCAACCCACCCTAGTAGTTACTTTTTTTTTTTAGTTATCAATATCTTGTCATCTTATATATATATATATATATTTTTTTTTATTTCATCTAATTTTCTCTATATGCAGTGTCTTTTATTACCTACCTAAACGCTCTCTACTTCTTAATTATTTTCATTATTGATAGGTATGTTTACTGATATTTCTTTTGTTGAATAATGAAAATACTCATATTTACTTAAGGCTAATTATGTTAGTATAGTTTATATTTTACTTGATAATACCAAGCTATTTTTTTGTTATTGATAAAAACATGAGGATTCTAAAAACTCATTGTTTTGAAGTATATGTTTATGAGTTTGCAAAAAAAATATTTTTATATTACAAGTATCAGTTCATAAAAAAAAAAAAAGACTCAGGCGGCCCTAACCCGCTCTACCCCAACATAAAACTGGGTTGGTTCAAATCGGGTCAGGCCACAGGCATAAAAACAAGCCCAATGTTTTAATCACGTCGGGCATCAGGCATATTAGATGTTCGGCTCAACCTTACCCATGAACAGCTCTACCCCAAGATCTGTGATGTCAAAGAAGATATCAAGAACGGTGATAAAAAAGAACTATTGGATGCACACTCAAAGGCATTTAAGAATCACTCTTGCAAGAGAAAGCGTCATAGTTTCTAGGATTTGATTGCATTCAAGCTAAAATTCATTCTGCTAAGAAACAGCACTAGCAGAAGAAATATAGGTTTACTATGATGTAACCTAAATGGGCCTCACAAAGGGCCATTACTACCAATTGAGTATAAGAAAATAAAAGCATTTAAATAATCAAAGGACTGGACCAAAAGACAGAAAATATAAAACCCAAATAGAACCTAAATGACTGCACCTTCATAGAAGAAAATAGGGCCAAAACACGCAAAAAAATTAGCTGCTATTAAGACCCTGTGAACAGTACTGCTCAGTGCATGAACAATGGCGTGAAAAGTGGCTTTCTAGCTAATCCCATGGGGTTGGTTTGGTGGAGGCAAGGATGTGATGTGTCATTAGACACACTGGTTTGAATCCTAGCCAGGCCAATTTCTTAGGGCCAAGCTATAAGGAATTTTCTTGTAAATCCACTAGTCCTACCATGGACCTTGTTTATAGTTAATCAGCTTTCTTCAGAATAATTAGGGAGATGAAGGGTGTAGTGAAGTCTCTTGCAACACAATTTGCCTTGGTCAGTGAAGACTGCAGCAAGCTGCAGAGAGATTAACAGTAAAATTTGCTAAAAATGAAATGGCTTGTTGAGAGTTTGAGACCCCCTGGGGGGGTATTGATACCTTATTTTTATTGATGGCACCTTTTGATGATATGGGCATGTTTTTGCACATGCACATACTCAGAGGGGACATTAATATATGCTTTCTGTACTTCAAGTGATGGAGCACCAACATGGGATCAAGCCTTAATGAAAGTCATAGTCTTTGTTCCTATGATAGCATCTGACATAAGTCTTTCATTGTTGGGAGTGTCATCATTAAGGCATGCCTCATTATTGTTGTTCTAAATAATTTATTGCAAAAATTTTTTATATTTAAAAAATTATGTATGAAGTACGAATACTTCATAGAACCATATCATATCTTGTAGCAGTCGGACACTTGTGTTAGATAAGACATGACACTTTAAATTGCATTTGAACACTAATATATCTTGTTGGGTCATGGTGTCCATATTTTATTGTGTTTCATATCCATGTCAGTATCAATGCTTCTTATGGATAGGATTGAAACCATAGTTGCAATTTTCATTACATTAAATCTTACTATTATTTCTAAATGTTCTGAATCTCTGCCCTAGATTTTTTTCCCCAGTCAAATAACTTCGTATTACATAATTGTTTTGATTGAGTTTTGACAATGCAGGAGATTCTTCTAGTTCTGGATGGCACTACTGGTTTGAATATGTTGCCACAAGCAAGGGAGTTTAATGAAGTAAACCGATTTCTGCTTTCTGAATTGAATATTTGTCTTAATGTTTCTGTCTAAAAGAAAAAAAAAAGTAATTTACATATTTGAAACTCTTAACCATAGGAAGACCCCATGTGGTTTACTTCCTTGGGATAGGTATAGGATCTTTGAAGCTAAGGATCTGGTAATAAAGATCATTTCAGTGCTTCCTATGTAGTGTTTACTGCAATGATCCAAATCATGAAAATGATTTAAATGTGAACTGCTGGTGCTCAAGAATTGTAGTTGGAATATTAAATTATAACTCATGAGATTTTACAGGTCCATGTGTGGTAGAATGTGTGTTTAACTTCCATCAAACTGCAGCCAAATGAATGGTCTGCTACATATATGCTTTGCTTTGAGGGTATGGTGGTGCTGAGAGTTTCTAACTCATACTTTTCTTTGCCTTGATTGTTTCAGCCATTCCCGCCCATGTATTAAAATCTGATATGACCTTTGCCTGTGATTTTTAGTAACTTGGTTTTAGCCGTTACTGTTGTTGTTTTTGACTCGGAACTTAATACAGGTTGTTGGTGTTAGTGGTTTAATTTTGACCAAACTGGATGGTTCTGCCAGAGGTGGCTGTGTGGTAATCTCTGCATTTTATTTGAATGATAGAATTTATATGGTTTGGGCTTAAAGTAATATCCATCACTGATAATTGATCAATAAAAATAATCTTTCTTGGTAGTATTACTTGTTGCTGGGGTGATCATGGTAAGGTATGACAGTTATTTCTGCTGGCAGGTCAGCGTGGTTGATGAGCTTGGAATCCCTGTGAAATTTGTGGGTGTTGGTGAAGGTGTTGAAGACCTTCAACCTTTTGATGCAGAGGCCTTTGTCAATGCCATATTTACGTAATTCAATTATTGGATTGGGTATGTGCATCATATAACTTATTTGTGCTTTGCATTCTGATTATAATACGGTGAACAGTATAGAATATGGGGAGAGAGGAAGAACAACCGGGAGAGTTAAGAGAGAGAAAAGGGGAGAACAAAACTCTAGTAACAATCTCAAAGCAATGCTTAAAAAGGCAAAACCAACTTACTGGATAACTAATGATCTAATTATCATCCTAAATCATGATAAATCTAAATAATACTGATTTATTAAAATTTCCTGACATGACATATATTATCTACGTATTATTCTTATCATAAATCCCTAATTTTTAGATGAATGTACATATCATGATAATTTATGATTCTCCTAATATTCTTATTTCATTCTTCATCACTCCTAAAATATAAAGATCGAGAGAGAAAAAAGAGCTTCCAATGTCCGCATTTCAGTATAGAGACTCCCTTGAAACAACCATGAGCATTGCACCAAAAGAAAGCCATAAAACATCATCCTATTCAAAGCGCATCCTTTATAAATAGTGTCAAAATTAAGAATATTAGTTTTTTTAGTATCTAGATATGATTTTACATTGCATTGCTTTCTTGCACTATGGCTATTTCATTTTTATATTTTTGGCAGGGTTGCATACAATCTTCTAGATTATTGGCTGAACAACTTGACTTTCAGGTGAAATGCTAGGTCCCACAGGGTAGACAACATTTTAATATTGAGACTGTCGTTTAGAGATGCGAAATCGTAGAAAGTATGTAAATTGAGAGTTATAAGAAGCTTTGCATGTACCTAGTTACTGACAATGAGAATAAGAGAAAAATGAAATTAGGAGGAACATCCCCTTGATTGTAGTATATATTGAATACTGTGGAAATGTAAACTCATGCTCCATTGTTTGTCAATAGCTGATGACGTTTTCCTTCCTTTTATTTCTCAATCACATTTCATATTTTCATTGTGTTTTCATCTCCAGCTACCTGCGAAGAAGCTTTAAATGTGATATATTAGAGCTTTCCACTTTGCCTGGTTAGGTGACATTTGGTTTATAAATGCGAAGGACACAGTTGTTTATAGTACAAAACTCTTGCATTTGTAATTGTGCACGTGTTAACCTACAAATACCCACACACACACAGCCCCATTGGACATAGCAGTATACGCTGATTTCTTTTCAATAACTTCAATGATTTTTCAAATTAAAAATTGACAATTTAATGGTCTGTCCTACTTGTTCATATCAGACACTTACAATGCAATACATCCATATGATATGGTGGATCGTACTTCTTCCTAAGGTTTACGAGGGAAAACGTGAATGGTTGGATTGTAAAATGTAAGCGTTTTTCTTTTTGGATGGAACTTCAGGAGAATGTGACCTGGATTGTAAAATGTGAATGGTTGGATTGTAAAATGCAATACATCCATATGATTCTTGCAAGTTTAGCACTGGATGAGCAAGCCTTCACCTGGTTCCAAGCCTTTAAGAAGGGCAAGAACAAAATGTGACCTGGACAGCATTGGTGGAAGCTATAGAAATCAGGTTTGGTACTATGTTCGAAGATCCTATGGAAAATTTTATGCAGTTAAAACAAGAGGGCAGCCTCGCAGAATATCAAGATTCTTTTGATAATCTTGTGTGTCAGCCAATGTAGTAAGTGACATTTTTTTTGCGCCGTTGACCCCCCCCCCCCAAAAAAAAAGAAAAAAGAAAAAAACTGCTTCTCAGTTAAAGATATTTCTAGACAACATCTATGAACTTCATGGGGACCTAGCTAATGTTGTAAGTGATGGCGATCCATTGTTTTTCCGCAAATTCTGGCAAGAATTCAGGGGGCAGCATGGAGTAACACAAAGTCTAACTCTAGCCAGAGTGAAATTCTCAACAGATGCTTAGAAGGATATCTAACCACCCATATGATAAGCAGAATTAAAAATAATAATTTTATAAATAAAAAATAATTTTCATATCTTTACTTTAATTATGTAATAAAAATAATAAATATTATTGAATATAATTATAAGAATATAATAAATATTATATATAATATTGGAGAGAAATTCTCTTTCCTTTACAAGCAAATAAACATGCCCATAAGAGGTTTAGTTTGGCAAAAACCTCAGGAGTAAATGACTAACTATGATTGAGTGGTGGTAGAATACCGCCTACCATATGGGATGGTTTATAAACAGCCTTCACCTCTCCATTTGCCTTCCCTACCACATGACTCAAATGTTGATCTAATTGATAGAAGTTTTCCAGCAAAGGGGGAAATGATTAAGATTTAGGAGTTTGAAACAACACTTAACAAAGGGCATCAACCGCATGAGGCAGCAAGTTGATAAGAACATGTCAGAAAGAAAATTTGAAATTGGAGATTGGGCCTTTCTCAAATTACAAGCATACAGACAACGGCCGGTGGAGAGAAGGAAACAAAACAAAGCAAAAGAGGCCCAAAGCGTTAGGGGTTAGAAGTGAGAAAAGAATTGAAGTATATCAAGCATATGTCCAAAGGAAGTACCACTTGAGCTATTCCTCTTGGATAATTAAGATATGACTTTACCTTAGTCACTGATATTGAAATTATTAGTATTACTATCATTTAATTGTCCTTTTAGTCTTTTAAATTTATTAAAAAGAGCTATTTAGTTTCTTTAATTTTAATTAGAACAACATTCCTCTTCTAATTCGTTTGTTTGAACAATTTAATCCCTATTTTTCATGAGATCAATAGTGCACGTCTAATTATCTGAAAAAAAAAGTAATTGAAGATGGGCTCAAAATTTTATTTTGACTTAAAATTTTGAGCTATTATCTATTTAATCATTATTTTTGTGTTAAATTATATTAGTCCCTTGTTCGAGTTTTAAATTTGATTCCTACTGTCATTTTTCAAAAATAAATCTTCACATTTTGTTACTATTTTCAATTTGGCCCCTAATATCAAGATCCACTATAACACCCCATATCTTGAATTAAGTTTGCTAAGAGAATGTACATGTTAAGGAACCAAGATAGATTGTAAGCCTCGTTTCTCTCCCTCCATGTTCGACATTTAGGGTCCCTAAGAATTATTAGAGAGCTATAGATTGACTTTGATTTCCATTTTCATACGAAAGGGAAAGTGTGAGAAATCACACCATTAACAATGAAGGAAATTTTAAAAGCGCAAGAAATCACGACATTGAAGGACAAGGTTTTTCGGTTTGGAGGTTTGTGCAATGTGCTAGTTTTATAACTCCGACCAAACACTATAACACTGATGTTACAACTTACGTTGTACAGTTACAACTGGGATCATAGTGAAATTCTAGAATACTAGTGATGGGACTTGAACTACAAGGCAAATCGGAAATGAATCTCTCGTGCTGACACTCCCTCATTTTTTTTCTCATGTCACTCTCAAACTTGATTTTTGTTATCTCTTTTTTTTTAATTTTTTTTGGGAGAGATTAAATCCTCTCATTAGAGTGAACATGAAAGAACATGAACATCTCCAACATTAAGGGATCTATCTCCAGGCAAATCCATCCCAAAAACTAGCTTATAAAGTGGCATTGCTTCTTGAGTAACCTAGTGGTAGGTGCACAAATAATTTGAATCTTTGCTCCAGGCCAATTTTCTTTGCCCAAGTCCTAAGGAATTCTTTTGGTAATCTTTAGTCCTGACATAAAAGGCTTGCGTTTGACCAAAACTAAGAAGTGAGTTAATTGAGGTATATATAAGATGGCTCAGACCACAATACCCAAAGAAAGAGGTAGCCATCATCCAGAAAATAAATTTAACTCTCTTGCATAACATGCTTCATCATTGCCCCACAAATTAGTTCTTGGGTTTATAAACGTCCCTTTTTTTCTCTCCCTATATTCTTTAAGTTGACTTTAATCATTAACTTGTTCATTTTTTTGACTTTTTCTTTTAATTTGTAGATTGAACTCTTCTAAATTTCATGGTTCTGACTTATCATCTCTTGTCTGTGGAATTATCAAATTGGTTGCATTTGTTTGTTTTCATCTAGGTGGTTTTGCTAGTTATGTATACTTCATATACACTGGATTGCGCCCTCTTAATAATTTTTCTTTTCCCTGAAAAGAAGTGGAAAATTAATGTCAAGTAATGATCTTCAAGGGTTCCTGTGATCAACGGAAGACGAAGACTAACGTCTCTTTACTTTGGAACCTCTTGTTTTTTAATTACCTACTTGTAGGTTTTAATTTCTCATAGCTCAAAGCTAAATTAGAAATCAGTTTCATGAGTATAATTGGGGAGGGGAAGGGTATGGTGAATTTTTCACGGGGGGCTTTTATGGCGATAAAAAGGACAGTGGTTTCTTGCAACCCAATTTGCCTTTGTTAGATCAATGAAAGTCAATAGTATTTACTCCTATGTATAGGTATATGACAGTTATTTCTGCTGGTAGATCAGTGTGGTTGATGAACTTGAAATCCCTGTAAAATTTGTGGGTGTTGGTGAAGGTATTGAACACCTCCGACCTTTTGATGCAGAGGCCTTTTTCAACTCCATATTTATGCGATCGGATCCTCTGCTTTCCAAGATAACAAGCACAACGTACTTTGCATTTAAACGCACCGCTTTATATTAATGAAACAATGCTCTTCCTGGAGAGTAAAATGCCGCATGAACCCATAGAAGATCCAGCCGTTCATTTGCAACATATGGCCTTCCATCTAGCCGTTCATCTGTAACACATATATCCATCCACTAAAACTGCATGAAACCATCATTCTGCACAGCCCTGTTTTATTGAGCAGGAAAGTGACGTTACACGGGCTTCTTTTTCATCTTCATTTAGCGGCAAACAAATGCAGGTGTGAAGCTTTATAATCAGGCAGTTCACATTACCAATAGGTTAATAAGCAACATTTGCAATAGCTCTAAAATTTTAATGTTTATTCTCCATCTTCATTTGCAACGTTTTAATTCAGTTTTATTTATTTTTTTTCTTTTTTGATCAGAAAATAGCATATAAGATGACCCCTAGAAAATATTTGCATTTTATTATTAATTGTAAAGTGGTTATTCAATGGCTAGGTAAGTAAAATAATCTGGCATTTCTTGAAAAGATTCTTATTACATGGTCTTTTAGTTTTTCTCTTGTTATATTATGTAGGCTTCATTATTTATATTATATTATCCAAACACTGAACATTGTTGTTTTCTCTTCTTGCTAAACAGGAAGTAACGGCTGGAGTTTTCATGCCATTTTTCTAGTGTCCATTTAAGCAATGTGATACAAATAGAAGGAAGGGGAAGATCATTAGAGCATAAAAAAAAAAACAAAGAAAGGTATAACCGTGGAACTCTATTTTTTGCATGATCATGTATCTAATATATGCTAAATTGATTTTTATGCTATTATATTAGAAAAAAAGATAATGAATTTATGTACTTATTGAAGTTTCCCTTGCTCATTTTTTGCTATTATATTAGATTTTTCTGTGCTAGTTGAACAATGTCAGGTAGCTCCAAGTGATGTAGTTGAATTATCTGGGATTTTTTTTCCTATACCTTACACTAGCTACAGAGCAATGCGTGCTGCAATTAAATTTTGCTAATAATGTTGAAAAATTATGCATGGAATGATAAAAAAGTTTTAGCGACAGCAGCATTCACAATACTAGGAATCAATCTCAACAACATTCACAATACTAGGTTTGCATTACTCAATCTCTTCTATTTTGCGATAGCCGTGAAATTAAAGACCTTGTCCCTAAACTAACATTTATCAACTGATTAGACAAATTCCAAACAAGTTCCAGTAGCAAAGCAAAAGAAGTTGCTCCAATTTGAGAGGGCACATCACGAATTCAATCAAACCACTTATTCAATAGATCAAAATACGGGTTGCTTGAAAAACAATATCAAATCAAATTTTGAATAAAAATCTGGGACTGGGTTACTTGAAAAACAACATCAAATCAGAGTGAGCTTTCGCTTCCTTATCTTCGAGGTTTCATTATCTCCTTCCTTCTTAAATTACTTAAATTTGTCTCTAGATAAATGGAGGTTTACCTTCAGCCTGCGGCCCATCACAGCACAACAGCCTCAACTTTCCTCCCTTTGTTCATCTCAACCACCAGCGTAGCAGCCAACAGCAACAGCGTACACCACCAGCGACAGTGCAGTAACATCTTCGTTCGCAAAGATAAATCAGCAATTTCACATTTGGGGCTCCTTCGTTCTCGCCACATTGCTGTTGACTTGGTTTTGAGGTTTCCTCTGTAGTTAGGTAATGGATTTGGAGAAGGCTAGGATAGTGCTGAAGAGGCACTTCACAGTGATGAAGAAGTAGAGCCCAATGCGTGAAAGGAGAAAAGAAAAAATGAATGGTTAGATTGTGCTATAAATGAACGACTGATTTCTTTGGCTCAAGCGACGTCGTTTCCTCCGCAAAGTACATCCTACTTGTCACTGTGCCAAGTAGAGAATCTGGACCCCCATATTTATGTAGTTCAATTAATAGGGTATATTATGTTAATCACATAACTTATTTTTTTTCTTTCCATTCTGATTATGATCCAGAAACCGGATTTGGGGAGGGAGAAAGAATAATTTGAACATGAGTATGGATCTTCTAAATTTTTTCTCTGTAAATTTATAAATACAAAATATAAGGTTCACATTTTGAAAAATAACTTATAATATTACAAGCAGTCTCCAACGTTAGGAATTTTGTGTTTATCTTTTTCTAATTTTATAAAAAACTTTTAGATCCAAATTTTAAAGGATCCAAATGAGAGTTTAGACAGAGAAGAGTGAGTACAAAACCTTAGTAACAATCTCAACCATAATTCATTAGGGTGCTCAGTCCAAGCAATGCTTAACTGGCAAACACAACATATGAGTTAAATTAAATCCAACAATTCTAATTCATTAAAATATTCTAATATATATAATAATTATCCCTATCTAAATCCTTAATTTTTAGGTAAATAGCAGTATCATAACAATCCATAATAGTCTTAATATTCTTATCTCATATCTCATCACTCCTAAAAAGTTAAAAAATGAACAAATGAGGTGACTCTCAGAGAAAATCCCTAAAAGAAAGCCATAATTAATCCGATTAAAATGATATTCTTTACTCAAGCCCTTTTTAAAATCTGCATCCTAGAAATTCCATAACTCAATCTTTAAGAAACTTTAGGAGCTGTTATGCAAGGTGCCAAAATTAAAAGTACTCCTTTTTCATTTTCGTAACTAGATGTGATGTTACCTTGAATTGCTTTCTTGCACCGAGGCTATTTTAGTCTCAAGTTTGATAAAGTACAAAGATTTAAAAAAATATATAGAAAGGAAAGAAAAAGAAAAGTAACAGTAGAATGAAATCCTATAACTTAAAATTAAATTTGGTATGATATAAAAAAAAAATGGGAATATTTTTTTTATTTAGATGTTTGGTAGAGTGAAATAGTACAAAAATAAAAATAAAAGGTGAGCAAATAACTAAAACTTCCCTAGAGCCAAAAAAAATAAAAAATAAAACTAATTTTTTTAATTAACATAAAAAAAAAATTATAGTTGAAAACTTCTAATTGAAGATATTTATACTAAAATGCCTTAAAATTTGAAATTATTTTAAAAGATTCAAAAATAAAAAATTTTAATTGCATAGAAAAATTATAATTTAAGACCTCAAGTAAAAATTTTTAGTCCCTGATTTCTTTTAAAATAATTTCAAATTTTAAAATTTGTCAATATAAATATTTTCAACTTAAAGTCTTTTTTATAATTTTCTCAAATAAAAATAAAACATTACTATCATTTGAAACAAAATAATATATTCGTTTTTCCTTCTTTTTTTCATTTTCAATGATATCATATCATTCCTTTGCAAAAATGATGGAATACATAATGCTACTCCAGACAAGAGACGGAATAATCCATCTATAATTCATTTTCAAACGTACTAAACATCTTTATGCACACTTCCATACACCAAACAAACTCTTGTATTTATGGCATTTAGGTGGAATGTTAGGTCGCGCAAGGTAGAGAACATTTTAACATGAAGATCATTATTTAGAGATCCCGAATTGCAAAAGGCCTGTCCATTGAGAGGTATAAGATGCTTTGCATAAATGTGGCTACCTGGTGCTGACAATGTGAAGAAGGGAAAATTGTGAATATTATAGTCCACGCTTCATCGTTTGTTGTTAATAGCTGGTGACATTTTCCTTCCTTTGATTTCTCAATGTTATTTCATATTTCATTCTGTTTTGTGTCTGTAGCTAACTAGGAAGAACTTTTAAATGTATTTCAGAGCTTTCCACTTTGCCTGTGATTGAATGAATATTGACCTCCTTGCTCAATGACCTATTTGCCCCGCTCCCGAAGCCACTCCCTCATATGCCCCTAAAAATTATAGTTAGTGTTTTCAGTAATTGGTACTTTTAGTAGTTAATGTGTTTAGTTGGAAGTTAGTTGCTATGAGTTAATATATGTAATTAGAATTAATTAACAAATTAAATTATTGATTAATTCTAATTACATATATTAATCTGACAATATATATATATATATATATATAGCCTGAAAATATAAATGAAAAACATGACATTGAAAACTCCCAGCATTCTTTCTTTACCTTCTCTATATGTCTTTGTAGTTAGAGATGTTCAAGGTCCAATTTAGTTTGGCTATATCAAGTTGGATTGGGATAAGTTCAAAAAAATTACAAAGTCAGGCCAACTATGCCGTCTAATGTGGCCCAATCTGGTGCCATTAATTTTTTAAAAAAAATTATTTAATAGAGATTTATATAAAAATTTTATTTTCTAAAAATAAAATATAATTTTACATGTATAATAAATTAAAAAAGGCCTAAGCACCAAGCTTAAAATTTGCAACCAATGTAAACTCGAACTAGGCCACTACTCAACTTAATTCAAGATTTGCGTAGCTCTACTTGTAGTTAACTCAAAAACCTTTGTGGTTAACTACGTGGGCTAGCCGAAGACCATAAGCATGGCTGGGTGACTTTTGGATTATAAATGTACATGACCCTAATTATATTTAGATCCTGCCAATTTTTTTTTTTACGTAAATAGTTACTTCCTGTACAAATCTCTTGTACTCACAATTGTGCACGTTTTAACCTAAAAGAAGTCATGTACAGCCCCATTGGATATAGACATACTAATATAGAATGGTTTATTTTTAGTAGATTCATTTATTGATTTTACCCATAAATTAAAGAAATTAAAAAAAATGACATTTCATGTAAGGAAAAGAGTTAGAGGGGGAGATATGCTTGTCAGTAGCATACAAGAATTTGGAAAGGATATGGTTCAAGTAATAACTGATAGTGCTAGATGATTGGAAGCTAGGGTTTAGAGTGCCAAGTCATGAAGATAGATCTCACTCTTAGAGAGCACAATAAAGTGGGCAGATTATTTTTGCAAAACCCTCAAACAAGGTCATCTTTTTTGGGGTTTCAAAGATGTAAATAAACTACTTCATAGCTATTTAATGAATTTTTATCAATGGATTACTGATATTTTTTATCATTTTCAATGTTAAGTATGTTGAAAGAATATTAGGAGTTTTTAGGTTTGAATGTTATATTCAAGCAAAATTTTGTAGATACAAAATATAGAATTACATTGAACTAACCTTTATCATATATCGTTTTCAAACAAAGAAAATGTTACCTTCAATTCACAAATACATTAGAAAAAATTGATCCATGTTGTGTTTGAAAACATTATCTTTAAGAGTTATTCCGTCACATATTAGCGACTTCTCATGATTAAATGAATTCTTCCTACGAAAATTCACCAAGAAATAGAACAGTAGAGAATGAAAAACTCATAGCAAAAGGAAAGAGGAGAAAAGCCAAATAGTTTAATGACTCAGTGTGTCTTGAACTGCACCATGCACTAGCTTTTATAGGCTGATGACACAAACAAGAATGTTATGCAGCAATAAAACTTATTAATGATGACTTAATCACAATTAATGAAATTAATTTTGAACTTTGGAATTAAAAGCAATTAAAGGAAGACCGTTTCTGAACATTGGGATTAAAAACTAATTAATGAGAAATTAAACCAGTAATTGAAAGTTTTCAGATTTTTCAAAAAAACTCGCCCTTAGAGGAGAAATCGAAGATTTTCAACTGTGTTAGTCTGTTGTTATGTGCACAAACCTACTCCTTTTCTTAACCCATTTACTTGTTTATAAAGCCATCTTAGTATTTATACACTAAGACTTCCTTTGTTTGTGCAATGTGGGGTTTCTTTTGACACACACTAAAGTTCCAACAAAAAATAGCTCCCATACTTAGAGAACAGGAAAGGGAAAGAGACCAAAAAAAAAAGAGAAGAGGAAGGAGAAGCCAGGGCAGCAAAAGAATAGGGAACAAAAAACAGAACTATTATTAGTATTCCAAACTAATAAAGTCAAGGCTTTAAACATGAACCAGCATAAATTGTATATAAAGTTATTGAAAAGTGTAAAACACTTTTGATTACGCTAGTGTCAATGGATTTCTCCTTCTATATATATATATATATATATATATGTATGTATGTATGTATGTATGTATATAGATGTAATAGTTGTGAGGGTTCCCAGAGTTATTAATTGTATGAGTAGCAGTTTTAGTAATATAAGATACAACAAACGAGATATAGCGATGAGCATTATTGAAAAGAGAAAAAGTCCAGATAAACATCATTTCACAACCAAATTGTTCACACCTGCATTCTTTGGCAGCATCTAAGTGCAGGTGTGAACAAATGTGACTGCAAGTGACATCTAGCTTTCATCACTCTAAATTGTATAGCATACTAACAACCTGCAACTTTGAATTGACAATGAACAATCATTATACAGAAGTGCAGACTGAGAACCTATTCTTAGTATGATCAACAGAAACCTCATAACTTGGCAACTGGCAGGTTATAGAAGGTAGCACGAGCAGTATAATTTAACTTCCCCGTTTTCTTTTGTTTAAACTCGAGACAAACCACAGTCACATTTCTCCCACTCTTTACCACAGAGCCTTCGACTTGCAACTCTGCCTGCAAACAGATTTAAGAATAAAATAGGAGTATACACAAGAACAAGGAACATTAGACCGTTCCCTAAGCAATAGCTACGAAATAAGGAAACTGACACGAACATGGACATAGTGATATTACAAAATTTGAAGTGTCCGTGTAATTTGAAAAGTAACCTCGTATTTGATACGCAATTCTTTGATTAAAATGTCTGCACTTCATAAAGTAACAGTGATTTATATTGAACATCTCGATGGTTCTTAGCAATATAAGATTATATTTCAAACTCTGTTTCAAGTTTGGAAAGCCACAATATGAGACGTAAGGGTCATCACTCATCAGGTAAAGATAACTAATCAACACTGCATATTGAATCAGTAAGTGATTCAAATTCAAAACCTTTCATATTTTAAGTCACTCATAAAATGTCGCATGAAAAGTACAAGTTACACAAGGTATGTGGACTTGGGTTTTTTCTATACTTCAAGCTCAAAAGATTTTCATGTAAGAAGCCATGTTAAATATTATAATAGAAACTATTCCTACACATTTATTTAACAATTTAAGTATTACTCTTGTTTCAAATTCATTTTGGGCCAATTTCTCCATGACAGCATGATGAGCCATTCTGAAGGATAGAACTCCATAGTAGGACTCATCTACAATACATGACAATGAACAAACGACAATTGCATCCAGGAGAACTCACATTCTGCAGGGCGCCAGATAGGTAAGCCATGGAAATTTCCCCTAGGAAAAGTTCCTTATCCTCAGCCACAATAGTTCTAGCGCAAGCAATAGACACCAACTCAACTAGAGCCGCAAAAGCCCCTCCATGCAGGGACTTGAAAATATTCTACAATTCCACCGAAGAAAATGAAAAATTCTCAAGCTTTATTTGATACATAAAATGCCAAGTATAGAAATAGAAATGAAAAGAAAAGAAAAAGAATAGAATAAATGAAAAATGACCTATATGTTCCAACTTTAAAAAAAATAATAAAAAAGAATAAATACTGCTAAGCAATTATAACAAAAACATAATAGTCATTGCACCAATTTTTTTTTTTAATTTCCCTTTTCATTTGGATACAAAGGTTGGGAAAATTTTAAGAGCGACACCGACATTTTAGCCTTGCTATTGACTGCACTGCAGTAGTACGGACTATTACAACGGGTGCAGTAAGGTGTTTTAGAAGGGTTTTCTTTTTAAGAAATTAAAACACTTAACTAAAAAGATAAAGGTTATAATTATGAGAATAAAAATTTTTTTGAAAGAAAAAATTATATTTTAAAATTTTAACTGTACAATTAAATATAGTATAGTTAGAATTTTTTAAGTATAATTTTTTCTCCTAATTAAAATTTTTATCTTTACAATTATAATTTTTATCTTCTTAATTAAGTATTTTAGTCGGTCCTTAGAAAAAAACAATGAAAATACCTTACTGCTACTGGAGGGGGGATCCGCTTTCATAGGTCTCAATCACATTTCACAATAAACCCAATAGTTTCATTCCCTTTAAATGAATTCGGATTGGGTGCTCATCAGTGACAAGCACCGTGCTACGTGGCTCCATATACAGCCCAATTTTTTATTTTATTGGTACGTAGAATACAAAATAAAAATAATTTTTTAACTATCAATCTAAATAAATAATAATTAAAATAAAAAAATAAAATTTAGATCACTCAGATTTGTACAATATGAAATTAAATCAATAAAAACAAGTTCTAAGAATAATAATAATAATGCAATTCATCAGTTTTTTTTTCTGGACCCAGTGAACATTAAATTCTGAAGCATAAACCTTTCTGACGTATTTTCTCAGCTATCAAAGAGGACATTAAGACTAATAATGCCCGAAAAAAATTGTTTTTAAAGAAAATGGAGCAATAGGATGGAAAAGGTTACACTGAGAGGGGGTTTGACGATGAAGGTGCAAGTGATTCGTCCCCTTTGGATATGATTGGCCTTGAGACAACTGCGAAGGACGTCGGAGTAGAAGTCGTGGGTATTGCAATTTTCAGGAGCAGGCTTGAAGACTCCCATGGCTTTCAGGAAAGATAGCGTCTGAGAAACATGTTGGGGTTCCATTTCATTCGGAACTTCCAATGTGGTGAGGGAAGAAGGAGAGGGGGAAAATATCTTTTGGAAGAGTTGGCAGGAAGGAGGAAAAAATAAAAACAAAATAAACGAAAAAAAATTGGGAGATGACAGTGACTTTATTTGTTTTACCTTTACGGCCGTTCCGCGGTAAGGATTGGGGAGCAAAAATTGAGGGAGAGGAAATGTTTGGGCAAATTTTAATTTTATCATATAATTATTATTCAATTACTTTCTCCCGTCTTATTCATAAAAAAATTTAAAGATATTTTTTTAGTTTCAAAATATAAAAAACATAATATATTTTTTTATTTTACTAAATAATAATTTATTTTACTTTTCATTTATTGTTACATCTAATATATTTAATAATATATAACATTTTTTCATACAAAATAAAGATGGATAAAATAAGAAAAAATTATTAAATTTGAACCTAATTAATGAGTTAAATTAATATTAAATATTTTTCTTAATACCAGTAAAACAGTTTTTTATTTTTAATAAATAAGATCAGAGGAAATATTATTTAATACTCTCTAATAATAGTTATTTAATAATTACAAATAAGAGTATTATAAATATTTTTTATTTATAAAATTATTTTTTATTTTCTATTTTTATTTTTATCCCTCCTTTCTTATCTATCAAACGGGCGTTGATCTATTACTAACGTGCAATTTTGAGACAAATGGTACTAACTAAAATAATAATACGTAAAATTCTTATCAAACCATATGATTACCTCCATGAATGAAAGTTGGCTTTCATGCATTTGATTTTGAAGAAAATATTTGAATTTCATTGAATTTATTAATTAAAAATTAGATATATAATTGGAAGTTAGTTAAGTTAGTTATATAACTAAAATATAGTTAAGTAGTTGTAGTAATAAAAGTTAGTTATGTGATATAAAAATTAGTTATGTTAACTTTATAGATTTTGTAGTTTTTCTAAAATTAACTAATGTTTCTATTTTTTATAAACTTTCATAAATTTTCTACATTTTTTAAATTTTTGAAAATTTCAAAATTTTCTTTAAGTCAAAATAACTAAAAATTTCCTAAATTTTTAACATTTTTGTCCAAAAATCAAAATACCTAAATTTTTTTTAAAATTTCCAATTTTTCCAATAATCCCAACATGTATAATTTTTCCTAGCATATTATTTCCCTTTAAAATTAAAAATAATATATATTACTTTTTTTTATTTGCTTGTTTTCTATGCATAATTATTTTGTAGAGTTCATGCTTAAAAATAAATTTTGTATACATAATTTAATCCTATATTTATTTTCTGTCCAAAATTTTAAATAATGATATTTTTATAACTTTTCAATCATTTTGACAACATCACATAACTTATATGTATAAATAAATTTAGTTATGTAACAAATATTATTTATATAATAATTAATAAATTTAGTTAGATAGTAAATATTAATAATTATTAATAATTTAGTAATAAGTAAAATAATTATTGATGTATTAAATAAATAAAAATATAAAAAATAAATAAAAATATATATGAAGATGTAATTAAAAAATACAAAACATTGTGTGACAAATTAAAAACAATATAATACAATTTTATAGGTATGATAAATTGAATTAATATCATGGAGACTATTTTTACAAGGTACAAAAAAATAATTAATTTAATTATACATATCAAAAATAGTGGCAGGTAGTGCCATAAGAACTCATTCACCTTTCATGTGGCAATCATTATTGGCCTACATATTCTTGATCCAGTGAGTTGTTAAACAAGATTAGTTAATGGAGTATTCAAATTGAATATAAAAGAATAAACTGATTGAATCAACTGCTATGGGATAACAACCTCTTGATGCAATAATCTCTCAGTTTCAAAAAATCGACCACCATACTCAACATTAAAAACATTTGAATCATCAAATAGTGACATAAATAACAAAAAATGAGAGGGATTGAAAGATCCAATTTGCGACAACAGTGATGGGGACATATAATAGAAAGGGCCTACACATCCAAAATTAGTATATTGGCTAGCCAGCATAAAAGAAGATGAATCAACCATGCCAATACCTTGTTGTGTTACTACACCTCTAACTAGCACAAACGATGTCACTAAATTGGTGTCAGCATAATATGGTTCATCCTCTATAACAATGGATAACTATATTGATATATAACAATCACATTTATTGACTGATCAACCTACAAAATTTTTAGTTATGGTAAATTAGGTACTAGTAGAGCAAGTTGGGAGACCATTGTAAAACATTATTCCTCGAGAGTAAGTAAGATATTCATTTAGTTCTAATTTACCTTCTCTCGAAACTCATGGTACTCCATAAGTGAAGGGTCATGAATGCTTAGCCTAATGAGATCATTAACGATATCAGCTTAGAAAAAAAAAGATATGTCATTAAACGATGAGATATTATGTACTAAGTAAAGGAATATAATAATATCCAAATATTTAAAACTTATCACAAAACTAGCAACGCTACTCATAAGGTAGATCCACCGTCGAGTATGTATCCAATACTATCGTATGTAATCGAAAGAGTGATCACACAGGTGTTGTAGTAAGGGGCGCCTAAGATAGATGATTTTGTCATGAATTTCAATATTCAACAAATGTCAAGTGCTCTTTTAGCCAATTTATAGTAGTTTTTCCTTGCAACTACGATATATATAAGGCCTCCAAATTGATTAGAGGCATCAATATTGGCTGCTACTGGCCAAACTAGCATAACACGTGATCTGAATGATGTCACTCAATGATATGAAAGCAAATAAGTGACATCAAAATTCGCTAAATGTCTTGACCATCCAAGCAATATTGTAAGACAAAATCATGAATACTATCTAATTCATATGGTTGCAAAATGATATATGTACTACATATGAAAGTGTCATAATAATTACTATATATTCAAGAGGTAATTAACTAAAAATTTATTAATGTAAAGCAATCAAACCTCATTATTTAGTATCACATCCAATAATATTTAATATTGTTGCAAGACCATATCTTACAAATGGAGAGGTTTACCTACGTTCCTCAATATGTGATTATAAAAAAGTACATTACAACACATTAGTAGGGAAAGAAGCTATAATAAATTAAAATTGAATAAGTGAACCTATAACTCTATATAAAAATTATTAACTATCCTACTTAAAACCCAAAAATAATAGTATTAGATAAATATTTGGTTGAAAATATGGCTATGGTGGTCCCTCTATAACTAACATTGGAAATTTATCCCATGCTAAAAGATGGTGAAGGGTCATATATCCACCTATGCCTTATTCAGTAAGTTTAGTTACATTTCAAAATTTTTTATACAAATGAGCCAACAATGCAGATCCCTAATCGTATAGGTTAGCTTATTTGAAATTTTACAGTAATGGGAAGTACATTAGATACACCTTATTACTAGATCTGTTAGGTATAAAAAAATCACTAATTAATCTCAATATGTATGCACGTGCAAATCTTTACACTTCATCATCTGCATCATCTTATAGGTGATTGAAGTTATTTACCAACCAAGTAATGACCACTTTTTGCCTATACATTTGATCATCTGGCAATCTGATCCCAAATAGCAACTTGCATGTATCTTTTCAAACATAATTTGTACAAGCAATAACGGGAATTCCTTTGCAAGGTAGGCCTTATTAGATAACAACATCCTACAGAGTTATCGTACATTCTCCTTTAGTGGTGTGAAAAGTATGAGCCTCAAGATGTTATCTCTCTACAAGTGCTGATACGAGATAAGATTATACTTGAATTACCCTAGTTGAACCGCTCCATAAAAATTGACTTATCTTAGATAGTCAACAATAGTGAGTAGAGGAGCAGGTAGATGGTCATTGTACATGACTCACCATAGACAAAGCAATTAATCATTTCTTGCCTAAAGGCTTGTGAAACATGTCTTGTTTGGAGATATATAAGTGAGTCATTTTTTAGTCCTGGTTAGATAACTTGTAATAGGCATGTCATTTCTCTAATGTGCCTATATAATCAACATAATAAAGTCATAATATTTTTACAACACCTCAAATTAAGGTAAAAATCCATCATAAAAATTTTAACAATTTATAACCATATTAAATTGGCATATAAGCAACAAAAGTGTAATTAATATAGTAAGTTATAGGAATTTTTCAATATATCAAACTAAGGTACAAATCCATCATAACAAATTTAACTAATTAATATATCATATTCAATTAAGGTAAAAGCAATATACGTATAATTAATATAATAAAGATATAATCAATACAATCAACATTGGTTATGCTACTGGCCAGCAAGCTAATTATGTGGACAGATGGAATGATTATAAACGACTAGCTAACATAACCTACACTTCCTAGGTTGCCCCGACTATGTCCAATCTATCTCATTTTGTAAGCGCGATGAAAAGAATTAGCCTTTTGCTTGAATCATCAACAAATTAGAAATTAACTTTAGACGAACTTCTTGCTACAGTCAATGAACCTTGTCTCCAATAAGTCGAAACTCATTACTATATACACTATGTATTTTTTCCAAACAAAAAACTATATCCACAAACTACTATGCGTCAAGGCCAACGCGACAAAATATCTGCATGTGTACTTCTTAAGTATAGGACAAAATACTTGATTGACTACTATCTGCGCGTTTACCTATTAAGCTCATTTAACAAAGTATCAATTTGACTTATATAAGGCTGCCTGTGTAAAGCTGATAATAGGTAAGCTCCTAAAAACTTAAGGATACCATTTATGGTCTCGTCCAAGTTCGTTGTCATATGGCCATACTGACAACTTTTCACATCATATGCCCATGAATATTACTCATTGGAAATGTTAGCTATCCAACAGGCGCTTGCTTGTGTAAAATCGCTAGCTTAGCCAATTTTTTGTCAACCACATGAAATGATAAATAGTAGCTAATCATCGTGGCAATAAAGCATATGAGCTTTTCCAATTTCTAAAAGTAATAAATAAAGGCTCAATATTTTACCTTCCATGCCTTTATGTAAGACATGTTATAATCAAACATGTTTTGTATTCTTTCCATGATAAGAGAAACTTTAACCTCGTTGGTTACCATTGCCACAATACAAGATGAGATAACATCATAATCCAACTTTAGGTAATCTTGGGATAATGATATAGAAAAATATGTATGCAATCTCTTATATTTTGTAATCTCCTAATGTGTTATGTCTGTCTATTTATATGCACTAACTTTCTAACTGCAATTGTGGTTGTAGTTAATACATCGATATTCTTTATTCTTTTTAGAAGAATAGCACGCGTGAAATGTTTGGTGCACTCGAACTGAGTATAGCTTCATCATATGACATAATGCCTTTATATTTATATACTACATGTCAACATTCAACTCTAGGCTGTTACTTAGTTCTATAGGCTCACCCCTTTCAGGGAACTCAAGACTACCTGCTGTCTTTATATTGACCCGTGAAAAAAAAGGTAGTGGCTAACTTGTCATATCTGCCTATAATTTTTATGGAAACTGGGATCTATCAAACCATCTGCACTAACATTGCTCTACTTATTGGATTTTTTGTCATCATCATTATGATCAGAATTTATAACAAAATCATATTTATCTTCATGTTTAAATCTTTTGTTACCACAAGCAAGGATTGAGGTAAAATATTATCAACCATTTGATGAGACGAGCTCAGCTGGGACATATGGTCCATGAGAAGGATGTTATATTATAAAACATAACTTGATTGTGGATCAAATAGGTAAATGTCTCCAAAATAGGAACTAAACATGGATGCTTGTTCAATTGGCTTATGGATGTTGCTAGTAGATAGGAGTGTATTTGCAACATATTCATCAACTAGTGGTAATTCAAGGTTTACATCCACTTGATTAGTTAAGATATAAGTATACAACTCAACACCATTTTATTGGGATGGGTATCACAAGTTCACTTGCCACATCTCCTGAACATCAGAATCATATTATAGGTTACACGCACAGTATTGCATTAGATTTAAAGAGACTGAGTACCTATATACTATAGCAGACACAAACTAGTCTAAGAAAAATTGTAACTTTTGCCCAACCAATTGCTTTAACCTATCCAATATGATGTTTGAATCAACTCTTATTACTTTCACTTTAGGATACTCAAATGCCACGCTGTCTAGACCATCATATATTCATTCATTTGTATATATGCATACAATTTCACATATATTGTTTATCATTTTTTCTTACAATTTGATTTAGAAATAAAATGTTGTAGCGATACACAAATAATAATATTTCAAACTATTTATATATTCATTTATTTCTGTTTGGTTTACTTTATAATCTTTTTGGATAAATTATTGTTTCTTTTTTTTTTTTAACATAACTTATGTACACAATTTTTTTTGTTAGTAAAATCACATGACTTTTTTAAAACTAACAAAAATGTGTAACAATTACACATTTTATGACAATATTACCATACAAAATTTGATTATACTTTTAGTTATTTATATTAAAAACAATTGGCAATATTAAAATTAATACAAACATGAATAAAATATATAAATATAACAACATAAATGAATACATTATTAAAAAAAATTAAATGTAACCATAATTATACAAAAAAGGGGTGCAAATATATAATATAAAATACCAATATGTCCAAAAAATTAACATATTAGTTATTTACATATTTAAACAAAATTAAAATAATTTGGGAAGAATAAAATTAATACTAACATAAGCAAAATATATAAATATGACAATAAAATAAATTCAAACAAAATAAGTGCAAACATCATTAAAAAATTAAATGTAATCATAATTACACAAAAAAAATATAAATATATAATCTAAAATGCCAATATGTACCCAAAAAATTAGCAAGATTAAAATGCCAATATATACACAAAGATATTAGTTATTTACATATTTAAGAAAAATTTAAAAAATACATATTAGCAAGACTAAAATTAATATCACCATAAACAAAATATATAAATATGACAACAACAAAAATGCAAACATCATTAAAAGAAGTCAAATGTAGTCAAAATTACAAAAAAAGTACAAATATATAATATAAAATATCAATATGTACCCAAAAAAAGTTAACATATTATTTATTTACATATTCAAACAAAATAAAAAATATATTGGCAAGAATAAAATTAATACTAACATAATATATATATATATGTGTGTGTGTGTGTGTGTGTGTGTGTGTGTGTGTAACAATAAAATAAATTCAAACAAATAATTACAAATATCATTAAAAAAATTAAATATAGCCATACTTACACAAAAAAGTGCAAATATATAATCTAAAATATTAATATGTGCAAAAAATATAGATTTGATATAAATTATTTTAACTAACCTTTATCCTTTAAAATGCTAAAATTAGTAAAGAAAAAGGGAGTTGAAAGCATGAATTGGTAGATTGAAGCAATTTTCAAATAATGTAAATTGAAATTGAGATTTTTTTTCCCTACCAAATCTTGAAGCAAATGGAAGGAAGGTTCAAAATTTTTGAACCAAATAATGAGACAGATGAACTATTCACTACAGAGCAACCTCCAAAGTGATTGAACAATGAAGCAAATGAAATGAGCACCAAAATTTATAGCCTAAATTCTATATCTTCTTGTGCAAAATTTGCATCAAAGATTACCTTTTTAACTCAATGCCTATAACTGATTCAGGGTTATAAATGACCCTGACATAACCATTTGTTGTAGGTTATTGTATAGTTTGCAACACTATACTAAAATCAAAATCTTAGGTTCTAACTTTAGTTGATTTTTAAAAAATAAAAAATGAAGTCAAAACCTATAATTTCAATTTTAGTTAATTTTTTAAAAAAATTAAATTAAAAGTTGTGCTCCTATCAACGAACAGAGACATAGTATATCACGTAAAGTTAGAATCTATGATTCTGATTTCAGTGTGACATTAAAAAAAATAATGATAGGGGCACAATTATTTATGCTAAAGTTGGAACTTAGTTTTGACTTCATGGTTATTATTTTTTAAAAATTGCTTTAAATGATTTCAATCATTTTTGAAACCACAGTCAATACATCTAATTGCCGACCTATCTGTAATGTCTAAGAGTAATTTTTTTGATTGACATGGATTTGATAAAATTTTTTTTATTAAAATCACATTTTTGGCTCAAAATACCACTAAAGATAAGCCTTTTCACTTTTAAAATTTTCAAACGTACTTGAGGGCTATTTGATATATAAAATGTTAAATATGAAAATAACAAAAATATGGATAATAAATGATACTCTTATTCCTAAATTAAAAAATAATAATAAAAAGGACATACACTATTAAATAATAATAACAATAATAATAGAAAAGACACTGTATATTTTATTTTTTAATATATTGGAAAGGGAATCGTTTCCCTTTGTATACCCATCAGGCCATAAGATTTTTGTCATAAAAGTGAAGTCTTTTTAATTTTATTACTCTTAAATGTTTAAAATTGTCAAAGTAACTTATTGTTTTTTGAATAAAAAAATTATTGTTCATAAAAAATAAGTAATAATCAATAATATTTTATTATTAAAAATATAACATATATTAAACTAATATGAAACTAGTGTGTTATTTATTTCATCAACTACTAATATTTTTTTGATAATATATTTGAGAAATCAAACCCTTGACACTATCCATATTTCCACCCCAGCCTTCTTATCATATTTTTATAAGAAGGAATTTTATATAAGTTTTATTTCTTTAAGTGGGTCATATAAAAAATGCATATGTGTGTGAGAGAGAGATAATTATTTTTAAATTATACAAATAATATTGAAAATGAGTAAAATTATAAAAATAAAAAATAATTAAAAAGAAAGTCTAATTTTCAATTAAATTATCATATTTTTCAACCACGCGTCTTTGCCGACTTTTTGTTCTTTTGGGAGGTGGATAAACGAGACATTGATATCAATATAGAGGCATAAATGGCTATAGCTGATATAGAAGCACAAGGTGCACCCCTAACAAAACCTGCTTGCACTTAGGATTGAAAATAACAGAAGTTAGACACAATTTATATGTTTTTGAAGCAAAGTTTTTAATAAAAAATACAATAAGAGTATGATCTTTTTAAACAAATGTATATAGTCTATCTAACTTAGCATTCCATTTTGGATTTTTTTTATAAAATTTTTTACATATACTAAAAGTTTATTGAAAAGCCTAATGATAAAGATATAAATAATTATATTTTAATTTTTTAAAAATTACGATAATAAACCGAAATACCAAGAGGCATTACACCTCCATGCATTAACTAAGGAGCTAATTGGCATTTTTGTTTTTGGATAAAATCCACAGGTATCCATATCTGTTCTACGGTCTACAGCAATCCTATTCAAGACAGATAAGACCCATCAAGGGGCAAAGCTCTCCCAGTGCTTTTTTTTTTTTCCATTCATAAGGCTTAATCTGGAGATCTTGTTTAAGAGATCGGAGCTCCTTGTCACTCGAACCAACAGGCGTTGATGAGCTAATTGGGAGTTTTGTATAAAATGGAGGATGGTCACTAATATGATAAATTAGAATCAGGAAGGAGAAACAATGCACTCCGTTGTTTAAAAAATTTAATTTAAAAAATAAATGGTAATAGTACTCTCTATTATTTGAATGTTATAATTTTGTTAATGTCTGATGAGATAGGATACGGTAAGAAAGCTAAAATTTTTAATATTATCCTAATATAAATAAAAAGAAAAGAAAGAAGAAAAGAAAAATAAAGAGAATTACAAGAGGAAATAAAAAATTATAAAGCATTAAACCCATCACAAACTAGAGCTATTTGGGTTGGGCTAATAACAATTATCTTTCAAAATTTAAATAATTATCTCAAACAATTAATCCAAACTTTAAGAATTAAATGAAAATAATTACTTTCAAAGCTCATTAAACAACTAAAACTAAGGTAAAATAAGTAATGAAAATTTTTAAATTTCTTCATTAAGAATATTTGAATCTTGTCTTAAAGTAGGGGTGTGCAAAATTGTCCCAACCCGGTTAGTCCATCCAAGTCTGTTGCACAATCGAGTCGGAGCAGGTCAAAAAAATTAAAAAACTGAAACAAGGTCGGATTAGGATAGTACTTCGGGTCAGGACAAGATTCAAGATTACCTTTTGACCCTATCGAGCTTGGCTCAACCTGAGGTATATATATATATATATTTATATATAAAAAGATAGGGACTAAATTATAAAAAAAATCTTTTTTAGGGCCTTTTTATAATTTTAGCAAAAAAATTTTAAATATATTTTATAAATTATAAATAACTAGAGAGTCAAAATTTGTATTAGAGTTCTCCTAAATATAATTATCACATTTATATAAGAAAAAAAATAAAAATATATATATTTTTTCAAATTTTAGCTACTATATTTATATATTTTTTATTTTTTCCCTTGAATTCATATTTTTTCATATCCATTATGTAAATTTTAAAAAAATATATTAAAAATGGTTATATGTCCAAAATAATTGAATAAATATAAAAATATAAATTTTAAAATTAAAATTTTTTTTTAAAAAAAAATTTTAAAAAAATTGACTCGTTGGCTTGAGTAATCTAACCTAAGACAAATTTTTTGTCTTGAAATTGAAATTGGGCCAAAACTTAAGTTAAAACAAATCCCGGCCCGTGTCTACCTTTATCTTAAATAATCAATTCTTATAGCAAAAATTGAAATTTAATCCTAATTCTTCAAATTATTAGTATTAGTAAAATAATAAAGAAAAACTAATAGATTATATGCGTAGCCCATTTAACCTATAAGTTATATAAGTAAGTCCATTTAATTTGTGAGTTAAATAAACCAAACTAACATAATTCAAAAATTATATGGGTTGACAAAATATATTCTCAACCTTATCTATCATATTTGATAGAATAAATAAGTCAATCCACTAAATTCGACTTATTTTAACGATTTTATCTCAAGCCTTCAACTTATAATATTTCTAAAAACATAAAAAAAAAGAAAAATGGTTGTCACACTTAACCCGTCCCGCCCTCCCTACTTCTAATCAAACCTTGAAGGCTATTACATAACATTAAAGCGATTTCTAGGATACCCATGAGTCTTAACTTGGTAGGCATCCTCTCTATACTTAAATTCTAGAGAAACCTAACATTTGAGTTCAGCATTACCTTACAAAATAGACATCTCCAGTGATCTTGAACTGTACCATAATCAAGCTAATTTGATGGTTTTGAAAGTTGGAAAGTATGAACTAATCAGAACCCATTTGATTTACGATATCACAAATACATTTTATTTATATAACTTATATAATATCTATTATACTTATATATTTATTATTTAATCTATTAAATCATCATTTTAACTATCAAATTATATTTTTAAAAGTAGAAGTAAAAATTATTTTTTATTTTACTTACTCCAACTTACTTATTTTTTATTTTATTTTTATCAATACATTTTTCAACCAAATGATGTTCACTATTTGGAACTTGTAGTCCTTGAGTGTGATACACAATGTCATAATAATGTTTTTCTAGAAACAGCAACTATACCTTGTAATAATGGCAACAATGCATGTAAGGCAGGGTTTATGGAGAGGACATAAAAGGATAAACTCAATCATAATGGGCCTTTTATAATAAATTATATCAATATCTTTTTAATTTTTGTTAAAATTATCTAATTTTTTTATTTTTAAAATATATAATTTATTTTAATTTTATTTTTAACTAAAATATCTTCTATTAACTTATATATATAAATATATATTATATCTAAATATATACAAATAAAAATAAAAAAAAATATAATTTTAATAATGTTACTTTTATTTTAAAAAGATTTATGTATATTTTGATAATAGAAAAAAGATTTATATAATTTTAATAAAACTAAAAAAATGTAATTTACTATTTCATTAATTGCGAAAGGGGAAACAACTTGTACTTGTCTATAGGAAGAGAAACATAATTATAATATATCTCCAAATTAAATACAAAACCTTTTAATAGAAAAGTCTTTTAATTAAATACAAATATTAATGATAATAAAACTATAAAAATACCATTCAATTAAAAAATATATTAAAATTTCATTCAAATAAAAATTCAACATGCTTGTTTGAGTTTTTTTTTATGTTTAATTATCAATTCATTTAATAAACTAATGTTTTCGAAGTCAAATTGATTATGGAATCAATAAATATTGATTCATGTTCATTAGTTTAATTGTAATTAAATCATAATTAAATTAATAATAAATAAATAAATAAATAAATAAATAAATAAATAATATTTTAATTTATATATTAAAAATATAATATAATATATAATAACAAATAAATACTAATAAATCTTATACATTTCATTACTTATAAAAATTCAAACCACATATATATTACAAGATATTCAAATTTGGTAAAAATCTTCTTTATTAGTAAAATGATTTATTTTTTCATTTCTTATCATGCAAAAAATTTTAATTTCTTTTTTTTTTAAATATATATTCTATATACAAGTAAATAACAAAAATTAATATATTTATTTATTATTAAATACAATCTCATATCAAGCATTAATATCATTCACATAGTTCATTTTTCTGGATCCAAAGCCCAAACCATTTTTTTTTAATTTCTTATTCCTAATATGTCATTCATACATAGTTATATATAGCTGTCTTCCATTAAAATAAAATTTGAAAATTCCTTGAAACGAACTATTCATTTGCTTTGCCTACACAAGTATTGGCACATTGCTCCATGCACTTCTTCTCTTCCATGACTCCACCCACAAGCCATTGCTGACACCAACATGCTTGTGAAGAGAGTACCCACCGCTTGGTTCCCATGAGAGAGGAAGAAGGACGGCAGTGGTGTGAGAAACTACTTTTGATGAAGAGAGTCAAAGTAGATTTGAACTTCTAAACAAATTTCATATTTGCTCTTTAAACAAATTTTAGATCTTATCTTTGCTTTAATTTTTTATTTTATTTTAATTTGTTTAGAAATATAAAACCATTGACGGATCAATTTTATTAATTTTTGACCAATTTTGACACCATAACTAATTTATTGACCTTTTAATATGACTAACTGACTCAGATCAATTTTCAAAATATTGTTATAAAATCTTTTACTAAACCATACATGTGATCCATAAAATTGTCTTGATCGGTGTCAACAACCTTGGAAATGATTTCTTCCGTTGGTAATTTGACATTTGTAGGAAGTGTAATTGCAATAGATGTTACCAGAATAGTAACGTGTTTGGTTTAACATTTTATTGTTTTAAAATCACATTTTAACAAAACATTCTTTTGTTGTTTTTGTGTTTGATAGGTTGCAAACGTGATTTTCTTTCTTTTTCAATCTTAATCCAAACATGCACTGGATCTTGGTTTAACATCTTAAAACCTTTTGCAATAAAACGATTTTTAACAAATAAAATATTAATGCGTCTGACTCAGGCTTTGAATCTATAAATTTAATCATAATTTTTTTTATTTAAAATTTAAGTGCGATGAAATTAGTCAAGAGTATAATTGACTCATCAAATTAAATGTTAAATTTTGGACCATTCTTAAATGGTTCGAAACAGAATAATGAGCAGACAGCTTAGATCCCCATGTGATTCTGACCTATAAATCACAGGAAAAGAAAAGCCCTGTGGCCCACGGTGAGTCTCCTGACAGCGGTAACACTCTTGATGTTGCTTTTAATCAATCAATTAATTAATGTATAAATAAAACCTATGGAAGACCGTACTATATTTATAATTTAAACTCAAATATTCTAGTTATAATCTATTGACTACATTAAATTAACAGATATATATTTCCAGAATCAAATAGTAATCTACAAAAAAGATATTCCTTCTTTATCATTTGGACATTATTATGAAGAGCTCAGCTGAAGGTCAAGCTTTTTGCAAGTTGGATTTTTTTAAATATTTGTTTAAAATAATTTTTTATTACCATATATATAAATTTTGAGATAATTTAATAACACAGTGGAATGAGGTTTTCAATTCTCAGTCAAAGGCCGTTCCCTCCTGGCTTGGCTTTTTATCCATTTGCTACAGTAAAAGAGTCTAATTTGTCAAATCCTATGGTGTAGAAAATATTACAACTAGATGTTACAATGTTGGTGAACTCTGGCAAAAAGTTAGTATAGTTCCCCCCTAGCTTGCACATATTTCATTCCAATTTCATTGAAAGACAGTAAATGGGGTAGAGTTTATAGAATTTGGTAAAGTGAAAATGGGAGATTTGGGATAGAAAAGGAACTAACAATATGGGATTAGAGAAAGGAAAAAAACTTATATTTGTTGTTCTTTATATTTCTTTTTTTATCAACTTCTCCAATTAAAAGATGATAAATGTATGAGTTTTTAATAATAATATAATAAATGTATGATATTTGAAAAAAAACTGTATACTTTTTCAAATATTTGCAAAAAAAAACTGTATATTTTTTCAATTAAACTATTTATTTGTTATATTATTATTAAAAAATTATATTCTCATTATATTTTAATTGAAAAATCTTATGATAAATTATATCTAAGTCTAGTCTTTTGAAAAAAATGAAATTGGGAGATTTGGAATGAAGGAGGAAATCATGGGATTTGGGAGGGTAAAATTTTGCATGAACACTAGGAGGAAGAATTTTAAATCAAAGTTTTACCCACAGTAAATAGTCATGAATAAAAGTAGTTTTATATAAAATTTATTTATACTCACAATGTTTTGGATTGTTTGTAGATATAAATGATCTATACCGACTGTGTTCTTGTTTGTCACTAAAACTAACTATGATTATAAGACATTTTTCTTGTAGTGCCTATGAATTTCACTACTGATGAGGTACACTCATATTAGATTTTTATATATTAGGGCATTAAAATATTAAAATTTCAAAAGAATTGGATAATGAATATAATGCCAAAATTTCTAAGCGATTAATTTTTTTTTCTTGTTATCACAATGGGTATTCTTGAATTTCATCTGGTTTATGTATATCTTTTCAAGTAATCTCAAGATGGTACCCCACTACCTTGATTGCTAACAATTTCATGATATGTTTTATGCTCTACATTTAGTGGATTATTTCAAAATAAAAGCTTAATTTGAAGAATGTTAAAAAATAATTTGATATATATAAATAATTACTTTAATTTAAATGCTTAACTCTTATGAGAAAGATTGAGAATAATTTTGATAAATATTTCTAACAAAATTTACTAGTAACTTTTAGTTGCAGGATTGTGGGTCAGACTAGGATTACTAGAAGACTCGGAATATTGGGCCCAGAATTATCTTTTCAAAAAAATAAATTGCCCCGATACCTTTTTTTTTTCAAAATAAAGTTGTTGTAGTACGAAGTGGACATTTCATAGAATTCATGTCTACGATGTTCATATGTTTTATATTGCCCTGACACCAAAAAAAAAAAAATCTATCGCTTTTGATGGATGAGAAATTTTGGGAGTCGCTCACACATTTGTTTTCTCCTTTTACAAATGCTACTCCCACAGACTCCACTTCGAACATTTTTTTTCCAAGAAAGAGGAATTATCCCGTCATACCAGTAAAAATAAAGAAATAAGAAACGAAGAAAAAGCAGGGGAATTCTAAAAAAATAAAAAGTATACCATTGTCAGCCTTTTGGCTAAGATCAAATGTATAATTAAAAAAAAAATTGGGGTTGGGGGGGGGGGGGTACTAATTAAAATGAGAAAGAAAAAGCAGGGATAGAGAGGGAATGATGTTGAACTGATTGATTCATTCTATGAATTGTGATTACTTGTATATGGACGAGGCCTAGGGCTGGGCCGAGTCTCAAATATTTTTATTTAGGATAAACTAAAAACTTTTAACATGAAATATTCTTTTTACCAAAAAAAAAACATGAAATATTCTTCTCCAAAAGAAAACGAGATAGGTTTCGACCCAAACTTAGAACAAAGATTTTCATTTGCCTAAATAAGAATTTTTCGAACAAGTCATTCGGAGGCCAATTTTGGACTTAAAAAGCTAAAATAGAAATTTTGGAAACAAAGTGAGCCAAGGCATGACACCAAGAAAAAAAAAAGGTCTATCCAAAGTGAACTTCGGCCCAAACAGAAAATTTCCAACAGGGTTCTCGAACACTTCTTTTTGGGTCAAAATAAAAATTCTTAAAATAAGTTGGGCTTGGACTTGAGTTTGGGAGATAAATAGGATTTTGATCTAAACTTAGAATGGTTTATATTTTTGTTGTAAGATTTTTTAAATTAAATCACAATAAATATATAGTTTTTAATAATAACATGATAAGTATATAGTTGAATTGAAAATTATATAGTTGCTTACAAATACTATACATTTGTTATATTTTAATTAAAGAATTTGATAAAAAAATATAACAAATTGTATATAAGTCATTTCTTTTGAAACAAGGTAGACCTTTTTGTGTCTGAAAAACAAGGCAGGCCAAATCTAGGACCAGACCCAAAATATCTCAATTTTGGGTCGAAATACAATTTTGAGCGTAGCCCAAGCCCAAGTGTTTCTATTCAGGCCAAGCTCAGGTCCAATTACAAATGTTGGAGTAAACTAATCATTCTTGACCGAAAAGGAAAGGGCAGGTAATATAGGCATGTAGGGGTGTTCATAGGTTCGGTTTGGTTCGGTTTTAGACTAAAACCAAACCGAACCAACCTTGTCGGTTCAACAATTTTTTGGACCTTTTCGGTTTTGAATTTTAATCGGTTTGGTTCGGTTTTTGTTTGGTTTGGTTCAGTTTGGTCTGGTTTGGTTCATGTTTTTTTGGCCAAAAATATTTTTTTAAGATTTTATTCTTTGCAATATATATAATTTAATTTCTAATATTATGCATCTTATTAAACTTTAACCAATAATAATGTATTTATAATTTATTATTTTTATTTTTATTTTTAGTCTAAAAAACACCCATAAATTGACAAAAAGTTTTGAAAAGTAAATAAAATAAAATAAAATAAGAGTAATATTTTATAATAAAATAATATATGCAACTTGTCGGTTTGGTTCGGTTAAACCGAACCAAACATGCCATGAACCGACAACCGAACCGAATTAATCGGTTTTAGATTTAGAAAAACCAAACCAAACCATTTGTTAATCGGTTTTTATTGGTTTGGTTCGGTTTTGTTCGGTTTGAATGGTTTTGTTCGGTTTTGTTCACCCCTATAGGCATGAACATGTGGTTGGACTCAAACAATTTTATATAGAATTAAATTTAGGAGCTTTTTTTTAATATTTTTATAATAAAATTATGTATATATATATATATAGAAACATGCTTTCCCACCTTCCTAAACCTATCATTATTGTTTTGATTTTTAGTATCAGAATTATTTCAAATTTGAATTAAATTATGACACTTTCTATCCGTATAGTTATATTACTTCAAATTTCACCCATTTTAATATTTTTTCACTTAATACTTAAAAATTCAATTTTCAGATATCTCCAAACCCTTCCAGCTTTATCGGTGAGTTTATTTGTAGTTTTCTCCACATTTTATTCATATATTCACTATTGTAAAGCAAGAATATAAGAACTGTGGAAGTTGTGCCCCAGATTTTTTTTCGTTGAAGATCCCCAAATTACACACTTTTTTCTTATCTCTTTTCTCATTTCAAATTAAAGTTTCTTTTTTGAAAAAAAATATTCTGTCTATCCCTTTTAGCTTTCATAAAATTTCATCCTCAACTTTCTAAATCATCACATGTCTAGGAGGGATGAATGAAAGTTTATACATGGATTTTTTTTTTTTAATTTGCCAATTTATGCTCCAAAGTTTTTCATATTAGGAAAGTGAAAGTAAGGTAGATTTTCCATCTTTCTTTTTTATATTATTATATAATTTCATTGTAACATTCTTCATTCCATTATATATTCTATTTAATATTTTTTTAGCCAGATAATCTGTTTAATATTTAAATTTGTAATTTTTGGATTGTAGTTGCCATAAGGGATTTATATTTTGTTCTGATTCGTTACAATTATTTGATTATATTAGCTTCTCCAAAATTTTTTATAGTTATAATTTGATGCACTTTTTGTCATCATTCAATCAATTCACCATGGTCAATCAATGTTAGTGATTTAGTTCCTATTATTAGGAAATTATTTTTTTATCAATATTAGGAAATTGCAATTTAGTTATATTGGTATAACAATACAAGAGATTATATCAATGCAATATTCTTATTGTAATATTGTTTGTGGATTTTGATTCTTGCTAACAATGTCAGAGTATGTTGTAGAATTTATTTTTAGTTATGAAAGTTTTATGTTGATGTGTTATTTTAGATATATATATATATATATATATATATGTTACTACTAATTGTATTATATATATACTTCTATTAATTAGATTAATATAACAATTTTAAATAAAATTAAATTTGGCATAAAAGTTTATAATTTTATGTAGTGTAAAAAAAAAAAGAAGAGTAAAAACAGTGCAAAGCATGAGTAACTTGCTAGTTCTTCAAAAAAATTTAATTATCTAATAGTAAAGTGTAAAGACCATATATTTATTTATAAAAATTATATACTTATCATATTTTACTTATAAAATTTGATAATAAAAATAATGCCAGAGACACCATAGCCTTTTGAAGAACACAGACCTCTTTGGGCTCCCAAAGTTATATTTATACACAGCAAATACTAGACAAAGGGAACTAATAAAATAAACTGGGTGAATTTTTCTATAATTTCTTTATATAGGAAAAAAGTGTGTTCCATAAGCATTTAGTTGTGCTTGTGCTTAAAAGTCATTTTTCACCCTTAAAGCAAGCTCCCCATTTAAATTCTTGAAGCAATTTTCAGCCATCAAGCTGAAAAGACGTAAATGATCCAGGAGAATGAGCATAACTCAATAGCTTAATAAATGGCATGCTGTAGGAGGACAAAGGTACAACTGACTTTGAAATGACACGCTTAAGACAGAATGAAAACTGAATCCAAACAATTTGCAATTACCACTTTATATGTAATTCTTCCCTGACAAGTGAAAGATCATACATAATACATGGATTGCTGATCCCGTAAAAGTCCTTTCTTATATTGTCATGAACCAAAGAAAATTGAAACATGTAAATTAAAACAGAAAGAAAATCATAAGTCAACAAAATAAATAATTCAAAACAAGCAAGTTGCTGTAAATTACTTCTTTATCCTGTTTTGAGAAAAACAATTGCTGCATAATTACTTATAGGTAATATATGCTGCATCTTTTAATTTTCCTGACAAAGCAATGATAATTTTAGAGTTGAATTAGAAAATGGAAGTGACTCCACAAGGCATCCATGACACAGGGTTAAAGTAGAAAGAGATACCTAACAGTAAGGAAGGATGAACATACTTAAATAGAAGTTAAAAAGAAAAAGTAGAATGTCTGAAGGTAATCAAATTATATCAAGACCTAATGTTTCTTTCAAAAGAAAAGCAAAACTAAAAGGAACCATTCCTTTGATATCATAAAATTCTTTTGATAGAAAGCCAGGAATTTGTTAACATATGAATTAACAAATTAGTTTCTGTATTAACTGTATGAGTTCTTAATTATAAGTTTAAGAGATATATGCCACGTATTTGTATATAAAACAATTAAAAACAATTGAACTAAGGACAAGTTTCCTTTTCTCATATGCATAAATGTTGAAGTTCATGAAGTAGTAGAGTGAGCACATTGAAGTTCATGAATATTCTACAAAGTCAGGCTTTATACTGCCATGGAGCACTATTAAGGTTATATGTATACAGAGAAACAAACAATCACAAAAATGGATGGTTAATCCCTGGCCTGATAAGAACAAGATACAGCTAATGAGATAGGAAGAAAAGTTCATAAAATTAAAGATACCATATCTACACATGTGCTATCCATTTTTCAATTTGAAGGTAAGACCTTATGTGTAAATAATTACGAAAATGTAAATTACACTCACCAGTGAATAGATGCCAACCTTTGCTTTCTTAGCATATTTCACACAACACATTAGGCCATCATAAGTATAAAATTGCTGCTGAGTTGCTTTACAGTAGTTGTACTACAACAAAGAAGGTCACTCAGTTTAGACATTCATAAAAGATTAAATTTGTTTAGAATCTCTAAATATTCATTGCCTTTCTTCTACCTGGATCACTAATTTTGAACTGTCTTCTATGTCAGAGATGTATTACAGAACAGTTCTTATTGCCTCCACTTTAATAATGAAAATAAAAATAAGGCTTAGCAACAAAGTATATGTTCGATGCAGTTTTTTCTCTCTTCAGCTACCAACTCTTAAATAACAATAGCTACTATGCAGAGTAGGGTGAAGCTCAGAAAGACACACTTAAGTGCCTTGCTGGAACTTCTTAAAGAACCAAAAGGGCTTAGCTATACAAGTTCTCCATTAAGTTAAAGAAAATTTTGGAACACCTCATATAACTCTGACACCATGGAGAAAGACCCCCAGATGGACATATGATATGCTAGAAGAAACCATATAGCAACGAAACTTAAGGTAATTTCTACTTCACATTTTTATTCCACTAATTTATTATCCATTTCTTTGATTCCTAGCATTATTTGCATCTCTATATTAATGCAGATATTCTTATTTACAAAACCTTGCTTTATCCTTTTTTTTTTCTCTCAATATCACCTTCCTTTTATTGGGACAAAAGGGAAGACTTAAAGTCATAATTCCCCATAAGCCTAATTCTCCATGGTCCATTAGTAATAGCAGGTGGTTATTTCCCTTTGCATCACCGCATAATATTGTTTGAATGGGAAGTCCTAATCAATTAATGTAATCATGCAATAATGAAATTCAATTTCCAATAAAACCTGATCCAGCACCTCAGTCTTGCAGAAACATACTCGAACAAGGTAGTAATCTATCTGCTTGATAGTGATTTCATTTAGCTAACCAAAGTTAAGGTTTTGCTTTCACCATGGCCTTAAGAAAAATATAAAGAAATCTAAAAAAACATGTCAGGCATTCCAACTTTCATTAGTTCTCCAAAAGCTTAAGTAAGCCTGGTTTTCATCAGTCCCCTAGTAGTCAAACTTGCTCGCAACAACCAATCAATCTTGAATCAATCTTGCTGATGAAGCAACAAGATAAAATATCTCTGGATTTATCTTCCACTCTAATGGGAAGACAACAAAGCTCTTGGTGACTTTAGCAAATAAATAACTAAATAAATAAACAAAGCCCTCAGTGATTGAGAATTTAAGGTCTCTCATGCCTAATTTCTTCCACTGTCTTATAATAATCTGTGCCTTGAACTAAATTCAATTCACAGATGGGCTTTCCAAGTAAACAGTCCCCCAGCAACTTGGCCTCCAATTCAACTAAGATGTGCATAAATCCTAGTATGAATTCTTTGCTGATGTTGTTGCATATCAAAGTATGGTCCTCTCTCAAGGCACATATTGAGTTCAGCAAAAACTGCTGATTTAATTTCAACTTGGTTTATTTTAATTCCAGGCCCTCCAAGACTCTTTTCAGTGTGCCATTATGTCATGATCCTATTACTTCTCTGTGTGTGTGTGTAGACAAGGAGAAAAAAAAAGAAGTAAAGTTCAAGAGCAGGAAAAAAGAAGAAGAAGGAATTTTCCTAAAAGAAGCAAACAAGAAAGAAAAATCAACCAAGAAAAACTCTTTAATCTCTGCTTGTCCAGCAAATAAAGTAGAAACCTCTCCAAAGCAACCATTTGCTGAGCACCACAAAGATGACCAAAAATATATATATATCCCATAATGGCAGCAACAAAATTTGTCTCTGACAAATAAATATAAATACACACACACACACAGAGGTTACATATATATATATATATAGAGAGAGAGAGAGAGAGAGAGTTCTAGAGCAGAGAACAAAATATCATCCAAAAGGGAACCAAAAAGAAAATAGCCAGAGCAAAAAACGATGCATCAACTAGGAAAAGCTTATTAGTCTCTACATGCCCAGCATCATAACCCTTCTAAAGTAACAATAACCTTAAAGAAGCCAAAAAGATGACTTCATCCCATAAAAAAGGCAAGAGCAAAACATTATCTCTGAAATGCCAAAGAGCTTACAGCACAAACATCTGACAGCTGAACCTCGTAAGGATAATTGGCTACGACTCTTTAGATTCCTTCACTTCTATTATTCTTTTTCTATTTATTTCTTAATTCTTAATTCAGAATTCTTCCATTCACAATTTATCCTTTACTACTTCCCTATGGAAGGTTAAAGCTCCTTCAATGGTTAAGACTGTTAATATTGACTTCAATGGTTAATTAGATTATTAATGTGTTACAAGAGCTAAGGCCGCATAAGGCTTCATCCTCTTATGTAGATGTTAGTGTTGAGGAGTTCAAAAACGTTGAATCACCTCTTCTTGCATCACAATGTTGTTTAGCAGGTGTGAAGAAAGTTGTTTGGGTTGCTTGGTGAACAAAATATGTCTTCTGTCTCTAGAGTAATTTTCTCTCCACCCTTTTTCAAGGTTTGGGGATAGGAATGGTGTTATGCTCTAATTGCATGAATGTGGTATATTTGGTCAAGGCAAAATGCAAGTATTTTCTGCCAGCAATTTCTACCAGCGCATCTCCATTGGAGCATAATAGATTTTCTGGCCTCTGTGGGTTTGTCTTTGGGAGGATTCCTGATCCTCCTGTCCTGTATTTTTCTTCTCTCTTAATGAAATTTTCTTTCATTGAAAAAAAGGGGGGAAAAGAAAAAAAAAAAAAAACTACTAGTCTCAATCAAAGAAACATATAACAAAATTAGGGGAGAGAGCTTCATGTGATTTGTGAACTTGCAAAACATTATTTGTTTTAAACTATTAATCCTATTAATTACTGCATTCCAAATGAAAGACTTCTCCTTACCTTACACTTATAAAGGGGTTTAAAAAAAACAAAGTTGTCATTATTCGGAGAGAGAGGGATTTGAAATATAGGAATACATCCCAAAGGAGTACAAAGTCAAAATCCCGCTATCTATCAAAGAAGTGAGGGTAAAAGAGCCAATCAAACTAATAGATTCCAGCTCCAAAGCTTCTTTGCCACCAGGGTTTGTAGAAGAAAATGGAATTTCAAGAGATGGTAGAACTCTTTATAACTAATATCAACTGTATTAATTGCCACAGAGATCCTTCACTGATTTAAGACAATTAAATAAAATAAGGTCTCCAACATTATTTTCCACACTATGTGAATCTCACAGTTACATTTCAGGCTCCCATCCTAGATGGAGCCATGCTTGGAAAAGTTTGATTTGTAGAAGCCACAGAATAAGAAAAGGAGGTTTCAAGATCTGTTTGTTCAAGTCTCCGCTCTTGACCTTTATTTGTGAAGTCGTTTCGTCTAGATCAGTATTACAAGTACATTATGAAACAATCTTGTCAGAAAGAAAGAAGCACAACCATAATACAAAGGGGCTTATAATGTCTTATGTAAACATTTCCAATTCTGATCCACATGCTAGTTATGCTGAACTGAAGAGTGAATACCCTGCCAATTTAACATTCTCTTTTTGTTCTAACTATCATCTCAAACACAACGATTTTAACCTGCGCTAGGTTTTTTTTCACTTGAGAAACTCTTTACTCTTGCACTTCACAAAGGAGATAGGCTGTCAACAGAAGAAAGATGGAGGTAACTGAGACAGGGAAATTTAAAAATATGGGGAGAGATTCCAAATCCTATGGAACAAGAACCAAGGAGTATAAATAGCACTTTAAGCATATGAATAGCCACATCACAATTTCCTCCAGAAACAATTACAAGCTCATTATGAAAAGGATGTAGCTGTTCTAGAGAACGAGTGACACAATACAACTGAGGTGGGTATAGGGGCAGGCCAGCCGAGGATAGTTTGCTCACTACCATCCGCAAGTTATGGCTCAAAGCATTGGCATGCCCTGCCTTTAATCCATCTAGCCACCTAACACCGGAGTTCAAAGACATCAGTAATAAAACCATTTTAAATATTATTGAAAAAGGACCCATCCATACAGGTGACAGTCACCTGGCTTCTTGCTAACATTTATGGTGAAATTTTTCAAGATGACACTGGTGCAAGTAATATGCAGGAATGATTATAGTATGTTCATCACTATGTTTCAAAGATTTTAAATATTTTAAAATGGAAAACACAAGATTCTAACATTTAATTAGTAAATATGACATTTAGTAGTCAATCACAAAAATAACAAAATTGGTAACACAATCTGCACTAACAAAATGAAACCAATGAATCAATCATCATCAAAGGATAATTCCCTACTTGATCAAAATTAATGCTACTTAAAATCTTGACAGCCATTACTAGATCTCAATAATATGAGAAAAAAAATCAAAGAATATAGAGATTTTTAAGTAACGATACTCTCTCATCACCCTTTAGCACTTCATTTTCGAAAGTCCATCCAGTAGGAAGTGGGCCTGATAATTTCTTAGGCACCATATCAGCAACAGATATTTTTTTCCTGAAATTAAACAAAGAAAAGCCGCTTCCTCCTTCCACTCGCTCAAGCAGTTAGCTAGTAATACCTGCCTGAATGTTACCCTATACTTGCAATTTTTCCTGCCCAGTGAAGAGATGCAGTGAATTGAACCCACTATCCATTACCAGAAGGTTATGACTGGTTCCAATTCAGTGCAAAGCATTACCAAAATAAGTTATGTTACCATTTCAGTGAGCAAATCAATTATAATCCTACCAAGCACAGGAAAGGGGGGCACTGCTCCTCTTAAAATCACTTATACAAACGGAAACAACTTGTAGCAACATAGGCAAACTAGTGAATGGGAAAGGACCAATACAAATAGACAAATGAAACCAATGTCACGCCCAAAGCCCTTACTGATCAGTTAAAATCAATAGTTTGATATCATGAGGTTATAAGTCTTTTAGTGAGAGCAAATGCCTTGATAAAGCATCCAACAATTATAGAAGCTGTCTTGTTCCACACCAAGAAGTCATTTCAAATGCTAAAATAAAAAATTTTACTAAAAAAAGTAAAATGAAAGGCATTTATCTTCAAGGACCATAAGGCATTAAACTTTCAAAAGAACTCCATAGCAAGATAAACAAAGTGTTTCATTTCAACCTAGAACCTCAGTAGTAATCCTGTTTATGCTGCACAAATTTGGTGAAAAGCCAAATAATAGGGTTGGTTAGTCAATCAAGGAATGTTATAAACTAAAATTAAAAAAAAAAACCAAAAAAAAATGAAGATAAAAAGAGTAAAATCTGTTTACTTTTGCCATAAACAGATAAACGTAAGTCTTTTTCTTTAAGGGACAGGCAGAGCATAATCAACATATTGTTAAGGGATGACAGATAGCAACGTGATTCTTACACCCAGTAGACCAACTGCACCACCCAGCTTTTGTAATAGATTTGAAACATGAAAATAGTATATTTATGGGCAGTGCCTCCAAAGATATACGATTATCCAACTTATCACCTTGATATTCTCATTTGATGCTAATCACCCACTGACGAGATACAGACACATTAATTAGGACATAGAGGCAAGCTAGATCTCGTATATAAAGGTAAAGAAACCAGCAAAAATACTGCCAAGCCACTGATCCATGGCATCCTAGTACAATTATTTTAACAAACATAAAAACTTAGAAGTTCAATAGTTATTAATTATTGCTAAAATAGAACTGCCAATGCGATGTAGGAAGGGTCAAATACCAATGGCATAATCTTTAACCGTTGTCTTTCGACTTCTGTGTAGAACTGCCTCACTACGATTCCTTTCTGGATGGTCAAATTTGGCCCTCAACACGTAGTTGGAGCAGCTGAAAATGTCACCATGGTTCTTATCATCATCATTCCCCACAATATATATCTTTCTGGTTTACTATATTCATCAGCATTCTGCTTATTACTACAATGGAATTATTGAAGCGCTCAAATAAATATGAAAATTAATGTCACTTTTGGCAACTACAGCAATAAGTATAATATACTAAAGTACTAAAGAATCAAATGTTAAATTTGTTATCATTTTTGAAGCAATAAGTAATGATTGATTTTGCATACATGAGCAGAAGAGCATTTTTTATGTAAGCCACCAACAATTAACTCGCTTGACACCTCTTTCGAATTGCTTGCACGTCGATTCTGAAGTCACTTAATTTATTTTCATTTTTTTTCTTTTCAACTTGTGGATTATTACTAATGTGTAATTTCAATTAAGACCGAGAAACTCCAATGTAAGAAACAACAAAAACCAAAAAGGCCAAAGGTTCACATTGCTGGTTCAATAGTTCCAGTCATAATTTTTACCCGACATTCCTGAATGGATGAGCCATTGAGGAATGACCAGAGTCTAGAAAACCTGGCAGAAAAGAATGATGATAAAGGAAGGACTTTAGAAGGAAATGAAAATTGAGAAATAAAAATTCCTTTACTCCTACCTAAGGTACAAAGTTGAAAACTTGGGATCATTTTGAACATTCATCCAAGTCTCTAGTTTGCGGAAGCCGCTACAAGAAAAATATCAATATTCTCAAACCCAAAATTTGAAATGTGAGAACCTCACCTTTCGCCTTCACGCCCGAGGCTCGCCAGTTGCGTCATGCAAGATTGAAATTTGGATCATGGCTTATCAAAACAACCCTCCTCTCTACCAGGAATCTAGGCTCGTTTGGTTACGAAGCAATGCCTTCTTTATTCCCATGGCTGTTATCGCTGGGTAATTATTATCTAATAATATTTATTTTTTGATTTTTTTAAAATAAAAATATAAGGGTTCTTTTTATTTTTTAAAATTATTTTTATTTTATTTTTTATTTCATTTATTTTCATTTTATGTACTAGGCCATTAGTACTATTTGAAAAAAAAACTTTAATGACTCTTGCTCTGATTAAATTTTTATTGAACTAGCGTAAACTTTTAAAGGATAATACTTTTATCTTTTAAATTCCCATAAAAAGTAAAATATTATTTATTGGTAAAAATTAATATCTCAAGAATTAACAATTTGAGAAAATTATGCGTCAAAAAATGTTCAAAGAGAATTTTAAAAATATATAAGATATGATGTGACTTTTTAAATATTAATTTTAATTAATATGTAAAATTTTAAATTTTTATTATGATTTAAAGAATAAAATTTCACATTTTAGAGTTGCTATACCAAAGCTAATTATAGATTAAAAGGTTATATGTAATTTCCTAGAAACTTACAATTAAATCTATTTTAACTAAAATGCCTTAAGAATAATATATTTTTCAATTAAAATATAACTTTGTTGGAGTTAGAGTTAATAGCCAAAGAGAAAAAATGGCTTAATCTAGTAAGGATGTATTATGGAGCTTAATGTGAGAATGATTTACAAACTTTTTCCTCTTGTGAGTTAAGAGGAGAAGAAGGTGAGTGTTAAATATTATTATTTCAAGATATTTTGCATATTTTAGGATAAATTTTAATAAATACATAATTTAATTTGAGAGAAAAATTTATTGATTTTATGCAAGTAGTTGTTATTAGTGTATATTACTTATTTTTTAAATTTGAAGTATCTTAAATGACCAAGTTTTTATTTATGATTACATAAATTGAAAATTAATTTGGTCTTAATTATTTTGTAATGATTAAATACAAAGGAATTGATGAGATTTAGTTTCAACTATGGCACCAAGTTGAAACCTATTAGAAAATGTGTCTGATAAGAATTAAGATTTCAAAATCTTTTTAAAAGGGCTTTAAGGTGCAAGTTTTTCGAGCTTTTCCTAATTATGTGAGAGAACATTGAGAGCACTAAAGAGTGAGCATTTTTCATAGTTTTGAAAAGAAGATAGAGTCTAGCATGCATCCACCTACTTCTCTTCTCTTTAACTTTCTAATGCCAAAAACTTTATTGATTCTAAACTTAATTTTGGATGTTTGGTCAATACTAGCTAAATTTTGTTCCTAAGATTGTTATGGATCCTAGTAGAAATTAGGAATTTGTAACTTTCTTTTTTTATGATTAATAATATTTAATCTTATTTATTCAATCTTGATCATATTACTTCTAATTAACTTGGGAAAGGGAAATTAGGAATAAAACATGGATTGAACAATGCAAGTATATGATATTTGTTGTGACAAATTAAATGTTTCATTAATAGAATAAGGATATACTAATTAACCTTGCATGGTTGAAAGTAGAATATGCACATAATTTGTGATTGGCCAAATTTCATAAGGAATTGACTAAATGAAAATTTTAAAAGTAATATTTATAAGGTAATAGAGTCGTGGACTAGTAAAATTAATATTATTAAAAGCAAGTAAAAGATAGATAATTAGGTTTCTAGGAAATATTAGATGGATTAATAATCTTAAGTGTAACCCCCTTAGTATTTAGTTAATTTATCCAATTATTATTTATGGATTTACTTCTTTTTATCATAAAAAAGCATGCGCGAAAGCTAAATAGTTATATTATCAAGACATAATAAGAAGCAGTTACACAGAAATCTTATAACTATTTTTAACTTTTTCAAATAAAAATAGGTCATAGTAGCCCACATATTTGATCTGTCCTAAATATACAAAACATTATTTAAGCCATATTATGGAGCAAACCTATATACATACATAAAAAAGAAGGGTTTCATGATTGCTATAGTCCTAAGTCATGGTTCTAATAAGTCTAAAGGGCAAACAAAGCTTGCCTATCCTTGTTTACCATGGTCCACTTCATACTAGCAATGACTTGGACTTGACGGACCTTTAGTATATCCATTCAATTTGCATGACAAATCTCACAATTGGCATCTTTACAATTTAAATCTAAACACATTACCACAAAAAGAGTGATAATTGAATAATTCTCAATGAGACATAATATATTTATGAAAATCAATTATTGTTTAGCTACCACATGTGTAGAAAGCATTTTTCTTTTCATATATCATTGCTTATCTAAGAAAACGACCGTATTATATCAACACATAAACATAGAATAATCTCATATATAGGCATGATCTAATACTTAATAATCTCATTTGACCATGAGATCAACACATTAAATCATATGCATATGATTAATAAACACTATATATCATAAATCATATAGCTCATGATAAAACAATATGTCTATATTATATTTCAACATGTCTGGGCAATCATATATGGGATGTCTATACATAATCATCTTAAGGAAACATAGTTAATCCATTCTTAAAAATGTTGGTAAGTAAAAATACTTTCATAAGAATCACATCAAGTATCCTATATTACCTAAGGTTGTCCTAGGTTTTCAAAATCATAGGCAATAAACCAAGCATACCATAATACTCAATGTGAAGCCTAAGTTTTTAGCATGATCAAGAAGGAAAAATTACTTTCTTTAAACCTACAAATCCAGGAATATGTTAGTAGAATATATCATAATCATAAAAAATATTGATTGCATATTAAGGCATCCTTAGAGTGAATCTACATAACATGCAATTCTTGCATCAGAGACTATGTCATATTGAGACTTTAAACCCTCAAGAACCTTGTATTTAATGGTGGAGATCATCTCATTTTGGGTTGTTAACCCTTGAGAATTTTATCTCTTGTAGACCATCTTATATTAGGATTTTTATCCCTCAAGAACCATGTCCCTCTAGTAATGGAGAGCATCTCATGTTGGGATTTAAATCCCTTGAAAACTTTATATACCCAATGCTATTTCCTAATGTATCATTTCATTTTCTCTTTAGCCAAACCATAAATCTCATACATGCCAAATATTATCATGAATATTATTAATCCAAAATTTAATCTCATCATCAATTAGGCTTTCATACATTTGCATATTACAAATTATACATGTAGACATGTACATATACATCATAAATTGAGCATGTGTATATAAACTAGTCATGCACATACATCTTATATTGGATCTTAAACTCAATAGTTGCCTAGATCAATTATGATGGAACTAAGTCTATATCATCTTCATGTTAGGGTACTCCATATGCTAAGGTCATTTATGCATAGGAATAGTCTAGGATTCAATCATTCACCCATAATAATCTATTTAAGCATAGGCACTCGAATGCTACAGTCATCCATGCATTGGAATAGTCCAAGATTTAGTCATCCATGCATAGGTCTTGAAGTATTCTCCTTTGCATAGATAATTAGGTGAGATATCAATGTATTTAAATCCTTTAGGTGCTAAGAGAATTCAATGAGGCAACTCATGCATGATACACATAATTGATTATTTCACATATAAACATGTAGACAGGGGTTGCATACAACACTAAAAAATGTATGAAATTCAAAAAATATAAGTTTTTAAGTTGTACAGACACAATTAAGCATTTAAAACACTTAAAACAATGGAGGGATACATGGCCTTGTGTACTTTACACGACTGAGCTGTGTACCTCTCGAACTTGGAGTGTAATGCAACATTTTCACTAAAGCCAATGTTGTACATGGCCTAGCTGTGTGGAAATTGTAATTTACATAGCTTAGCCGTGTGTTTTATAGCTTCTAAATCCTTAAGCCTATTCTATTGTACATGGACCAGCCATGCTCGAGACCCTTATTTAGCATTAAACTACTTTCCAAGCTTAAAAATGCCACTTTCAAGTAATATTAGCCACCAAATCCTCAAAAGTTCATCAAAATACCATTTAAATTCATGGACAACAATCAAATGAATCCACCAAGAATCCTAAAGTTCAACCTAGGAAGTATATGAAGAAAAGGGAAGAAGGAGATATATTAAAGAAGGAGATTAATTGATGAGCTTTAAGGTGACAAAGGGGTTGGCTAAGCCAACTAATGCTTATTTTTGGGTCAAACGCTTGTTCAACGGCTAAAAAGCTTCAAGCAAATCTTGCTATGTATTTTAAAGAGCATTTATCCTATTTCGAACTTAAACCCACGTCCAATATGGGGCCCAAGCCAAAATGGAGCAATATGATCTTCTGCATTCAATAAAATGGAGTTCGAAGAGTCAATGTTGCATGGGAATCAATTATGGATAAATTTTCCTATTTTTGAAGTGTTAAATTTAATTTTGGGTGTATTTCTATGAAGCATTTAATGCCTTTTGTTAAAAAACAAGATAGTGGATGGTTTGTTATTTTCCAATCTAAATATCATTAACAATGTTATTTTAAAGTCTGATGATAATTAGTTAGCTTTAGATATATGTAAAATACTTTCCTATGCCAATAGGGTTGTTCTTGGCTTTTAAAAACATCTGATTGCTAATGGCAAGCAGCTTTTGGTGTTTTAAAAATTGGTTAAGTCATTTATCTATGAATTTCTTATCAAAGTTTTTTAAACTTAGTGACAAAACTATCTCAAATTCTTATCACTTTCTTTTTCTTTTTCTAGAGTATAGCAAATCAACCTAGTATTCTTAAGTGTGGCAGGTAAACTTATCATTTAGGGGTGCTAAATCTCTTTCTTTCCTTTTCATTTTATTAGTGTTTCGAGATTGTTCAAACCATCTTAAGGCATATCATTAATGATTTCCAATCCTCAGTAAGACAAGGGTGATTATCTTACCTTCACATTTCTAGACTTCGAATTCCCCTCCTCTTTCCTTTGTTCTCTCTTCCTCTAGCTTCCTTCTCTTTCCTTTGTTTTTCTTCTTCTTTGTACCTAAACCTCTCTCTTTCTTTTGTTCTCTCTCAACTCTCTATTATTCCCTTAATTTCCTCTTTTGAAATTTTCAAAATAATGTGTATGTTTAAAGCAAATGGATGAAGGATATAAATAAAGGAAGGAAGCTGGTTTCTTTTTAGTGTTTCAAATTCCCTTTTCATCATGGCCCTATATAAGATATTTACAAATCATGGAATTTTGACTTCATTTTTTAGGATTAGCTTTACAATTTAGTGAGAATAACAATTATGGAAGTTGGTCACCTAACTATTATGAATGTTTTCGACCAATTCACATCTCCTAAAACCAATAATTATATTTGGAGAAATTGTATTAGAATCATGAGAAAAAGGTTAAGTGACTTACTTTTGTAGCCAATCAGGTTTAAAAGATTTGATCATCAAGCACCAAAGTCACATATGCTAGAATTAAATGGGAGTTAAAGGTTTAGATCATACTAGATTTGATGCTAGAGAGTTAAGAGATAAAGAGCAAAGACATAAAGGAACTACAACTTACACGGCCACATTTCGTCTTATTAGAAAAGCTAAAGGGGATGTACATGTATATAATGATAACTTGGCTTGTTTGACAAGCCAAAGATGACTTGTCCCACAAGTTAAGATAACTTCTCCTATAAGCTAAGGTCTCTTCTCCAACAAGCCAAGGGTTATTATAATATATCTGTATTTAATAGCAAAGCTCTCAACCAATATAAATAGAATAACTTGCTGGAAAATAGACTATAAGCTGGAGTCCTTAATTTAGTGGGCTTATGAATAACCTAATATATTAGGGCCATTCATATCATAAGATCCAATCCATTCAATTAGAACTAAACACAAAATTAGTTATTTGATATTAAATACAATATATTAATTGGACTAATAATTGATTAGTACTAACCCATAATTAAATATTCCAAAAATCTTTCACTTAAATAACAATAATCAATTATTAGGCAAAACAAGGACAAACTAATTTACATATGCTAAGAGTATCAAAATAATTAACAAGCACGTAAACAAGAAAATTCAAAAATGAAAAAGCAAACTAAGAACATTGAATCCAATAAGAAAAGTAATGCTATAAATGCCAACATGGTTTCAAGTCTAAATTAAAAAATGGAATACAAAGTATAATTGAACTAAAACACTTAGCTTAATCAAATGTCAAAATATATCAAAATGTCCCCTAAAGAATACAACTCAAACTCTTGCTAAATCAAGGCATCATCAAAAGATCTCACAATACCCATGGGTTACATGTTTCTAAAGAATTACAAGAGGTAAGCCTTTGGCTAATGAATTACATATTATTATTTGTGAAATTTTTTTTAATGAGTCTAAGATACATGAATCTTCTCTCCAACGATCAAGAATTTTAATATCAAAATTTAATATGACTAGAATTCATGTAATTTTGAAAAAAGCATATAGTAGAATCATTATCACTAAAGATGATTAAGACCTAAGATATATATTCAATAATATGCATATTAATTTCTTTGACCATATAACCTGATAAGTAGTCTCACAAAAGTGACATATTCTATAACTATATATAAGGTAGCTGTAAGTGTTTATTTGACATCTTTTAACAAAATAGCCCCTCCTAACAACACAAATGCATATCCATAAATTGATGTAATTGTAAGTATCTACTTGACACTACATCACAACTATTTCTTCAAAATATCATGTGATGCATTTAAAGGAGATTTCAAATTATCTACTCAAATCACATAATCTGAATTCAAATAGCTAAATTATCATAAATAGATTATATTTACTATAATATATGATTTAGCTATCCTGTAGGTACTACATAATTTTCTAAGCAGATATTCATTGATCAACATAAGATTATTCAAGTATTTATTGAGCACTTGTAGCAAAAGTTATGTCAGAACAAGTACATACTTAAGTACACTAAAACCACCACTAGTAAAAGCATATGAAATTTTCAATTGCAGTCCTCTCTCTTTCTATATATTATACTAAAAATACTAAGATCTGTATAACCTCTCACTTTTTCATCATAGGTGCATATAAGAGAAACAAGAGTGCATACTGAATCTCTAGAGCTCTCAATCAACTATAGTTCTTTAGAAAAAAAGTTAAAACATTATGAGACCTATCACATTAGATCTTAAACTTAAGAACATAGAAGGTTTTGCTCATATCTTTCATGTCAGAAGTGACAAAAAAGTATGTATTTTGTCTTACATAAAAGGCTAATGTTGGAGCATGTTATTAACATATAGAATAGGAATTAATTTCCTTTCAATTTGTGAACACCAATCTAAAGTATTTCTAATAAAACCAAGAGAGAGTTACTTCTTGTCTAACTTCAGATAGCATTGATTAGAAGTTTATTCTAGCCTATAAATGGTTCATTTCATTTGCACACCAAGATTCTACAAAACCATCTGATTGAACCATGTAAAATATCCTTAGACAAGCTTTAATATAGAAAAGCAATTTTAACATTCATCTAGAAGGGTTCCAAAAGGCAAAGATAAAACTTAGTGCTATAATCATTCCAAAAAGTATCTTTAGTGGACACTAGTAAGAAGGTATCCAAATAATAAATCTTTTTCCCTGATTATGGCTCTTTGCAATCAATCAAACCATAAATATTTCAATTTTCATTTATAACCCCACAATAAATCTTCAAAACCTACTTATAGGCAATAACTTTTAACTTTTAGGAAGTTCATAAGTTTCTAAACATGATCTAAACTTCATCTCTCATGACCTTTAAATATTTAGATAAACTGATTATTGGTATAACTTCCTAATATGAAATGGTTCTAAAAATATCAATTGTAATAAATTTATATCTTGCAAATAAAGCATGTAATTACTCAAAATTGCAAATCTATGGATTTAGTGAGACAAAATCAATAATAACAAGCCCTTTAGCACTAATAACAAGTAATTCTTTATAATCATAAGCAATATCAATATTCCAAACTCTGATGAAAAGCTAACATAAGTACATGCATGACAAGTACTCTCTTTTTGGAAGGCAAAACATAAAGTACCTATCTCCCACTATCTGAGTCATTCTCAAAATACACTATCCAATTAAACTCAATGACTTTGGTGGAATAAGTGGGACAATAAAATCCTTCACTAGAGCTTACAAGAAAGCTAATGAGTGAACTACTAACAAATTTAGCATGCGACTTTTGTAAGTTGAGAATTATATGATCTTTACAACTCTCTACTTGAAAGTGCTTTAACCTAGGCCTTTTACCAAATCAAGCTTGTTAAAAGATCTACTTGAGTATGTATGAAAATGTTTTCATATCAAGATTTCATAAAAACTTTGGCTAAGAGAATGACTAAGCATCATGTTTATTGAAATTGAACCATACTAACTGATTCAATTGGTTAGGTCGGAACTAATCCTTAGTCTAGATAGATCAACCCACAAAATTGATCAGGTACAAAACCAATTTGGGACAAATCTTTGAAATTGTTTTGCAAAAGTGGGAACAAGGACTCGAACACGTGACCTTCCATCAAGTGCCAAGCATTTTTGCCATCTAAATTATAAGCTTTCTTCAGCAATATTATATATTGTTTAATATGTATAAACATCTTAATGAAATAATATAATAAATAATTATATTTATTATTATATAATATATAAAAATATATAAACTAATATATATACTATTTATAGTCATATTTTTAATTTGGTTAATTTTTTTATTTGATAAATTATTTCTTTAATTTATAATTTCTAAGCTTTTTTGTTTTTGTTTTTGTTTTATTTTTAATGGCAAGTGAAATCTTAATATAATTTGGAAATGCCAAAAGATCATAAATTAAATACTCTTAAATGTTAATCATAATTATTTTTGCCATCTGAATCATAAGCTTTCTTTAGCAATATTATACCTTGTTTAATATATATAAATATCTCAATGAAATTAATATAATAAATATTTATATTTATCATATATAATCTATCAAAATATCTAAACTAATATATATACTAATTATAGTCATATTTTTAATTTGGTTAAATTTTTTATTTGATAATTTTTTTTTCTATTTTTGATTTCTAAGCTTTTTGCTTTTTTGTTTTTTAATGACAATTAGAATCTTACTATAATCTTAATATCAAAATAAAAAAAAAGAATCTTACGATAATCTGGGAATCCAAAAGATCAAAAATTAAATACTTTTAAATTTTAATCATAAGTAATTTTTATTTTTCAATTAAAAAATGACTTTTGAAATATCTAAGAAATATAAAATTAGTAATTAATTATTTAAAATTTATTAATATTTATTTGTTATATTAGAATTTTAATATATATATATATATAATTATTACTAGTTCATTCACAATTTAATCACAATCAAATCAATGGACCATGAACTAATGCGTCTACCAATTCAATGATTAGTCTTGTTTTTAAAACATTGTTAGACATATATCTCACCATGTTGATAAGAGTGTAATTTCATCTTTCCGCCACCCCACACTTGCAAATGGTGTCATGTATGGTATGTAGAACCTTAATACATTCTTGTAAAAACACAATAAAATAATAAGGTCTCTATATTGAAAATATGTCACAATACTCATCATTATTATTAGAACTAGTGCATTCACTAATTTTCATCTTAACACTAATCAATGAAGCTGATGAAGTTTACAAATCCTTCCATAGGAAGAGTCATAGATCCGTAAATATCTTGGATAAACCAAATCCAACATGGTTAAACTCCCACTTGTCCCTTCATATCTAGCTTTGGTAAGAGATTTTCCTTTTACTATAGATAACATAAGAACTAGAGAATAGGAAAATCAAGGCTGTGTAAGAATTTCTATTTAATAATTCTTTCTAGCTTTTTAGAAATGTGACTTAAACATGTATGTCACAATATTGAAGAGCTCTTAATTAACAACAATACTAGCAGTAGAATTATTAGAATAAACAGGTGAAGAATAAATTCAACACAACAAAACTTAATCTAATGAATAACTATCCTCTAATTTATGTGCCAAAATGAACATTCATATCAAATTCCTCATTAATGGTGTGCATAAACTCAATCTCATAATATGTCTAGAAGACAAAGTTCAATATGAACAACGCCACCTAAATCCAAATACCAAAAATGGATCTTAACAAGATTGAATTCACAATTATGATCTAGCTACTTATAAAGTCGCAATTGACCCTATGAGGTCCTAGACAATTAACCTAATTGTCACATGACTTATTGGCAATTTTCTAATCACAAATTGAGACTCAGGCTTTTAACCTATATACATGACTTATTACTGGGTCTAAGAGTCAAAAAATTCAAAATAGGAGCGTAGGTTTTATCCTTTTCCATGACTTCCTCTTTTTAAGAAGCAATATCAATCTCTTGATCACAACCCATTCAGCTTGTTAGGCAAAATTGTAAGCCTTCAGTACTTGAGATAGAGATGGGAGGTATACAAAAGTGCTAGACATGATAGCTACCTCCTAAAACAACACTAAAGAACTTAAACTTGTTGCAGTAAAGCACAAACTCCAGAACATATTTCTTGATCACCATTGTGATTAAATTTTTTCAAAATTTTAAAGCCTTTTAAGCCTTATAAAAAATTTTCAAACATTTTCTTCATCTATCAAAAATTCCATTACGATTTCCTTTTACATGAATTCATTGCCTAAGCATACTATGTTTGAGATATGCCATTATTTATGAAAGGTGTCACTAATAGCAATGAAAAGTTGTAATAGGTGTATTCACCTACAAGACGAAAGCTAATAGTGCAATTTCCAAATTATAACAATAGGGACTATTTCTAGTTGTTTCAACTAGTCCCATACATAGTTTTCACACATGGTAATTGTATAATCATAACATAATGTAGACTAATAATGTGTATAATATATTTACAAACAAAGTTTTCTATAAGATCCAGCTAATGCAATTAGACATAAATATGTTGTTTATTACAATCCCACCTAAGGTCCTAAATCTTAATAAACAAAGAAAACTTAATTACACATTAAAAGGTCTTCAAAATGAATGTCCTTAACATCTCTATATCTATAGAGTACAAAAAAATATTAAGACATCAATTTAAATATATGCCAATAAACATAGATCACATTAATAATGCCATACTGATAAGGCATATTTATTGTTAATGTAATTTATTCAGCAATTATTGTGCAACCATAGAGACATTACCACACATATAAAAATTTCAATAAAAAAAATGCCTTAATCAAATTAACCAGAAACAACTTTGTAATTAGTCTCACAATAGGTAAGTACATAACCACAAGAAATTAATAGCCAAAATGATTGTCATAACAAGAAAAATGCCAAAATGATTGTCGTAACAAGAAAAATCACTTAATCATGTACCAAGAGTCTGAGCACACAAACTAGATAACATGATATTCAAAATTGCACAATTAATAGTCAAGATTGGAAATAAACTGTGCTCATGAAAACTAAATGGTTCCAAAACCCATGAAAATGGTTGAATTTGGATTTGAAACAAGACCTAACCAGGTTTTATCTATTAGCCTTAAGTTGAACTCTAGGAGAGCTTTTCTTGAACATATAATAAGGTCTAAAAATTTTCTTGTGTGAAAAGTTATGCCTCAATCAAGGTGCCTAATAAGTCATCCCAAAATAAGTTGAAAGTCAACTAAAATTTGCATATTCTAATTAAAGTCAATCAACATTCTTATGATTAGTCTCATGATAGATAAGTACACAATTACAAAGTGCCAAATGTTTATTATTACAATTATCATGATCAAATTCTCAAAATCCACACCAAAATTAGGCCCCAAAATCAATTTTAGCATAATTAAAAAATATAAAAATTACATAAATTATTAAAAATTATTTGACATATCAAAATGCATCAACATTGAGAGTGTAAAAAATTATATTGAACAAGGATGTATGTAGATTGTGTACAAAAATTTTTGACCTAAAATTTAGAGAGTATATATCCAAAAAATTATGTGGAATATTATGGAAATTCAAAAAATCATATTTCTAGCATAAAAAAATTAGGAAAAAAATCACCATTAAATAACAAGATCAAAGTTAGAGTATACTACAAAAAAAGTGGGCCAATGAGGCCCACTCTACAAGTGTCACATGCCCCCACATGCCCCCACATGCCGAGCATTACATGTAGGTGTGGTTTGAAGATGCAAATTGTATCTTCTTTTCCAAAGCTCTTTGTTCCATGATAATGGCAATTTTGTTGTCATGGGAGAGTTTAGGTAGCTTCCAAACATGCATTTCAATGTGATTTAACTCCAATAAAACATGCTAAATGCATCCATGACTAAGAATCATGTAGATATTCAAAGGAAGAGAAATTAAATTTTATGGTGAAATCCCTGAGCCTAAAAATAAACCTAGATCTAAAATTTTTCATTCCTATTTTGCCATGGATTCAATGATTTGATCAATTAAAAGGAGTCTAAATAGCTTTATAATCATCTAAAAATGATTTCCCATATGAAAATTGAATCAAAGCTTTTTTATAGATTTAGAACTTTATTGAATTTTTTTTTTCACCTAATTTGCCTCAGATCTTATTTAAGAAGATTGATGGCAATATCAATATATGTTCAACACTTCCTATATGGAGAAACAATTTAAAATCTCCATCTTTAAACACAAGCCCTAGAACCTATGGCAATAGAATCAAAGGAAACAAACAAATCAAGATTTAATATAAATCCAACAACAATAAAAACAAATCATCAAATCAAAATTTGCAAATTGAGAAACAAAACTCTTGATTTTGATACAAATTTACACACAAAAAGGAGAGTTCCAACAGATTAAAGGAAAAACCCATATGAATAACATCCATAATCATAGAACCAAAAGAAAAAAAAATGCAGATGAATTGACATTGGCTTTGATACCAGTTACTAGAATTAAATGGGAGATAAAGGTTTAGATCATACTATATCTAATGCTAGAGAGCTAAGAGGTAGAGAGTAAAGACATAAGGGAGCTACAACTTACACTGCCACATTTCTACTTATCTAAAAAGCTAAGAGGAACACACACACACATACACACACATATAGTGATAACCTGGCTTGTTTGACAAGCCACACACACACACACACATTCACACACACACACACACGCATGCACGCACACACACACACACATATATATATAGTGATAACCTAGCTTGTTTGACAAGCCAAAGATGATTTATCCCATAAGCTAAGATAACTTCCTCCATAAGCTAGGGTAGCTTCTCCAACAAGCCAATGTTATTACAATATATATGTATTTGATAACAATGCCTTCAACGAGTATAAATAAGATAACTGACTAAAAACATAGGTTATAAGTTGGCATCCCTAATTTAGTAGGTTTATAGATAGCCCAACCTATTTGGGTTATCTATAACATAAGACTCAATTTATTTAGTTAGTGCTAAATACAAAATTAATTATTTGATTTAAACATAATTTGTTAATTGGCCTAATAATTAATTAGTGATAATTAAGTATTCCAAACTCCAAGCTAAGCAACACAAACTCCAAGCCTTAATGTTGATCTTCTTGGCATGAAATGTTGTGATAGCACTTTAAACCTCACCAAACACAAATAAGTGATGTTTTCTCTAGCCTTAAAATGTTCTCTAAACTTTATTTTGAACCAAGAACAAAGGTTTTTAATGATTTGTGAAAGTAGCATAAGTGTCTGGCCTCTAAATGTATCTACACCAAGGCAAAACTAAGAGAGATGTTAAAGCTCCAATCTTTTACTTAAGAAAACTCCTCTCATGTTTCTTAAAATAGAGTGCAAATCTCTTTGCATTCCTATGTACTTAAATTCCTCTCTTGCATTGCCTTGTGTTGTGTGTGACCCTATAGGTTCATATTATATTAGGAATGAGAATGTAATTTCTTACATTTATAATTGAATTATTCAATTAATTTAATTAACTAGAAACCTTTCTAGTTCATGTATTAAAATTATATGACTCTTGGATAATTGAACAATTCAATTAATCTAACTAATTTAACTAAAACTCTTTTTAATTCATGAACTGCAATGAAGTGGCACTTCAGTTCTCACAATATATGAATGATATCTAACAATATATCATGAACCTTAATATAATATGAATTCGTTCGCAAATAAATGAACTTATCATGTTAATGTTTCAGGTACAACCTCATCTTTCTATTATATGATGCTTTTGCACGACTTATTTAAGTATGTATAACATGTAAAACCCCAAGTTCATGATATATATAATTTTGAATGATGATTAAGATGAGAAATTAGAAAAACGCCTTTTCTAATTTCACTTCCTAGTGCTATGACCATAAATTTTGTCTAATCTCATCCTTGTTAAATGAAGTATTTCTCTCATTCACTAAAAGTAATAGGTCCTTAATTAGTGCATTCATATATCTTTATGCACGTGACATTATATTGAATAATTACTTTTAATCTAACTCATTATTAGAATCAAAATCTAGTAGCATTAAAATATAATATATAATATAAATAAGATATAAAATGGTCAAAGGAGAATTGTACTACATTAATTAAGAATAAATATTAACCTATTAGTGAAAAACTCCATTAGCTATTTTTGAAGAGTTAGTTTAGTGTACTCATACTTGTTATGAGCATTCTAACCTTAGTATCACCTACACAAATGACTTAGGATAGGTCATCCTTATCTAAATAAACATATTTAACTATGTTCTAATCTTAGTAAATTATAGCTATCATAAATTATAATCATCGATTAGGAATTATTTGACATTTAAGTTTTAACAAGATCATAAGTTCTCTTGAGATGATGAAATTATTACTTATGTTCCTTATCTCTTAATTTAAGGACAATGTCACATTGTTAATAATATTAATCTAATGTCAAAAATATATATTGAATTTATATATTTAATATTTTATATAATTATTATACATTTATGATTGATATTATATATATTAAATTTACTATTAATATATCTATGCTAATATTTAATATATAGTTATTAAATTAAATAGTAATATATTTATATCAATATTTAACATAGTTAATTAAAGGAAAAATTACATTCAATAACTACAAGTTTTCGAAATTTATAAAAAAAACTTTGAAAATTCAAATTATTTAAAAGGACTAAAAGACTTGAGTTTTTGACCATAGACCTAATTCCTATTGTAACTCTAGAAAGTTTTGATGATAGCTTTAAGAAGTTGTGGTAGTAACTAACTTTTGTAACTCTAAGAAGCATAGGTGATAACTAATTCTTATCGTAACCTTATAAAGTTTCGGTTATAATTTTAGGAAACTTTGGTGATAACTAAGTGCCTGTTTGGAACAATATTGATTAACCTGCGTTTTGCCCCAAACTTTGGTTTGCTTTGGAAAAGCCCGTTTTCATTATGTTTGGATCTGCATTCCTCAAGTCGCACCATGGTTCAGGAGCATATGAAAATCGCGTTGGGTCGAAGCTATTTATACTCACTTTCTGCCAACCTAACATCTCCAACGCCTAATGTCCCTTATACCCAAGGTTCAAATCAGTTCGAGGATACAGCAAATGCAGCTAATGAAAATCTCGTGGTCCACCGTTTGTGTCCGGGGCATCTCTGCCAACCTCGTTGCAAAAGAATCTGCTCCTCTATTTTGCGGATACATTACAGAGGTTCAGACATCCCAAGTCAAAGTTTCAAGCTTCTGTGTTGTTGCTCCTTCATCTTCTTCTTCTGATCTAACTTGTTTCCTGTGCGTAGCACAACGAAACGCAACTGTGCCAGTGAAAGTGGGAATCATACTTGATCTTGCTAATGCGATGGTAAAGATGGGGTTAAGTTGCATCAACATGTCCCTCTCTGACTTTTATATCTCTCATTCTCATTACAAAACCAGGCTCGTCTTCAACGTCAGGAACTCCCCTAGAGACGTCGTGATTGCAACTGCTCAAGGTTCTCTCCCTTTCTCCCCGCGTCTCTGCGCTTTCTTCTGCCTATTTCTTCATTTGCTGATTTGCTTCTTCATGATTGGCATGAAATGAAAGCTTGTCAATCATGCATAGGTTGTTGTTGGTTTTGATCATTGTGACATATAGTTTAATTATGTCTTTGTTTTCTCAGATTAGTCAAGGCAGTATTTAACTTTCTGTTCCCAGTTCTAAACTTTTTCCAGTTTCAATTTAGACAAAAGCATAAACACATTAAAATTTCAGGACTCGCATGTCTTATAAGTTATTGGAATATATTTTTAAGAAAATTACATTTAAGGAGTTAGATTTTTCAAAATTTATAATAAAAAATTTGTTAAATTGAAATTATTCTTAATGACTAAAGTTATTATAAGATTTTAAAAAATTTATTATTAGAATTTCAAAAATTACTATTAGATTTTAAAAACAAAATTATAGTTTAAATAATTTGATAATAATTTTTTTAATTTAATAATAATTTTTGAAAAATTTGGTAATAATTTTAATTTTTAGAGATAATTTTAAATTTTAAAATCTTTTATTATAAATTTTATAAAATTTAGGTCTTTAAATATAATATTCCTATAACTTTTACATTTCTACATTTCTTATTGGTCCCATACCTCAACTCGTTGGGCCCAATTGCCTTTTGAAAATTATTTTGTAGGAAAGAAATTATTACTTGCATTATTGTTACATCAACAACTGATATTTTAATTGAATAATTAAGTGATTTAGATACATATTGATTTAAATAAGTTCAAGGGAAAAAGAAAAATTTATTAACTAAAATATTTATTTTTAATTTATATTTTAATTTTAATATCAACAAAAATAAAAAGATATATTATACTATATCATTTGTTAAATGCTATTTAAAAAAAAGTAATATTATAGGAATATATCAAACAAAATAATATGACTATCTTTTCTGATAATTTTATACTTAAAAGTGATTTAGATATATAATATCCAAACAAAATCAATTCTACTAGAATTATTTTTTACCTAGACTTTCTAAACATAAATCACATTCATATAAATTCACTTTTACACAAAATCAATTCTACAAAATCAAGGTTTAAAAAACTAATTTTACTCACCATCAATCCAAGCACACACTAATTTATATTACAAGCTCTTTTGGTTCTTTTAAATAATTTGAATTTCAAGGTTTTTCATTGTAAATATTGCAAATTTATAGTTTTTGAATATAATTTTTTCACAGTTAAAATATTAATATATCTGCAATTAATTTAATTTGTAATAACAAAAAAAATTTATTAAAGATGAGAGCCCTTCGTTAGAACCCTTGGTTACTCCTTCCTCTGTCAAAAAGAAATAGTTAAACGCGTTTTGTCTTGTCTTGCTTTTATACATAAAAAGTTTATTCTTTTCTTTTTTTTGGGTGTCCTTTGATCAAATAGAAGAAGCAAAACGCGTTAGTTTTTGAAAAATCTTCATCTTGTTGTCGCGTTACTTCATAAGGTCTTTCTTCGTTTGTCTATGACTAATAAGACCGTCAGTGTGACAGTGAAGGGAAGAATATGCCTTCGTTTGCGTCAAATCTTTTTGACGTTTATAAAAGGAGTTTATATTGGAGTATCATTTCCACCAAAGAATTTATATCCATTGGCTAAATTTAGATAGCCATTTATTTCCAAACTAATCATTATAAAAAATAAATGGCGTCAAAGAATTGAATAACCTTATATATAATAGACATTAACTTGTGAGAGACAAGTCAGTCCCCACGCAAATTCCATATTGGTAGGGCTGCCTTTGTTTGAAATTTTAGAGATTTACGTCTATGAAACTTCTGGGGAGTTACACGGAATCATCCTCGTAAATCTTTTGGATTTTTTTTTAAATCCAACTGAAATTTCATTAAACAAAGCGGAGAAATAACAGAGGAAAAACAAAACACAAAAAAGGAGATTAGTTACAATAAAATAATCTAGCCGACAACTTTGTCTATAGTCAACTCAACCATTAGCAAAGAACTAATTGCAGTGGGATGGGAAAAAATATTTTTAACCTCACGGACACATCCCTTTATCAAAATACTTGACAAATTAGTTAACAGTTTGATTACCAAATCATGATATCCAAGAAAAGAGGGGAGAAAAAAAAACCTTACTTGTAAATCTTCACCTGTATGTGTTTCAAAAAATTTGAAAAATTTTCTCATAAGATCTTTGTCCAACCCAACCATTAACAACTATATATGCAAATTCTAAATTTAATGGCTAATAAGGATTGGTCTTGTTATCCTCCTCATATATTGTGTCTCATTTTGATATTAATCTTTGTTTGAACATCCTTCTAGGTACGAGGCGTCCTTGTATTCCATACAAGTTACATCTTTGTTTTGATGCGTGACAGTGTATTACAAAAATGATTTAGACAAATAAATTTCTCCAAATTTAAGATTTAAAAGATATTGACATATAAGTAAATGTAAAATTTTACGGATATAATGAAGAAAGAAAAGAATACTTATTGGTCAAAATAATGGCTACTGTGCTATAATGAGGCTTTCTCCTGATTTGCTTCAAAATTTTTGCTGCTCAGGTTGAACCTCTTTTTCTTCTCCTGACTCTGGGTAGCTTTCATTAATAGTTGGGGGACAACTCAAGTCTCAATAAAAAAAATAAATAAGAGGAATTGGTTGATAAGGTGATAACTCAACTCAAGTCTTACACAGGACTAAATGTGATCAAATAAGAAAGTGCCATGACTGGCCCAAAGATATGCCGTGTGGGGCACCATTGGGGTAAAGAATGATGTCTAAATCCTTTGATAATTAGTATTAATAAATATTTAATATATAATAATTTGATATATTTAATATTTCATTTAATTATCATATATTTCTGATTGATAATATATATATATATATTAAATTTACAATTAATAAATCTACGCTAATATTTAATATATAGTTATTAAATTAAATAGTAATATATTTATATTTATATTTTATATTTAAAATAGACAATTAAATGTTAATATATCTTTAATTACTTTAATTTTTAATAATAAATAATTTAATTAAAGATGAATTTTAATATATATAATTTTTTAAAAAATATATTAATTATTATCTATTCAATGATAATTTAATCACCATTCAATCATAATTTAATTAATAAATTATAAATTAGTGTCTCTCTCAATTCAACTATTGGACCGATTTTAAAAATATTGAAAAAAAAAAAGTTAAACGCGTTTTGTTTTGTCTTTGTCCATAGGAAGCTTTATTCGTGTTGCTTCTGGTCTGATTTGGTCAAAAAGAAAAAGCAAGACACGTTAACTTTTGAGAAAGTGATCGTACAGGCCCTGGCTGTCTTTCTCTGTTTCACAATACGGAAAAGAGAACCGGAGGGAATCTAAACTTGTCTTCGTAAGTTTTTTTTTTTTTTTTTCAAGATATACAGAAGGTATAAGATTAGAGCTAGGAGGAAGGAAAAGCATGAGATGGAGATTGAATCTTGACACATTAATTTTTTTGGCATTTAAAATTTTAAAAAATACTACTTAAATTATGGCTTTTTGACTTCAATTGTATTTTTTTTTTTTAAAGAATTGCAGGATTGGTAATCCCATATCCCAAAAATCAATTTTGTTTAATTTATTCTAAAAAGGTTACGACTTACGAGATTAGATATCTCATGATCTTAATTTTTATTTTTTAATAATTAAGGGGATGAGGCAAGTGGTACTTATTATATAGTATCACAAGGAAAAGCGCCTCGTTGCTTTGTGGTGGACAAATGAGAGAATTGAAATGAACAAAATGTTGGCACGCGTCTGATTGCCTTGTTTAGTATTTATTTTAGTTAATTAGTATTAGATAGTAAAATATTAGCCAACTTAACGAAAATATTATAATAAAAAATAATATTATTTTAATTAATCTAATAATTAATTATGATACTAACTAAATAGAGTATCAACTTTTTAAAATTATAATCAAAATTTTTAAATTTTTTGGCAGAAATATTTTGCCACAAAATCTTTTTTTTTAATCCCTTGGACCAGTTTTTAGTTGTAATTGTATAACTATAGTAGACTTAATTTTTGTGGCAAGCTTTGTATTCTATATGAGTTATATTTGCTCTTAACTATGTTAGATTGTTTTGGTTAATTTAGCACATTGGAATTTGAATACTTTTGGTCTGTGTGTGTGTGTATTGTTTTTTCATCTTTGCTTTAATTTCATCTCTGCATTAGAAAAGTTTGTTTTTTAAAATATGCTTTTTTTTTTCTAATGTCTGCTTTTTCATCTCTACTTTTAAAAGGTTTGTTTTAAAATAAACTTGTTTTTTTCATCTCGGCTTAATTTCGTCTTTGCTTAAAAAAAGATTTTTTAAAAGTTTTTATTTTCATCTCTACTTTAAAAAAGGTTCGTTTTTCTAAAATAAGTTCTTATCATCTCTACGTTAATTTCATCTCTGCTTTAAAAAAGTTTGTTTGAAATTTTAGAGATTTAAGTCTATGAAACTGCTAGGGGGTTACGCGGAAGCACACTTGTATATCTTTGCCTGTACGCGTTTCAGAAAACTTGGAAAATTTTCTCAGAAGGTCTCTATCCAGCCCAACCATTAACAGCTGTGTATGTAGATCCCTGAATTTAATGACTGATAAGGACTTGTCTTGTCATCTTCCTCCTACATTGTGTCTCACTTTTATGTTAATCTTTCTTTGAGCAGCCTTGTGGTTTCTGGTATATGATTGATATGTGATTTGAGATCAGCTCTAGGGACTGGAATAACAAGACACCTCCTTTAGCATCTTTGTCCAATTTATTTTCTTGTTATTAGTTTAGTTCTTGAAGCTATTGTATTTCTTTCCCCTCTTCTTTTCTGTTCTTTACTTTATTGCTTGAAGACGGAATATATGAACAGACAGCAGATTTTGGAGAAGAAGACCAAGATTTACTTGTGTTAGGCACTATTTTTTCTTCTTCTTTTCTAATGGCATCTTCTTCTCAGTCTTCTCGAATAAAATATGATGTCTTTATCAGCTTTAGAGGCACAGATGTACGCTCAGGTTTTCTTAGCCATTTGAAAAGGGAATTGCAGCAGAAGCAGATTGATGTCTATGTGGATGAAAGACTTAAACGTGGGGATAAGATATCACCAACCCTTCTTACAGCAATTGAAGAATCACTCATTTCATTGATCATATTTTCAGAGGACTATGCTTCTTCAAAATGGTGTTTAGAAGAGCTTGTCAAGATTACTGAGTGTATGGACGGAAATAAACAGATTGTAATTCCCGTTTTCTATAATATAGATCCATCAGTCGTGAGGCATCAAAAAGGGTCTTACGGAGATGCTTTAGCTAAACTTGACAACTATGGTAAGGAAAGGGTGCAAGTATGGAGATCAGCTTTGAATAAAGCTGCTAACTTATCTGGATTTCCTTCATCAAATTATGGGTAAGTTCCTCTTTCTTTTTTTAAATGTTTGTATATGTGGGTGTGTAATTCACATTAACTCCAAGGAAAATAATTTTATCAAGGGTAAGACATTTTCTACATTATTTTCCAGTAAACAAATGATGCAATGAATTTCTTACACTTTCCTTTTGTTTTTATTCTTGTGATTATCCATTACAGGGATGAAGTTGAGCTTATTGAAGGAATTGCCAGATCTTTGTCCACGATGTTGAATATTATGCACCAAAGTGACTTGATAGACCTTGTTGGAATTGATGAAAGAATTGCAGATTTAGAATCATTAATGTGTCAGGGTTTAGATGATGTTCGTGTTATTGGAATTTGGGGCATGGGTGGTATTGGTAAGACAACTATGGCAGCTGTTGCATTTATTAGGTTTTGTTCCAATTATGAAGGATGCTGCTTTTTGGCAAATGTAAGAGAAGAAGCAGAGAGACATGGAATCATCTATTTGAAGAATAAAATTTTTTCAATACTACTCAACGAAGATCATTTGCATATTGACATACCAAATGGAATAGTTCCAACCTATGTTAAGAGAAAGCTTCTTCGAAAAAAAGTTTTTGTTGTTCTTGATGATATTATTGACTCAAATCAATTAGAAAACTTATTTGGAGCATTTGATTGTTTTGGAGCCGGTAGTAGAATCATTGTGACAACTAGAAATAAACAAGTATTTGGTAAAAAAGTTGACCAAATATATGAGGTTAAGCCATTGATCTTTGCTTATGCTTTTCAAATGTTTATGTCGGAAGCTTTTAAGCAAAATTGTCTAGACAAGGAGTTGATTGAGCTATCAGAGATGGTGACTAGTTATGCTCAAGGCATTCCGTTAGCTCTTAAGGTTTTGGGTTCTTTTCTTTTTGGCAGTACTAAAGAAGAATGGAAAAGCAAATTGATAAAGCTGAAAAAAATGTCTTGTCCAGAGATCCATGATGTGCTGAGATTGAGCTATGATAGTCTAGATGATGAAGAGAAAGAAATATTTTTATATATTGCATGTCATTTCAAAGGATATGAACAGCATCGAATAATAACTTTACTAGATGCTTGTGGTTTCTCAACAGTTAGTGGGTTAAAAGGACTCCGAGACAAAGCTCTTATAACTGAAATCAAATGGCGGGCATCTAAAGTTTCGATCGTATCAATGCATGATTTGATACGAGAAATGGGCAAAGAGATTGTTCGTAGAGAATCAAAAGAAAATCCTGGAAAACGCAGTCGGCTCTGGAATCCTATCGATATTTATGAAGTATTAAAAAGTGATACGGTAAGAGTCAGAGTTGTATTACATATTCTTTAATATTTTCTTGTACAAAATGTGGCTTTGAAAAACACTTTGCACTACATACTACTTTTTGTTTGCCAGGGGACTGAAGCCGTTCGAAGCATAATTCTGGAGGATTCAAGCGCGGGTGAAGAGTTGTTCTTAAATCCTCAAGTCTTTGCTAGGATGCACAAGCTGAAATTTCTTAAAATTGCTCATCCACGCGTGCATCTACTTCAAGGCCTTGGATTCTTACCGAGTGAGCTAAGACTTCTTCATTGGCCTCGTTATTCTTTTGAATCCTTGCCCTCGACATTTTGTGCAAAAAATCTTGTTGAACTTAATATGGCTAAAAGCCGCTTGAAAAAACTTTGGGATGGAGTCGTGGTACGTACGAATATACATCACACACACATATATATGATGTAGTTTTTGTTTTAATTGAAATCTGAGAATTACAAAATTAATTGCTTTAGCTCATATAATGTCTCTCCTTTTTGGGCACAGCCTCTTGTGAATTTGAAGAAGATTAACCTTCGTAAGTCCAAGTATCTTCTTGAGCTTCCTGATTTTTCTATGGCTGATAATCTTGAAGAAGTCTGCCTCTCCTTCTGTCAAAGCTTGAAACTTGTTCATCCATCTATTTTATCTCTCCACAGCCTTAAGACGTTGGATTTACCATTCTGCAGACAGCTTACCAGTCTTCGAAGTGATGTCCATTTGAGATCCCTCTGTGGACTCGATCTGCGTTACTGTTCCAGACTGGAGGAATTTTTAGTGACATCAGAGAATATGAGAGTTTTGTACTTATCACACACAGCTATCGAGGAATTGCCCTCATCCATTGGACGTCTCAGCAAACTTGAAAAGCTCGATCTCAGTTACAGTAGAAGTCTCACGCATCTTCCAAGCAATTTAGTTAACCTAAGATCTCTTCGCACCCTTGATATTAGTGAATGCATACAACTTCGATCTCTAGGTCTTCCACCATCCATTGAAAACGTACTTGCAAGCAATTGTATATCCTTGGAGACAGTACAGTTCAGTCCAGTGGCTGCTGATCGGTTGGCCCAAAAAAAACAACTGGCTGGTGATGCACTCAATTTAGCCTTTAAGTTTGAAAATTGCACAAAATTGGATGAACATATACTCAATGTTATTGGATTAAATTCTCGTTTCATCCTAACCAGTTGTGTATTTATTAGAAAGAGATTCCCGAAAAAACGCATAGCGAAGCTTTATGTAATGGATGCAATTTATCCAGGAAGCAAAGTCCCAGAGTGGTTCGAGTATAGGTCACCACATGCTTCAATAACTATTGCTCCACATTCCAAGTTTCAGGCCTTTTTTTACTGTCTGATAGTTGCTCCGTCTCAGTTCACGTTTGGTTATGCTTACGGGGTTGAATTTGACGTCTTCGTGGATGGTGTGAAGGCCTTTAATTCCCAACCACTGTACGGTGGAATCAATGTTAAATCGGTGAATTCGGATCATGTGTATCTATCGTTCATTGAAACCTATTGCACCAGCATAAATGAAAGGATTCAAGAGAGCAAAGCCAGAAATCAGAACAGTACTTATAATCCAAAGGTCTTATTTCAATTTTTTTCTCCATTTTCTTTCGGTTCTTCGAAGTTTGAGATAAAAGAATGTGGGGTTCACCCGATATATGCCTCAGAAAGTAACAATTTCATCAAAGAAATGGAATTGGGGTTGGAGTTGGGTAATAAAACCAAGAGATGTCGGGATATTGATGACTCTGATACAAATGACCAAGCTGCAACGGTTGCTCCAGCTAATCCAGAAGAGAATGAGGGTGCATACAAAAGTGACGAGCAGAGGATTATTGCTAAAAGGATAAGAAAACAGCTACAGTTGACGCGGAATTATCACACGAGCAGTAAATCCAAGAAATAATTGCCTTAGGGGTAATCAAGTGACATGTAGCAGAAAGAATAGAAGTTAGTTATTTTGCTTTGCTGTACGTCTAGGTAACTTCATGTATCAGGGGCTGGGTTGTTGAGGGGGTAAGGATCATTTTAGGCCGTTGTGGTTCTCGTTGTCTCCTCCCGGACTCTAATAGGAAGGGTTATTTTCTCTGTATCTTTATTCTCTTTTGAATTCAATCCAGTGCAGCACTATTTAGTAATCTCCCCTGCTGTCTTTACTCTTTACTTTGTTGCATTTTGCTCGTTCCTTTCTATTTCCCATTGCATCGTGCTCGGAACCCAATGAAAGTTAGAGTTGGAATTCCTCGCTCTCATGATCCACCATCATTCCCTGCAACCAAGAAATTGAAGTAATTTGATCAGCCCACCCCCTTCCAATTTTAACTTAGAAGAAGAAGGAAGAAAATGAAGGAAAATTTATCATCTGTTCAGTTTTGACCAGTTAGTGTTAGTATCTAGAACATGGGGCTAATTGTATTGTAATAAGCATTAACCTTTTTAAAGAATGGTACTACTTGTTGTGGGCGGTTTTTTCCAAAGCATTTCCACATGTGGAAGAGATTAGAAATGGTTCACTTCCTTTTTCTCTTTTTATTTCTTTAAGATATGTTTGGATTGTAGAGGACAGTGAAGATGAGGAAAATAAAATTTTAATTTTAACTTTTTCTTTCATTAAAATCCAAGTCAATTTCTTTTTCCGGTTTAAAATATTTTCTGGATTGAGGAGAATGAAAGGAAATAAAAGAGAAAAAAAATTTTATTTAAATCTCAAATAACAAAAAATGTCTAAATTAAAATCTTACTTCTGTTTCCTTCTCCTCCAGTCTCCTCAATTGTAACATATCTTTAATTCCATAAGTTATACCTTAGTGGTGTTACAAAGGAAGGCAAGACAAGAAAAGAAAGGAGCTTGTTCGACATTCCTATGTTTATAGCAATCAAGAATATGAAGATGTGCAAGTAATGGATTAAAATAGATAATAAAACATTGTTATTCAAATAGATACTGTGTATTCTGTGGCATTTGATTGGGGCTTACTGGCGATTCTAACGCTTGTTCTTCCTTCTTTTTAGTTGTAGTAGACTTGTTCTTTGAATTGGTAGCTTATAATTGTGATTTCTTGCTAATGATATTAACTTTTTGTGCACAAGTATTTGTGACTTTACTAGTTTCAGTTGTAATGAAGCACTATAGCTGTTATCTAAACATGATTAGTAATTATATTAGAGCTTTCTGTTTTTTTTTTCTTTTTTTGGTTGAAATGATTTCTGTTTTTCTAGTTTACATACCTAGGGCTTCAAGCAAAGATATTGAATTAATCTTGACTAATGGTGACTACAACATGCTAGAGGGGTTGTTATAAATGGGATTTGTTGTGTTATCAAAAGGTTTCTTCGCATTTGTGATTCATTTATATTTATATATGACTAATACTCACCGCTTGTTGCATTTTGAATTTCTGATCTTCTACTGATTAAAACTGAACTGTTTGTGTACCAAATTAGTACTCTTGTTATCGAATTGCAGACATTATATTTAAATTTGTCTTACTCTTTACTTCTTCCCTTTCCCTTTCTGTTAATTGCACATATTTTTAATTACTGAAAATGTGTGCTTTTATATAATGCAAACGCACCCTCGTGATGCAAGAAAGAAGGGCTTCCAAAGGTGATGAGTTTGTCAACAACTAGTTGTTTTTCACAGGCGATGTTGTATAAACTTTGTATAGACCATAATAGTATTGACCTGATTTACAGCTTAGTCAGCTGCATACTTTATGATTTTGTCAACACAACAGCAACTGGTTTTCTACAATATAATGTCGTGTTTATCACTTATAGTAGGGATAGGTATATGGTATTCTTGAATTACTCATATGTGCATAAAAATGAGGATTCATACTAAAAAATTGGGTATCCAGATGAGGCTAAAATAAAATTCTGTGTTTTGTTTAATAATCAAGTCTGAACAGATATAACATTTGTCAATTTAATAGAATGATTCCCATGATATTGCATCTAAAACAGAATGAAACTAAGAAAGTTGCTTTGCAGTTCTTCAAATTAGCAAGTTATTTAATTGCCATTTTTTTTTTGGTTCTCCTCTGTCTGTTCAAAATACAAGTAGACATCTAAAGAAGATTTGCAGTGTACTCAAATGGTGACTCCACAATTATCCATTCTAAGTTTGTGACATCTTTTTTCAATGCCTATTCCATCAAATTCTTCTGTATAAATAAATAAGACTTGAGAGACCTTTGTAACATCTATTGGCTGCAATAAAACAGAGTATTCTGAAATGAACGTGATGAACCAACTTTTATGAATATTATGCACTATGACTGAAAGGATTCCTGATTCCCATAATTAATCATCAAGTTCAGTCTGAACTAGCAGCTCTTGTTTATATCTCCCTCTTCATGGTTGCCACTGATAATCTTTGGGGTTGAATTTCCTCTCTTCATAACAAGTAATGTTTAGAAACTGTCAAACGAAAAAATAGATAAATAAATAAAGCCACTGGAAGTAAGATTTGAGATGAGAAAATAGTGAAAAAGTAAACTAGACAACTCAGCAAATTGACCCTACAAGATTGGGGCAACAGCGAAGCAGTTGAGGCTGGGGTTCTGGTTTTGAATCTTTAGACTAGAGAGTAGATGTTACCTAAACAATGCTCTCCCTTAGGCCCATTTTAGCTGTTTGTCACACACACACCCCCCCCCCCCCCCCATAAGATTAGCGCAAGCTATCTTATAAAAATATAGAATAATTAATCTTTATTTATCTAATATAAATTAAAGTTATCTTGATGAAGACATATTATGCTAATTTTTTTAATATTTTTATGATAAAATAAGGGACCAATTTATATTAGGAATTAATACATGTATGATATTATATCAAAATTTTCATCTAATTAAAAGTAAAGATTTGTAATTAATGTTTAGATATGTGTGGATATATTTACCAAAAAAAAGTATCTTGATATACTTATAAATAATTTAATGTATTTATTAGTTAAAAGAGGCACGAGGCCCTGGGAAACGGGACAGGATATGAGTAAAATCCAGATACATAAGGAATTCTTGACACTTTTTGTTCAAGAGAGGTATCCCTTGAATCATAACTTTAGGCCAAAAACAATTAAATTTAATTACATGAGTTAATGAAAATATTACTGTAAAGTGTGCACCTTATTCTAGGCCGGTGCCTCTTAGACACTGTATTCTCATGAAGTCCTTTCGGCACATGGCCTTTTATTATTTGAAGTTTGTTCTTTAGATAATTACATGTTTATGAAAAGTTAATCACAGTAAAAAAATACAATTATATTTCAAAGAAGTATAAATTTAGCATTGGTAGAAGTTGTGAATATAAAATTTATTTAATTGAAAAATTAGTTTTATGTGTGAAGATCATTAGAAAAAGTTTTTAATGGGATCGGACAATGAGGGTTTATGTAATAGTTGTGGTTATTTAAAGGTATAAAATATTACCAGTCCATTTTAGAATATGTTCTCTTTCAGCCAATTGAATACCCTTGAATAACTAGTATCTTTTTGACTGGTAAAAAAAAAAAACCTAATATCTTTTTGTAGAGATTTATTAAAAAATATACATTTTGGTTTGAGGAGTAAACTTAGGCACATTATATCATTCATATTTACTAAGATATTATGAATCTATCTATTATTGTAGATGTCCCTTTAGTTTCTTAACCTCCAAATTCATTGAAAGTATATTATAAATATATTCATTATATGGATATTGTCTCCTCATATTTCTTCAAGAATTATAATTCTAAAACCTTTAAATATTCAACTCCCACTTTTATGTCCTCGTTTATGGTATATTATTTTACAATTAGGATATAATCTTTAAATTATTTGTCGTTATAGACTTGTGCTTGTAAATAAGCATTTCATTTGTATTAAAAGATATGAATAGAATTTGAGTAAGGTTTCTCTTATTCTCTATCTTCCTTAAATTCTCATTTCTCTATCTCTCAAGTTATTTCATAATACCTTATTAGTATGACTTTACTCTTAATTATTTGAGCAAGAAAAGTAAAATCTTTTTATCTTACTCGTTAATTTTTCTATTGGTTTTATTCTATATGAAGTGTCATGTCAAATTTTACAAAGCTTGAATTTGTGGCCTTTGATTTATCAGGCAAGAATTATTTGTCTTGGATTTTAAATGCTAAAATTCACTTTGATGTAGTGGGTCTTGGAAATACTGTCAAAAAAGAAAACAATGATTTAATGCAAAATTGCACTAAAGTGATGATTTCCCTTCGTCATCACCTCCATGAGGAGTTGAAATTTAGATATCTTATGGTGAAAGATTCATTTGTGCTGGAATAGTTTGAAAGAAAGGTATAATAACTAAAAAATTGTTATTCTTTCAAAGGCTTATTATTACTGGATACATCTATAATTACAAGATTTTAAATCAATCAGCAAGTAAAATTCTGTAATGTTTCGTATTAGCCCTTAATTAAAATTATGAGGAAAAGTAGTTACTAAAAAAGATATGTTAGAGAAATTTTTTTTTACTTTTCATGCCTCCAATATGCTCAAGCAGCAACAATATAGAGAAAAAAGCTTTTTCTACTTTTCATGCCTCCAATATGCTCAAGCAGCAACAATATAGAGAAAAAAGATTTAAAACATACTCACAGTTCATTTTATGCATTCTTATGGTTGAACAAAATAACGAGCTACTAATGAAAAATCATAAAACTTGTCCAATTGGCTTTTTTCCATTTCGTAAAGTGAATGTGACTATGATTATTAATAATGGATGAGGCCGTGGACATGGCCAAGGACAAAATAATGCTCCTGATCATAAGAATGTTGCTTGCCACTAGAAGTGGAATAAGAGAGAAGAAAAATAAGGAAGCAAAGTGGATAAAAGAATCATGTAAAGAATTCAAAAAATTCATGCTATGTTGTGGTATGAATAGACATTGGTTACATACCTATCATAGAGCAACACATCTGATTGATCTCTATTAAGTATCAATGAAGGAAAATGAAAAAGGTGTTGAGACTAATTTTGCTAATCTATGTGATGATTTCACCAATGATTTCATAAATATTATATACTTAGATGTGTTAGATTTCTTTATCAATCTATAAGAAAATAGTGATGCTTAAAATAAGTTTACGTGTTTGAAATTGTTTTTATAATTATAAATTTATATAAAATTTTAAGTATGAGTTTTTATAATGTTTTTTATGCTTTTATTTTGTTTAATTTTAGAAAATATGAATGAAGATATATGTCTCATAGATAGTGCAAGCACCCATACAATCTTGAAAGATAGAAAATATTTTTCTCAAATAAATATGGGCGAAGCTTACGTTACTATAATCTCTAGTAGTACAAGATTAATTGAAGGATTTGGAATAACTATTATCATATTATCAAAATGAACGAGATTTATTATAAATATTGCTTTATTTTCTTCTAAGTCTCAAAGAAATTTGTTGAGTTTTAAAGATATTCGTCGTAATGGATATTATATAAAAATTGTGTGTGAAGGAAATAATGAATACCTCTATATTATGAGTATTATTTCTAGTAATTCTCTTTCCATTTGTACTGTACAAGAATTAGTATAATTGAGATACATACAACTATAAATTAGAAGTTTATAAATTCAAAAATATTTACCATTTGGAATGATCGGTTGGGGCATCTTGGAACAATAATGATGCAAAAAATTATTCAGAATTCACATGGATACTCATTGAAAAACCTAAAGATTTTTCAATTTAAAGAATTCTCATTTGCTACTTGTTCTCAATGTAAATTGATTATTAAGTCATCATTAGTTAAAGTTGGAATTGAATTTTAAGATTTTTTAGAACATATACATGGTGACATTTGTGGGCTTATTTACTCACCATCTGGAGTATTTAGATATTTTATGGTATTAATAAATACATCCAGTAGATGGTCTCATATATATTTATTATCACCTTGCAACTTGATGTTTGTAAGGTTGCTTGTTCAAATTATTTGATCAATAGTACAATTTCCAAATTATACCATTAAGTTTATTCAACTTGATAATACTGGAGAATTTTTTTCACAAGCCTTTAATGACTATTGCATGCCAATTGGAATAAATATTAAACATTATCTAACTCATATTGATACATAAAATAGTTTAGCTAAATCATTTATGAAATAACTTCAATTAATTACTAAGCCTTTACTAATGAGAATGAATCTCCTTATTTCTAATTATGGACATGCAATTTTCCATGCAACAACACTTATACGCAAAAATAATGCTCTTGATCATAAGAATGTTGCTTGCCACTAGAAGTGAAATAAGAGAGAAGAAAAACAAGGAAGCACAAGTGGACAAAAGAATCATGTAAAGAATTCAGAAAATTCATACTATGTTGTGGTATAAATAGACATTGGTTACATACTTGTCATACAACAACATATTTATTGATCTCTATTAAGTATCAATGAAGGAAAATGAGAAAGTTGTTGAGACTAATTTTGCTAATTTATGTGATGATTTTACCAATGATCCCATAAATATTATATACTTAGATGTGTTAGATTTTTTTTGTCAACCCACAAGAAAATAGTGATGCTTAAAATAAGTTTACGTGTTTGGAATTGTTTTTATAATTATAAATTTATATAAAATTTTAAGTATGAGTTTTTATAATGTTTCTTATACTTTTGTTTTGTTTAATTTTAGAAAATATGAATGAAGATATATATCTCATAGATAGTGCAAGCACCCATACAATCTTAAAAGATAGAAAATATTTTTCTCAAATAAACATGAGCAAAGTTTACGTTACTATAATCTCTAGTAGTACAAGATTAATTGAAAGATTTGGAATAACTGTTATCATATTATCAGAATGAACGAGATTTATTATAAATACTATTCTATTTTCTTCTAAGTCTTAAAAAAATTTGTTGAGTTTTAAAGATATTAGTCATAATGGATATCATATAGAGATTGTGTGTGAAGGAAATAATAAATACCTTTATATTATGAGCATTGTTTCTAGTAATTCTCTTTCCATTTGTACTGTACAAGAATTTGTATAATTGAGATACATGCGATTATAAATAAGAAGTTTATAGATTTAAAAATGTTTACCATTTGGCATGACCAGTTGAGGCATCTTGGAACAATAATAATGCAGAAAATTATTCAGAATTTACATAGATACTCATTGAAAAACCTAAAGATTTTTCAATCTAAAGAATTCTCATTTGCTACTTGTTCTCAATGTAAATTGATTATTAAGCCATCACTAGTTAAAGTTGGAATTGAATTTTAAGATTTTTTATAACGTATACATGGTGACATTTGTGGGCATATTTACTCACCATCTGGACTATTTAGATATTTTATGATACTAGTAAATACATCCAGTGGATGGTCTCATGCATATTTGTTATCAACTTGCAACTTGATGTTTGCAAGGTTGCTTGTTCAAATTATTTGATTAAGAGTACAATTTCCAAATTATACCATTAAGTTTATTCGACTTGATAATGCTAGAGAATTTTTTTCATAGGTCTTTAATGACTATTACATGCTAATTGGAATAAATATTGAACATCATGTAACTCATATTGATACATAAAATAGTTTAGCTAAATCATTTATGAAACGAATTCAATTAATTGCTAACCCTTTACTAATGAGAACGAATCTCCTTATTTTTAATTATGGACATGTAATTTTTCATGCAACAACACTTATACACATAAGACCAGCAATTTATCATAAATACTCTTCTTTACAATGGGCTTATGGTCATGAGCCAAATATTTCCCATTTTAAAATTTTTGAATGTGCAATATATGTTCTAATAATTCTATCATAATGTACTAAGATGGAACTTTAAAGGAGATTGGAAATATATGTTGGGTATAATTTCCCTTCTATTATAAGATATTTTGAGCCAATAATAGGAGATGTATTTATAACACATTTTGCTGATTGTCATTTTGATAAGTTAGTTTTTTCAACATTAGGGGGAGAAAAAGATAAGCAGCTATTCAAAGAAATTACATGGAATATTTTGACATATCTTGATCATCGCACAAAATAATGTGAACTTGAAGTTCAAAAGATAATTTACTTACAAAGTATAGCAAATCAACTGTCAGATGCATTTACTGACTTAAAGAGAGTGACAAAGTCACATATACCAACTACAAATGCTCCTATAAGAATTGAAGTTTTTGAAAGATAATCCATAAGTGAAATAGCTAATGAATTCAAAACACACCAGAAGCATGATAGATCAATTGGTTCAAAAGATAAAAATCCCAACAAAAGAAAAAGAACAATTATTTATAATGAGTCCATTAAAGAAATAAATACTGCTAAAGAGTGTAGAGACATAATAAGTAACATAATTCCAAAAGAAGTTCAGGTACTTGAAACTGATAAAAATGAAAAGATTTTAATAAGTTATATTTCTACAGAGAAAAGATTTAACTATAAAGAAATAGTTGTCGACAAATACTTTGTATACTCTGTAGCGCTTAATATTATAAATGATAATGAAGATTATGAACTTATATCCATCGATGAGTATCGCCGTAGATGTGATTGGCCAAAATGAAAAGACATAATTCAAACAAAATTGTACTCTTTTGAAAAATATGAGGTTTTTGAGTCTATAGTTCAAACACTTGAATGTGTAATACTTATTAGGTACAAATGGGTATTTGTATGTAAATAAAATAAGAAAAATGAAGTTGTGGGATATAAAGCACGATTTGTCACACAAGGGTCCTCACAAAGATAAGGAATTGATTATAAATTCACTTATTCTTTGGTGGTGGATGCAATCACATTTTGTTATTTTATTAGTCTGGCAGTGCATGAAAAACTTGACATGCATCTTATGGATGTTGTTATAGCATATTTATATGGTTTACTTGATCATGATGTCTATATGAAAATTCTAGAAAGATTTAAGATGCCTGGAGTATATAATTCAAAGTCTTAGAAACTTTACTCAATTTAAATTGCAAAGATCTTTGTATGAACTAAAATATTCTGGATGAATGTGGTATAATCATCTTAGTGAATATTTGTTGAAGGAAGAATATATAAGAATAGGCATATATGTCCATGTGTTTTCATAAAATGAGCAAATTCAGGATTTGCAATTATAGTTGTATATGTTGACAATTTGAATATTATTGGAACTTCTAAAGACATTCTAAATGCAGTAGATTGTTTGAAAAAAGAATTTGAAATAAAAGATCTTAGAGAGACAAAGTTTTATCTTGGCCTGTAGATTGGACATTTGAAAGATGAATTTTTTTTTACATTAATCAACTTACACATAAAAAGTTCTTAAAAGATTTTATATAGATAAAGTATATCTATTAAGTACCCCAATGGTTGTTCGGTAACTTAATGTGAAAAAGGATATTTTTTGACTTTGAGATGATAATAAAAAACTTTTTAGTCTTGAAATACTATATCTTAGTAGAATTGGTGCATTAATATTGCTTACTAACAATACAAGACCTAATATAAGTTTTGCTGTAAGCTTATTAGGTTTCATTTAACTCTAACAAAAAGATATTAGGTTGGACTTAATATGTTTTTTGATATCTTTAAGGCATTATTGATATGAGCTTGTTATATGCAAATGGATCTAGATCAGAACTCCTAAGATATGTAGATGCTAGATATTTATCTGATCCACACAAAGCTAGATCTCAAATAGGTTATATATTTACAAGTGGAAATATAGCTGTATCATGGCTTTCATCAAACAAATACTTGTGGCGCTACTTCCTCAAATCATATAGAAATTATAACAATTCATGAAACAAGTCGAGAATGTGTTTGGTTGAGATTAATGCCCCAACATATCCGAGAAATATGTGGGTTATCTTCTTACAAGAAAACTCCAACTGTACTATATGAAGACAATATGACATGTATAACATAGTTAAAGGAAGGATATATTAGAGGAGATAGAACAGCACATTTTACCAAAATTCCTTTTTATTGATAATCTTTAAAAGAATGATGATATTTATATTCAACAAATTTATTCAAGTGATAATCTATCCAACTTATTCACCAAGGCATTACCTACATAAACTTTTTCCTTCATTAGAGTTTTTGTTCCACTAGGTTTTTTCTAGTAAAGTTTTAATGAGACATATTCCTTGTGCAATAGACATCCAAGGGGGAGTGTTATAAATCCATCTATTATTGTGCATGTTCATTTAGTTTCTTAACTCTCAAATTCATTAAAAGTATGTTATGAATCTATCCATAATTATGTGGATATACATCTCCTCATATTCTTTTAAAAATTGTAACTCTAAAACCTTTAGATATTTAACTCCTACTTTTATGTTCTCTTTCACGGTATATTATTTTGCATTTAAGATATGACCTTTGAATTATTTGTAGTTACAAGCCTATAAATATGTACTTTATTTATATTGAAAGATATGAATAGAATTTCAGTAACTTTTCTCTTATTCTCTATTTTCTCTAAATTCTCCTTTCACTGTCTCTTGAGTTATTAAAGATTTTTATGCACTTTTTTTAATTTCTGAAATTTTCACATGCATTATTATTATTATTATTTTGCGTTTGAATCCTCAGTTATTATTGTGCCCATAGAACGTTGTCATGTGCAGTGACTCTTGACCGTTCACGTGATCAAGCAGATACCGTCCAATCATGTCGCCCCTTATGTTTCAACTTCATTCTTTCTGTAAACAAAGCCAAAAACAGCATCGTTTCGTGATGCAACTTGTGAATCATCCTTCTCTGCTTTCTTCAATCACCTTTTTCTTTTACTTTGACATTATTATCATCCTCATCTTCTTCTTCTCCTCATAATCTGAATCACTTTAAATGCTGCCTTCTAAATACCTCCTTTAAACCCAATATTTTGATCATTTTGGAAACCTAGTCCGATTATAATGAGCAAAATTATATTGAGATTCAAAAGACTAATGCACTTAATTAGCCCCACTTTATAATAGGCCATCAGTAGAAATGTTCATGGTTATTAAGTTTCTTTGCGAGAATTTGGATAGTAACATTATATTGTGTCTCTCTCTCTTTATTTTTTTTACCCCCAACTCCTTCACCTTCATTACTTTCAGAGGTAATTTTAGCGTTGATAGGTGTACAAAAAAGTTGTATTCATGTGTGCTTTTAATAATAATATAAAGCATTAAGGAGAATAATTCTCTTCATTTAAGAAAAACTATATGTGATGTTTTACAATTATTGAAGGTGGTGATTAACGTTCTATAGTTTTTGAAGTATGTATACTGTTTTCCTTTCCTTTTCAACTTGGACTATTATTAGTTGGACTAACTCTATCCATTACTCTGTAGCCTACTGTGCAATGGCAGTGGAGTCTATTGGTCGTCAAATTCCATTGGCTTTCGTTGAACGCATCAAGGAGGATTTTTCCAAGAGATATCTTGAAGGAAAAGCTACAACTGCAGTTGCAAAAAGCCTTAACAGAGAATTTAGGTACTTATTTTGGTACATACAAAACTACTGCCTTTCTACTCTGAAGTGAATTTAATATAAAGTCTTTATGTTGTTTATGGTATAAACCCAGGTTGAAGGAGCGTAGGCAGTATTGTGTAGATCATTTAGAGGAGGTTAGCCATCACATCTAATAATCCGTCAATTCACTATAACTTGAAAGGTGTGAATAAAAAGAAAATAAATAAATTTTCAAAAATCAATTTGAAAATAAATTTATTGGAGATGTTAACAAAATTTTAGTTGTAAAAAATAAAACTTGAAAAAAAAATTTCTCCAGAGTAAATAAAAAGATGATATGTAAATTAGAAATGAGTTTGAAAGTCGATTATACTACCCATAACACTTATTTTTAAAAAAGTTTACTCTAAATTAATTATACAAAATTAACATGACTTTAATTTTATTTTAAATTATCCTAATCAAAATACATGCAAAAAGAAAGAAAAGAAAAAAAATATCTAAAGCAAATAAATAGGAAGAAAAATGTTTATAAAGGCAAACTTAACAGAAGGAGAATGAGAGTTAGAACATATGTACCTACCCTAAGATAAAAGTTAAAGACCATGTAGTTTAAATTGGGATAGAAAATCATGTTACTTGGTTGGTGATTTTAACTTTTTTTTTTGGGTGTGAAAAGAAAAGGAAATTGCAACTAATTTGATTCCACAATTAAAATAGATTTAAAGTTGGTTGGTGTATTATAATCATGTTAATCTCTCTTTCTTGCTCTCCTCATTTTTTTTCTTTCTAATTTTTTTGGGATTTTTTGAAAATAAATTTTTTATTTGTTTATTATCTTTTTAAAAAAGGATTCTCTCCTTTTTTGAACCCAAAACAATTATAAGAGCACATGGATACATAAACTTTGACACATCACTTTCCTTTCGCCAATTTAGCATAAACCAAATACATATATATAAAATCACATAGGTTCATGAGTACATAAATTTGCATCTCATAGATATGAAACAGAATAAAAGTCCAGGCCAAGTTCTTTATTCAAAGAGATTCTTTATTCAAAGAGATTGCATCATTTCAATAAGAGACTAACGGTTCTCTAAATAAATCAATCAAACTTAAAGACAATGTCGCCACTATAAACTCGGAACACTTTCATGTCAAACCAATGGGTCAAATCCGGTGGACAAGAATGAATGATAATAGCTAAGCATCAGGACAAGAAGCAAATCCAGCACTTTATAAAACTAGGGAGCAGAATTTCCAATTTTACTCTTATTATGCACAAACCAGCACCACATAAAATCACGTGAATTTGAATTTGAATTTGAGCTGAGTGCAGTAGACACAAACAAGATATATTACCATGCGAAGCTTTCTAAAATTTTGAGCAATGAATCCTTTGAAATATGCGACTCAAACACAGCAAACAATCATACACAATAGAGAAGGCAAATTTAATTGAAGGGATGAGCATGCTTTAAACGCTTTAATTAAGAGATGAGTTATCAATCCAAATCAGAACAGACGCGACAGAAAGAGAATAATTCCATCACTTGGTCATAAAAGAATAGAACAACCAGGCAGTCCAATTTTCACAGCCTAGATCAGAGCTAAATACAATCGGGAAAAGGGAAATTTGACCATAGTCAACACAACAATACCATCAGTAGCATAAATCTCCTTCCCTAGTTGTTTCAAAACAAAGTAGATTTAGGAAAAGCAGTACATAGTTGCTCAGATTATTAGCTTTGCCGTGGGACAAACAAAATCGATTCTCCGTTCTCCTCTACCCTCTTTCTCTTCCCCTCCAATTTTGCTTCAGCCTTTTATATCCAAAATAATAAGATTTTTTTCCAAAGAGAATTTCAAATTATATTTTAATTCTCTTCTCTTAAAATTACGAATAATCGAATATTTTATTTTTTTAGGAGTTTCTTGTTTCCAATATGTCTTACTTCTTAATAAGAAATGAGAGAAATGACTTTGCTTTCAAGTAATAGATTTTGGATCATTTTTCTTTCTTCCTTTTAAGATGAACTGAGCTTAAAAACAAAGTAAGACATAGGGACTTTTATTTTGGACTCTTTTCTTTTTTTAAAAAAAAAATCTTTTTGGATTATTTTATTAATTCAAAATTAAATTAAAATTAACTCAAAAATTAAATTTGACTCAAATGGCTAAAAATATTTATAATTATAATTAAAAATGACTCAAAAATAACTATGAGTTTAATGACTTTACAAACTGAAAATGACATTAAATAAAAAACTTAAAATTAAAAGTTTTTACTTTGATATGTATTTTTTATTTTTTAAAAACATAATCAGATAAAATACGTTATTTAGTAAACTTGCAGAAGTGAAAGCTGATGTTTCTAAAGTCGAAGAAATTATGATGGAAATTATTGAGAAGGTACGTCACTTGTATTTTTCCAGTATTTAGAATAACTAATATTTGGCTTTGTGCCAGTATTATAAGATAAATTTCCATCTCATAGATATATATATATATATATATAATAACAATTATGTCACACCCTGCAACTAACAGTGTGACTAGCACGGAAGATAGCCAAATTTTCTTTTGTAAGCCAACACTAAACAAAATGCTATCAAACACTAATAAAAATCTTTAAGATTTAATACCAAATATCATAACCAAATAAAACAATTTCAAATTATATATGCATTATATGAATTTAGTTCCAATGGACTCTTGTAGAAATTTCGACAAAATTTCTCTTATAAATTGGATCTCCTGAAATTTTTATAAATAAGCTAGCTAGTTCAAAACAGTAACAAGAAATTCAACTATGAATCCAGAATATAATACATCAGTTTCTAGGGGTGGGGGGAACCCTATCTGTAATTCAGTGGAGTTACATACAACAGTCCACAGTACAATATGAGTTCTAAAACAATAACAAAACATGTCCACGCAAACAAATTTGGGGCTCACCAAAAGTGTAGGAAAGTGCCAAAGCTAAGATGCAGGCGAGGGATCGTGTTCATACCTACTATTTGGAACAAATTTAAAATAAAAAAAGTGAGGCAATACTCAATGAGTAAATAAGGCTAACTATACGGTATAAGAATATTATAACATTAAAATGTTGTTCAAAACAGCAATTCACAAATGAAACTTAATTTAAAAGCGATTATTAAAAAGAAATTTTCAAGTAATTCATGCATTAGATACAATGGGAAGCATCTAATAAGTACCAATTGAGTCACGTAGAGCACACAACTTGCGAGAGTAAATAACACAAATGTTGCGCAACATGCTTATGAAATGAGAACATGTAAGACCTGACGTGCATGATGTATGGGAATGGAGGGAAGTTTGACTTTTCAAATTGGAATTGTGAAACTGCCACGTAGCATTGCCTTCTTCCTTTTTGCCATTTTCTGATTTTCCATATATGCCCCCTTTTAATCACTTTTAGCTTGGTTTTTCGGTCATTATCATCCAAACTTCTGCAGCACACATCACTTCCAGCAGAGGAATCGCAGAAGTAGGTTTTGTATCTTCATCCCTGTAGCTGGACGCTGCTTCTTTTGCTTCTTCGAGCTATGAGTTACTCTCTACTGCATCTCCAGTAAGTTGCTTCATTCAAGTCGCATAACTTCTTCTGCTGGATGAAGACTGGTGCTGACCGAAAATTCCATTTCTTCTCCTCTGTTCAGCGCCATTTTTTGCTGTCTCTGTTTTGAATTTCTGCTGCAGAGTTTTCTTTGGAGTTATTGCTAAGTTTCGCTACTGGTTTTGGTGAAAGCATGCCAGAAAAATTCCCTCCCTAAGCTGCAAGTTCTGCTGTGTGTATTGGTTCTACTGGACTCCTCTGTACAGCGCCTCCTCTCCCTTGTTCAGTGCTACCTTGTTTCTTTTTCTGGTTCGATTTTTGTTGCTGCTTGCTTTCTCTTCGTTTAAGCTAAGCTTTGTGGCTGTTGTGGCTGGTAAAGTAATGCCATATAGGTTTCTCTAGGCTTGGAATTTCTGTTGTATGTGCTGCTTCTTTAGTTCCAATTGTATGCGTCTCCCTCCTCTGTTTTCTTAATTCTGTGATGCGTTTCTGTGGTGGCTAGCTAAGGGAGGTCCTGCGCAGAAGAAAAAGGTGGTGCAGGAAGATAATTTTGGTTGTAATAATTTTGACTTCATTCATGCTGAATTGTATGTCCACTCTCCTACACGTTAATTCCTCCTAAAATTCTGCATATATATTCCTAATTTAAGACCAAATCCCATTGTGCTTTTTCTTACTTGTTAAATTATATTTATGCAAAACAAACATCCCTTTAATGTGTGGCTGCAGATTGAAGATGGTATGTGTTTCCTTTATTGTTGGGTTTTGAGTTTAGCTCCTAAATGGAATTAGGGAAAAAATGGCACAATATATGTATATTGTATATATTGTATGAGTATGGAAGGCGTGAAATTTAGTAGAGGAATAATTTTTAAAACAAGATAAGTTCTGTATGGAATCATTGGAATGATTCACCCTCTAAAATCTGATGAACGGGTATTGTAGGGTATTTAGGAGATTGAGGCATAGCTGAGAAAGGGGTAGGGAATTTCTATAAAATCTTGGAAGGTGAGTAAGTAATGCAGACCGTGAGTAACGAGAAATTTTTATTTTGTCACTAAGTTTTCTTGCGGTGTTCAAAAAAAAAATCGGTGATCTAATTATGGAGATATATATTTAAATGTTTTGTCATATGCATATTTATCAAAAATCGGTTCGAACATGAATTTTTCCAAATTGACAGATGTTTGAGTTATTTAGAAATTTTACTATGAAATCGATCTGGAAGGTATTCTGTTTGAGATGTTAAATGAGAAAAATGCATCGTTTTATGAAGTTATCTGCTCAGAACCCTGTAGCTAACAGCAGTGGATGTTAGCCCTGGTGCACCATGATCTGTACCTCAACTAGCAGGGGTGGTGCTAGCCCCGTGTGCAGGCCACCACACGTGGAGTCATTTTATTTTCGCAAGCTGAAGGCTTTGCGTCTGTAGTGATTTTCCCTGTGAGCTGTGTGCTCTGCGTCTGTTCCAATTGGTTCTGTTTAGATGCTTTCAGTGCATTTTGAGAAAGAATTTGTATAAAACATGTTTCATACGATATCTATATATATATATACATATTTGATCATATGCTTATTTTAAAGAGGTTGGCATTGCTTATTCATTGAGTGTCAAACTCATTTTTTTAAAATATGCTTTTTTTTTCAGATAGCAGTGCGGACCCTAATCTACCTTCAGCAGCCTTTTAGTTGTCGATCTCTCAATTACTTCTTTTGACGAACCTGCAGTTGCTCATGTGAGTGTATTTTGTTTGTATGTGTATTTTGTTTTGAACTTTGTAAAGTTAGCTCCACTGAATCATAGATAGGGTATCCCCACTCCTTAGAACTTTATTTTGGTCTAAATGAATTCGGATTGCCCTTTTTGGGTGTATTGTGTTGGGCTGATAGATTGTAGAAATATCGGGAGGTCTGAATTATAAAGGAGATTCTGCCGAAATTTCTACAAATGTCCTTTAAAGAAAAGCTTATATGTTTTATATGATTCAAAATTGATACCCATAATTATTTTCTTTATTTTTCCGCTTCTGCGTCAATGTACTTAAATTTGTGGGGTGTGACAGAACAAATCTGCATATGGTGGTCAACCACACGGGACTAGCAACACCCTTATTAGTTGGGGTACATATCACTGTGCACAGTGGCTTACCACTACTACGGTTAGTTGCAGGGTTCCAAAACAAATAGCTCCCACGAGAAATCATCTCATAAATATATGCTCAGAGTAAATTAAAATTTTAATTTATATATACTTATAGTCCAAACATATAACAGAGTACATCAATAAATATCCCAAAGTCCAGAATTACTCAGTAAACATTTTAATGCGTAAATAGTCAGAAACATATTTAATAAAGCAAATATATCAATTAAGGAATGTTAAATCACAATCCTTGAAATAAAATGTATAATTGGCATTATTTATTCACTTTTTAAGTTAACCTTGGAAAACTCTATCATAATCTCTGTAAATTCTTGGGTTGTGCCTATATCCCAAGATACCTTAGACACCAATTCACAAGTCTCAATTGAATAACTTCAATGGTCAATCTTAAGATTCATCAATTTTTTACCCAATCACCTAGTCTTAATAAAATCTTCAAGTATATTGATTAATTAAGTCCTTTCTACAACCCCAGTACAACTCTTCTCATCCAAGTTATAGTTTCAATAGTCTATATGCTAATCATTTCGAGCTTCATACTTGGTTAGAGTACCATACATGAAAGTTTATCTTAGAGGGCCAAAAATCTTCTAAAAAGTGGGTATACATCGTAGGAATGTCCAATTGAAGTTCTTGAATCCTTTCTACCTTACAATTAACCATCCTCATATTTTAGTAGTCCAAGACATAATGGATCGAAATAAATAACAATAAGCAAAAGTGAAATGAATATACATATATATATATATATTGACTTGAAATTCTTAACCATTTCAACTACTAAACCTATGATCCCTATCAATCAACTTAAATAACTTGGAAGTTTATAAAATTTATTTGAATCCCTAAAAGTAGGCCGAGAGCTCCCAAAAATACAACCACCCTAATGATAGTTTTAAGCTTGTCAATATTGAAAAAAAAAAAGAACTAAAATGCAAGTGTAACCTTTTTGGAATCCTTCACTGATCTTTTCCCCCTTTTTTCTACATACGAATCTCGTAACCAAGCTCACACTAGGATAACCACGAAGCAACCTCCAAGAACCACGCTGTAGCAGCCCAATCACACAAATAAGTCACCTTGCTAGCCCAAAACCATAATAGAGGAGGGGGAAAATATAAAACCAATTCAAGATCACAGGAAGAATGGAATAACGCACCAACAAGTAATGAAATTTGAGGAGGTGTTAAGGATGCGATTCAGCAAAATAGAACTAAAATTTCAAGCCAAGAAGCACAGATCTTACACGAAATTTTGTGCTGCACACAGCTTTGCTCCAGCTCGGCTCCTACAGCAAAATTTCTGCACCAAGCAACGCAGACCAAAGAAGTAATGTTGCTACACAGAGCCAAAGGGAGAGCAATATGCACTAACCAAGCTTCACGCTTAAGAGATAGACTTGCACGAGGATATGCAGCTAAGGACTCTCCAGCGTACCACCCCGTGGCTACAAAACACTCCTACCAGGCATGATTGAGCAGCAGAAACACGAGAAGCCAACAAAGTTTAAAGGAACAGGGCTGCTGTGGAACGAAGCTGAAGTAAAGGACATGTTTTGTTAGTTTCTGCTCTGAACTTGCTGCCCGAGAGGAAGCTCTGATGGGAGAAGACATGTGATAGAAAATTTAGAGGGGAAAAGGACAAAAAAAGACCCAACCTTTTTTAGCATAAAATGAAAGCATCATGGGTAGTGTAGAACGTGACTTAGCAGAAGAAAAGAAATTAAGCAATGGGACCCACTCTCCATCTCAGCGAACGTTGAAAATCATTTCTGCATATATACACGTTTAGGGTCTTCACAAATTATCTTTACAAAAAGTGGATGATGCAAATAGTTATATAATATAACAAAATAATATGCGATAAACGATGCGAGTAAGTGCATCACAAAATTAACTTGATTTTTTAAAAGAGATTCTCTAAAAGTGGAGGAAAGAAAAGTAGAGAAAGAACCAACTTCCAAATTTCGAGAGCTGACAAAAAGTCGAGCGAGCTACGTAGGTAAGTGAAGAAAGTTAAGGTGGAGCGAGTTAGGTATAAACAAAAGTGGAAGAGGCAAAGGTGGAGCATGCTAGGCATGAATAAAAGTGGAAGAGGCAGAGGTGGAGTGAGCTTAGCATGTATAAAAATATTGCTTGATATTGAACCAGTTGCATCTTCCCCAGGAAGCAGAGTTCCAGATTGGTTCACGTATAGGACATCACAGGCTTCAATATTGCTCCACATTCCAAGCTTCAGGCCTTTATTTTCTGCGTGGTTGTTCCTTAGTCTCCCTTAAGAAATAATAATAGTTAATGCATTGGATTTGACTGCTTCTTGGATGGTGTGAGGCTCCCTGATGTCAGAATTAGGACCAATAATTTTTATGTTAACAAATTCATTTCGGGTCATGTGTGTCTATGGTACCATGGATTCCATTGCGATTGGATAAATGAAAGGATTCAAGAGAGCAGAGCCAGAAATCAGAACATTACTGATAATCCAAAGGTTTCATTTAAATTCTATGCTACAATTGATCTGCTTGGGGGGTGGAAGGAGGATATTATGATAAAAGAGTATGGGCTTCACCCGATATATGCCTCAGAATGTAACAATTTTATCAAAGAAACAGAGTTGGAGTTGGGTAATAAAACCAAGAGATGTCACGATATTGATGAATTGGAGCCCATTGAAATTGGAGTTGGAGTTCCTGGCTCTCATGACCTACAAGCATTCCCTCCAACCAAGAAATTGAATCAATTGATCAGCCTATCCCCATCCAATTGTAACTAGGAAGAGGAATGAAGAAAACGAAGGAAAAATTGTCATCTTTTCAGTTTGGACCTGTTAGTGTTACATCTAGGAAATGGTTCTAATTGTATTGTAAGAAGTATTAACATTTTAAAGAATGGTAAAACTTATATTGGGAGGTTCTTTATGAAATACTTGCACATATGGAAGAGATCAGAAATGACTCCCCTCTTTTTCTTCTTTCTATTTCTTAGGGTATGCTTGGATTTAGGAGAATGGAGGGGGGAAGGGAAATGAAATTTTAATTCTGACTTTTTCTTTCACTAAGATCTAAAACTTATGTTTTTCTCCCCTTAAAATATGTTTGGATTGAGCAGAATGAATGGGAATGGAAGAGAAAAAAAAGTTCATTCGAAATAAAACCAAGGAAAATATCAAAATTAAAATTCACTCCCTTTTCTCCTCCTTGATTCTTTTCAATTTTAACCCTTAATTCCGTAAGTTATATCTTAGTGGTGTTCCAAAGGAAGGGGAGAAAAGAAAAAAAAAAGGACTTTTATTGCATTCCTATGTTTACAGCAATCAAGAATATGAAGGTATTCAGGTAATGGTTTCAAATAGCTAATAAAACACTGTTACTCAAATAGAGACTGTGTAGTCAGTGGCATTTAGTTTGGGTTTACTTGTGATTCTGACGCTTGTTCTTCTTTCTTTTTAATGGAAGTAACCTTTTGTGTGCAGGTATGTGTGACTTTATGAGTTTCAGTTGTAAAGAGGCATTGTAGCTGTGATCTGAACATCATTGATAATTATACCAAAGCTTTATTATTATTAGTAGAAATGATTTAAGCTTTTCTAGTTATAGACCTATTGTATTAATCTTCATTAATGGTGGCTATGACATACTAGAAGGGTAGTTATAAATGTGATTTGTGATTCATTTATATTTACATATGACTAATGCTGCCACTTCGTCATTTCATTATGGCTAGTTACATGTATTTTGAAGTTCTGATCTTCTAATCATTAAACCTGAACTGAGTGCACCAAAGTATACTTTTTTGTTATCAGATTGCAGACATGATATTTAAAATTGTCTTAGTTTTATCTCTTCCCCTTCCCCCTTCTGTTAATTGCACATGTCAGATACACTTATGGAAAATTATCAGCCTTCAGTCTTGAGTTTGATGAATATTGTTTGATGCAGGAAAGAAACGCCTGGCGAAGGTGATGACTTTGTTGACAACTACTTGTTTTTCATGTTTTGTGGCTCACATCCTTGTCATTGAAAGACCAAGTCTTAATTTCAGACCAATGGCTTTCTGGTTCATAAGCATATAGCATTCCACATATGATGCTGTATAAACTTTGGATAAACCATAATAGTATTGACCTCTTCTACGACTTAGTCAACTGCAGTCTTTATGATTTAGTGAACACAACAACAATTGTTTTTCCACAGTATAATGTCGGGCTTATCATGTTTAGTAGGGATAGGCATTTGGTATTCTTGAATTATTCAACTTTGTATAAGAAATTAAGATTTAAACTTAAAAGGTAGATCTCAAGGTGGGGCAAAAATAAAGTTTTATGTCTCGTTTAAAAATCAAGCTTAATAACGTGCATCAAGTAAAAGAACGATTCTCATTACATTGTATCTAAAATAGAAAGTAAATAAGAAAGTTGTTTTTGGGTTCCTCACATTAACAAACTACATAATTGATGAACTTTTCTAACTTTTTTTTTTTTTTTAATTTTGGTTCCCTTTTGTCTCTTTAACATACAAGTAGACATCTAATGAAGATTATTTGCATTTTGCAGTGTACTCAAATGGTGACTTAACAATTTGATCCATTCTGAATTTGTGACATCTTTGTTCAATGCCTATTCCATCAAATTCTTCTGTATATATAAGACTTGAGACAACTCTGTAACATTTATGGACTGCAATAAAACAGAGTATTTTGAGATGAACGTGATGAACCACCTACCACTCTACTTTTATGAATATCATGCACTATGAGTGAAAGGGTTCCTGATTACCATAATTAATGATAAAGTTTAGTTTGAAGCAGCAGATCTTGTTGAGTAATATTAGTATATCTACCTCTTCATGTTTGCCACTGACAATCTTTGGGTGCAAATTTTCTCTCTTCATAACAAGTAATGGTTGGAAATTGTGTTTTTTTTTTGTTTGGGGGGGGGGGGGGGGGGGAGCGCCGCTGGATGTAAGATTAGAGATGAGACAATAGTAAGGAAGTAAACTGGACGATTAGGCAAATTGACTCTATAGGATTGGTGCAACTTGTAAGCAGCTGAAACTAAGGTTCTGTTCTTGAATCTTCAGAGTAAGGAGTACATGTTACCTGCATTCATGAAGAAAATGAAAAACTTGAGAATTCGGATTTGCCAAGGGTTAGTTACTGCGCTACTTTGGTCTAAACAATGCTCTCCTTGGGCTTAATTTTGCTGTTACCTAGTGTAGATATGTACCATAACATTAGAGTAAGCTATTTTATACAAATATAGAAGCATTAATCCTAATCTTGTCAAGTATCTAAGTCGAATTGATGTTAATGAACACATATTTTGCTATTTTCAATTATCAAATTGGGGACCAATTTATATTAGAAATTAATATATGCATGATATTATATCAAATTTCACTCCTAATTAAAAGTAAAGAGATGTAATCAACATTTAAATGTGTGGTGATAAGTCCTTTTTTGTGCACAGATTATATAATATTTCAGAGACTTATCAAGGTTGATTTTGTAAATATATCGTTCCTTTATGCAACTTTTTAGAGATTTTTATTAATTGTTAGAATTATAAACTTAAACATTAAGTGTTGATTAAATTATACTTAAATTAAACTTTGTTTGTATTGTTTTACGTTATAAGAGAGTTCAAGGAACCAAAATGGACTAAGGAGAAGTTATTGGACTTGCACCCAAAACCCAAATGCAAAGTCTAGCATCGTGTTAGCTTAATTTTATTTGTGTTAAACTTGTATTTAATTTCATATTCTATATTTTATTTTATAACTACTTGCTAAAAAAGCCCTAATTGTGTTTAATTTTACTTTGTAAAAAAATTTGGGCTTAAGTAAAAATATTTGAGCCAAAATATTAAAAACTGGACTTCATATAGATTTTTGGATCTGGATCAAAGCATAATAAATTGGACATAACTTGCTCTATTGCCTTCAAATAGGCTCATTATTGATCCCATGAAAACCTAAGACGTATCCTCACAACTTTCTAGTCTAGCTACAAACCGATTTGCTTAAAAAATAGGTCAAAATTGCAACACGACATAGCTAAATTGACTGAAATTTGTCTACTTGATGTATCTTAGTAATTTTAGCATAACTCATAATCTACTTGAAATAGTGGTAGAGTCAGTGAGAGATATCAGTCTAGTTTTAGCAATTGGATATAAACTTATTTTAAAAAATTTTTTTATGTACCTTCTTTTAGGAGAAATTTAATTTCTATTTCTTATTTAGATAAATTTAGTTTTTATTTTACTTTCGACAATGAAAAAGTAAACTTAATAATAAACTCCCACATTGTTAGTTGTAGTTATTTAGTAGATAGTTTATATAGATTATCTTTAGTTTGTGACTACATTTCTTTATCTTTAAATACAAAAAATGTGATTGCTCAAAGGTCTAAAATTTAAAAAAAAAAAAAAATCCTTTTTATTATACCACAAACACTTAGGTCATATCTCTAAAGAAAAAATTGAAATGTTATTTAAAAATAATATTTTACCTTTCTTAGAGTTTGATGATTTAATGACTTATGTGGACTATATTAGAGGAAAATTTATTAAAAGTAAAAAGAAAGGTATAACTAGAAGTTTAAGTCTTTTAAAAATCATTCATACAAATATTAGTAGACCTTTTTCTTCTACTATTTGTGATTTTAGGTTCTTTATTACTTTTATTAATAATTGTTCTCAATTTGGTTATCTTTATTTGATTAAAGAAAAATATGATACTCTTGACAAATTTAAAATTTTTAAAACTGAGATAGAAAAATAATTAAGAAAAGTCAACAAGATAGTAAAATCTAACTATAGTAGAGAGTATTATGGTAAGAAGTCAATTTCTGATTACATCTTTATGTTAGCTAAGGGTATAATATCCTGAAAAGAGTAAGAAACATATTCTAGTTGCCTACTCTATTAAGCAAAAGAAATATATTCTAGTTGCCTCCTCCATTATGCAAACGAAGTTTATTGCTTGTTATGTTGCTACTACTCATGCTGTTTGGTTGAGAAATTTAATAATAGAGTTTCGCATTGTAGATTCTGTTGCGTGACCACTAAGAATTTATTGTGACAATAATGCGTAATGTTTTATACTAAAAATAATAAAACTATAAGTGGTTCTAAACATTTAGAATTGAAGTATTTGACTGTCAAAAATTTAGTAAAAAACAACGAAATAGTTGTTAAATATATAGACACAGATTTTATGTTAGCTAATCCTTTAACCAAAGAACTTAGACCCATTGTGTTTAAAAGACATATTAAGAATATGAGTATTGTAAGTTCTTTTGATATATTTGATTAGTGGGAGTTTGAGATTTATATTATTTTCTTACTATATTGAACATTTTCTTTAGATACTCTTGATATTTACATGATTTGTATTTGCCCAATTGATAATACATTAAATTTTTGATATTATATACCTTTGTAGATATGCATAGATTACAAAGTTTTGAACTTGGTGTCATTAAGACCACTATGCCCGTGGTCGATGTCATATTGGAATTAGGGCATGATGATTTTTTGACAAACCATATAGTTTTTTTAACTTTAAGGCATTTGAGAGAAATTGCGATTACTGACAAAGAAAATAGTAATTTGGCTATTGGATTACATTGGCATGTTATTTTCTTACTGCACTCCACATTAATGACTAGTTGACGGAGTTAGTGATATTTGTAACCATTGAAGGTTTCGTAGCAATAAAAGATATGATAATTGTCGTGATTCAATGTTATATGACTTTAGTTGGATGAAGTCTTATTTAGATATCACATTTTGGATTATATGTTTTTAAAATGTGGTCACATTATAAAATTAGTCATTAGCTCGAGAATTATTTTCAAAATAAAGTTTTTAAAAATGAAAAATTGATTTTGCCCAAGTGGAAGAATGTTAGAATTATTGTAAGTTACAATCAATTGTTAATTTTATTTTAAATAAAAACGGGCTAATTTATTATCCATGTGAGATGCATCTGAGCCCACTTATTAAGATTAGTGATCCTATTATTTTAAATTGGATATATGATTGGTTAGTGTAGATAAAGTATAGGCCCATAATGGATGGGTACTAAAATTTATTTATAACTTGGTTAGATCCCCTTTGTATTTATGTAAAATTCTAACTTTACAACTTACCTCATTATAAGTTGTGATAGGGAATATAAATCACAAAGGAAACCTTAATTTCTTCAAGCCTTTAGACATTCAGAATCAACAGGGTATTCTAAATCTATCACAATATCTTTTACAGGTAATCAATTTAGTATTCTAATTTTATGTAATTGTCTTAAATTTATTCTTATAATATAATCTAGGACATCCCACTTTAAGGGAAACTCTACCAAATTTTTTTTGCAAAAAATTAAATACGATTTTGATATGATATCATATTATGCTAAATTGGGAAACATTGTTCTAAGAGTGAAGGAAATTAATGGGATTATGCTTCAATTGGGAAAAGTCTCTAATAATTTTAATCATGCATTAGAATTAAATAAGGTTTCATGTGTTTGTTAAATTTACAAAGGTCAAGTCTTCTCGTATTTTGTACTACTCACATCTCTATTTTAAGGTGTGGCATCTTATTTTTATCTAGGCAGTATAGTCATTAAATTAACATCACAAAGAATCTGTGTGGTTTGAAAGCAATATTTTGGCAATAATATATTATGTCACTGGCTCCTTTTCTCTCTATCACAAGCTCCCTTTCTCAACATTTTGACCTGCTTCTTATGATTAGAATTATTGTTAACCACCATACTCGGGCTACCATTCTTATCCCTTTGTATGCTAAAACCTTTTTTATTTTTTATTTTTTATAATTTTAATTAAGTCAATCAATTAGTGATATTTGTGATCCCCTCACACACTTATAGGGTCGTGGGATGAAGTCTTTTTCATTTTTAAGTTTTTTGCTATTGAAGGTTAAATTAATTACAGTTATATTAACATATAATTACTTATATTAAATACTAATATGGATATATTAATATTTAGTTAATAAATAATATAAAATATTATTAAAATGATTTAATTACAAAAATGATTTAGACAAAGATATTTTGTAAATCAAGATTTAAGAGATATTGACATACAAGTAAATGCAAATTTTACAAACATTTCATTGGTTAAAATAATGGCTGCCATTGTCTTAATAAGAACTTCGTTTTATTCTCTGTGGTTGCTGCTACATAGGCTGTTCTTCTTCATCTTCTTTTTGCTTTAGTTGGTTTTCACTGACACTCAGTGAAAAGTTTAAGTCCCAATGAAGACACTGAATAAGAAGAATCAACTAATGAGATGTGACATTCCTACGCAAATAGATCCTCTCCCTTAAATTCTCTCTATTATTTTCTCCCATGCAATCTCAACCGTTTATATTTAAATTTAAACTGTTCAAATTTAAATTTTATCTTTTAAGGGTCAAATTTTATTTTTATCAAAATTCACAGTTAAAAAATTATTTTTATTTTAAATTCTGCTTTGTTTAAAATTATTTATTTTCTTAAATCTTAAAAAAATAGATCTGAATCGTCTAAATTAATTTAAAAAGTCTAGATTTAACAATAGAAAGAGTAATAGAGAGAATAATGTAAAGGATCCAAATCCCATTCCAACGCTATTAATATTGTAGATGTAACAATCCTTTATGTTTAAAAGACCCACTGCCATAAATCAACATTAAATGAATTTGAATAAAATAATAATGTTGTAAAGGACCGAAAGCCATATGCCAAGTGTAGCATAGTCAGGGCATAAAAAATGATCATAAATATTTTAATAATTACTATAAATTAATATTTAATATATAATTATTTAATATTTCAATATTCACATTATTATGACAGAATATTATAATATATTTTATTAATATTTTATATTGAACATTACATGAAAATATATATTGAATTTATATATCTAAACATTTATTTAATTATTATATATTTATGATTGATATTATATATATATATATATATATTAAATTTACTATTAATATATCTATGCTAATATTTAATATAGGTAATTGTTGTAGTTAAATAATTTTTAATAAATTTAATATATAGTTATTAAATTAAATAGTAATATCTTAATATTAATATTTAATATTTAATTAAATGCTAGTATATTTGTAATTAGTTTAATTTCCAAAAATAAAAGATGAGAGCGCTTCATTAGAACCCTTAGTTACTCCTTCCTCTGTTGAAGAGAAATAGTTAAACGCGTTTTGTTTTGTTTTTTTACATAAAAATGTTTATTTGTTTTTATTTTGAGTAAATTATATACACTTTCTCTAAGATTTATTAAAATTATAAAGACCTCCTTTTATTTTCAAAATATACATAAAATTTTTTAAAAATAAAGAATAAATTAAATGGACCTTTTTCTGAGTTTTTCTAAAATTACACATATGTCCTATGAATTTTTCTGAAATTACATAGTCTTCTACTCTATTTTTAGAGAAGATTTGTGCATATATTGAAAATAGAGGAGGTGTTTACATAATTTTAAAAAAATTGAAGAGAATTCTATATAATTTACTCTTTATTTTGAAAAAAATTTATATATGTTTTGAAAATAAAGCGAATATATTTATAATTTTAGTAAAATTAAAAAAATTATGTATATTTTTTTTAAAAAAATCTTTATAATTTTAGCAAAATCATAAAAAAAATCTTTTTAATTTGTTCTTTTGTTTTTGGTGTCCTTTGGTCAAAAGGAAAAAGCAAAGCGCGTCCGTTTGTTGTTCAATTACCTAACACTTCGTAGGGTCCTTTCTTCGTTCGGCTATTATACTGTGAAGGGAAGATTATGCCATCGTCTGCGTCATATCACTCAACACTCACACTTGCCGACGTTTATAATGATGTCTAAATCTTTTAATAATTACTATAAATTTAATAATATATAATTATTTAATATATCCGATATCCACATTATTATGATAGAATATTAGAATATATTTTATAAATACTTTATATTAAAAATTGTATAAAAGTATATATTAAAATTAGATATTTAATATTTATTTAATTATTATATATTTATTAAATTTAATATTAATATATCTATGCTAATATTTAATATCGATAATCAAATACTAATATATCTTTAATTAATTTAATTTTTAATAATAGAAAAGACTTATTGAGGCATGGGATTTATCCCGTGCTAGTCATGAGATCTTTAATCCTGTGACTTTATTAAAATAAAAAAAATTAAGTATATGAAGACATAATAATTACCATCAAACATGTCAATTAATAATAATTGTAATAATAGAAAACAGGTCAACATGCAATCAAAAAAAAAAAAAGAAAACAGGTCAATAAGTCGTAAATGGCAGGGCGGGACCGAAATCTTTTGAGAAAATTTTAGAGGTTTCCTGAAACATGTAAAGATTTACAAGTATATGTTTCCATGTAATTCCCCAGAAGTTTCGTAGAAATTTCTTAAGTTTTCAAACAAAGGAAGCCTGGCCAAGGTGGAATTGCATGTGCACGGATCCGCTTTCTCTGCACATTTTTTAAATAAAATTTGAATAATTTAAATTATATTTAACTGGTTTGGCATTTTCAAAATTTTTTCCTTTTATTTTTAAATTTAAATTATCATTTTTTAAGCTTGTATTAAAAAATTATTTTTAATTTGCATTTTATTTCCTTTAAAATTAAAAAAAAAAACCAAATCTTTAAAAAAAATTTAAACTGTCAAAAAGGCTGGCAATTTCGCAATCCCTAAGTTTCATTATTCTGACGAAGTCATAAGATTACATATCCCGCATTCCCTTATTTTATTGAGAAATGGGGCGAGTGAGTTCCCGCCTTGCGCGCGTTTGGTTGCAGTGAGGTACTTATAATATAATATTATAATAAATTGCCTGACACTTACGAAATATATAAAATAACCAAATTCTTATTGACTCAACTGCCTTCGTATTGGATTTTTGTTGGCAAACGATTAATTTAGTATTTTCACATAATGCGAATTAGAATTATAGCCCATAATGAGTAAAAAACACTACATCATAGCAATCCCAGGGGATCCCTATTACAATGACTCGACCAATGAGATTTATGTATACACATTTTTTATATTTATGTTCATGGGAGTTTTTTTTTTATATATAAATATTAACCTCGCTGTCTAAATGTTTCCAAAAACAAAGAATCAGTCAAGGTCCACGCCTCCACCATAAGATCATTATTGTTCAGAAATTTAGCAAATAAAAAAAAAATGAGAACTGGGCAATTTGCAAGACTAATAATCGGTATATTCTTGGCGGGAGAAATAATATACATCATCAGTTAATAATAGAGCATTAATATAATATCTCCTACAAACAACGGGTTGCTGGAAAATAAACAATAATAAAAATATGTGGATGAAAATTGACTTGAATTATTTAGTTCAAATAGAGATGAAACAAGAAATTTGTGTCTCATCATCTTCCTCCTATATTCTGTCTCATTTTGATATTAATCTTTCTTTGAACAGCCTTGTGGTTTCTGGTATACGATTGATATGTGATTTGAGATCAGCTTTGGTGACTGGAATAACAAGACACCTCTGTTAGCATTTTCCTCCAATTTATTTTCTTCTTATTAGTTTAGCTCTTGAAGCTACTTTATTATTTTCACTTTTCTTTACTTTTTGCTTGAACTCATCTCTCGTTTGTTCCTTAAACTAGGACAGAATATATGAACAGACAGCAGATTATGGAGAAGAAGACCATGATTTACTTGTGTTAGACACACTTCTGTGCTTGTTCTTTTCTAATGGCATCTTCTTCACAGTCATCTCGAATAAGATATGATGTCTTTATCAGCTTTAGAGGCACAGATGTACGCCATGGTTTTCTTAGCCATTTGAGAAAGGAATTGCATCAGAAGCAGATTGATGCCTATGTGGATGAAAGACTTGAAAGTGGAGATGAAATATCACCGGCACTTCTTAGAGCAATTGAAGAATCACACATTTTATTGATCATCTTTTCAAAGGACTATGCTTCTTCAAAATGGTGCTTAGAAGAGCTTGTCAAGATTGTTGAGTGTATGGACAGACATAAACAGATTGTAATTCCTGTTTTCTATAACATAGATCCATCAGACGTGAGACATCAAAAAGGGTGTTATGGAAATGCTTTAGCTGAACTTGACAAATACTATAAGGAAAGGGTGCAAGTTTGGAGATCAGCTTTGAATAAAGCTGCTAATATATCTGGATTTCATTCATCAAATTATGGGTAAGTTCTTTTTTTTTTTTTTAAATAGAAATATTTTTTACATTAACACCAAGAAAAATAATTTTCTCAAGGATAAGAATTTTCTACAGCATATTCCAATAAATAATAATGTCAAAGAATTTCATACACTTCCTTTTTTATCTGTTATTGTGATTTTTCATTATAGGGATGAAGTTGAGCTGATTGAAGAAATTGTCAAATCTTTTTCAACAAGGTTGAATACTATGTATCAAAGTGACTTGGTAGACCTAGTTGGAATTGATGAAAGAATTGCAGATCTAGAATCACTAATGTGCCCAGGTCTAAATGATGTTCGTATCATTGGAATTTGGGGCATGGGTGGTATTGGTAAGACAACTATTGCAATTGCAGTATTTAATCAATTTTATTTCAATTACGAAGGATGTTGCCTTTTTGCCAATGTAAGAGAAGAAGCAGAGAAATATGGAATCGTTTATTTGAAGAATAAAATTCTTGCTATACTACTCAAGGAGAGTAATATGCAAATTGACACACCAATTGGAATACCACCCAATGTTAAGAGAAGGCTTCTTCGAAAAAAAGTTCTTGTTGTTCTTGATGATATCATTGATTCACATCAATTAGAAAATTTATTTGGAGCATTTGATTGCTTTGGATCAGGTAGTAGAATCCTTATAACAACTAGAGATAAGAAAGTATTTGGTAATAAGGTTGACCAAATATATGAGGTTAAGCCATTGATCTTTGATTATGCTTTTCAACTTTTTATGTTGAAAGCTTTTAAGCAAAATTGTCTAGACATGGAGTTGATTGAGCTATCAAAGATGGTGACTAGTTATGCTCAAGGCATTCCATTAGCTCTTAAGGTTTTAGGTTCCTTTCTTTATGGCAAAAGTAAAGAAGAATGGAAAAGCCAATTGAAAAAGATGAAAAAAATGCCTTGTACAGAAGTCCATGATGTGTTGAGATTGAGCTATGATAGTCTAGATGATGAAGAGAAAGATATATTTTTATATATTGCATGTTTTTTCAAAGGATATGAACAGCATCAAATAATAGCTCTACTTGATGCTTGTGGTTTCTCGACAATTATTGGGCTAAAAGTGCTTCAAGACAAGGCTCTTATAACTAAAATTAAAAGGCGAGGATCTGAAATATTGATAATATCAATGCATGATCTGATACAACAAATGGGAAAGGAGATTGTTCGTAGAGAATCAAAGGAAGATCCTGGAAAACGCAGTCGATTATGGGATCCCAGTGATATTTATGAAGTATTAAAAAATAAAACGGTAAGAATCAAAGTTGTCATATATACCTTAAATATTTTCTTGTACAAATGTGGCTTTTAATAAACACTGGACACTGAATACTACTTTGTTTGCCAGGGGACTGAAGCCGTTCAAAGCATAATTCTGGACCATTCAAAAGTTGATGAAGAGTTGTTCTTAGATCCTCAAGTCTTTGCTAAGATGCACAAGCTGAAATTTCTTAAAATTTATCATAGACTCTTGCGTCTACCTCAAGGCCTTAGATCCTTACCAAATGAGCTAAGACTTTTTCATTGGCCTGGTTATCCTTTAGAATCCTTGCCTTCGGCATTTTGTGCAAAAAATCTTGTTGAACTTGATATGACTGAAAGCAATGTGAAAAAGCTTTGGGATGGAGTCATGGTACGTATGAATATACATCATATATATAAATGATATAGTTTTTGCTTTAATTGAATTTGAGAATTGCCAAAAAAAAAAATTGCTTCAGCTCATTTGACGTCTCTCTCTTTTTATTGGCACAGCCTCTTGTGAATTTAAAGAAGATTAACCTTAGAAGGTCCGAGTATCTTCTTGAGCTCCCTGATTTTTCTATGGCTAATAATCTTCAAGAGGTCTCACTCAAGAATTGTAGAAACTTGAGTCTTGTTCATCCATCTATTTTATCTCTCCACAAGCTTGAGATATTGGATTTATCTTTCTGCACAAAGCTTACCAGTCTTCGAAGTGATGTCCATCTAAGATCCCTCTATCAACTCGTTTTGCGTGGCTGCTCAAGACTGAAGGAATTTTCAGTGACATCAGAGAATATGAGTGAATTGGATTTATCAGGCACAACCATTGAGGAATTGCCCTCATCCATTGGAAGTCTCAACAAACTTGAGGTGTTGTCTCTATATAACTGTAGAAGTCTCACGCATCTTCCAAGCAATTTAGTTAACTTGAGATCTCTATGGTATCTTAATATTTGTGCTTGCACACAACTTCGATCTCTAGCAGATCTTCCACCATCCATTAAACTAGTATTTGCAACAAACTGTACATCCTTGGAGACAGTACGATTTACTTCAGTGGCTGCTGATCCACTCAACAGAGACCTGGTAGCCTTTTCTTTGGAAAATTGCATGAAATTGGATGAACATATACTCAATGTTTTTGGATCAAATGCTCATCTCAACCTAATCAATTATGCATTTAAACAGATATCCCCAGAAGAACGCAAGATAGATATGCTTGATATTGAACCAGTTGTGACTTACCCAGGAAGCAAAGTTCCAAACTGGTTCAAGTATAGGTCATCACAAGCTTCAATAACTATTGCTCTACATTCCAAGCTTCAGGCCTTCATTTTCTGTGTGATTGTTACTCAATCTCCATCAGCCGTCAAAATTGACTGCTTCTTTCATGGTGGGAGGTTCCATAGTTTCAGAACGGGGATCAAGAATTTTCATTCTAATAAATTGATTTCGGATCATGTGTTTCTATGGTACGATGAAATGCCTTGCGACTGGATAAATGAAAGGACTCAAGAGAGAAGAGCTAGAAATCAGAACATTTCTTATAATCCAGAGGTTTCATTTAAATTCTATCCTCTGGGTCGTCAGGGCATTATGGTGAAAGAATGTGGGGTATACCCGATATATGCCTCAGAATGTAACAATTTCATCAAAGAATTGGAATTGAGGTCGGAGTTGGGTAATAAAACCAAAAGATCTCGGGATATTGATGACTCGGAACCCATTCAAATTGGAGTTGGAATTCCTGGCTCTCATGACTTACAATCATTCCCCCGAACCAAGAAAATGAAGTAATTTGACTCCCCCTTCCACTTGTAACTTACAAGAAGAATGAAGAAAATGACGGAAAAATTGTCATCTTTTCAGTTTGGACCAGTTAGTGTAAGTATGTAGAATATGGGGCTAAATGTATTGTAAGAGTAATAACATTTTTTAAGAATGGTATAACTTGTTATGAGCGGTCCTTCCCAAGGCACTTCCAGAGATGGAAGAGATAAAAAATGGCTCACCTCTTTTTATTTCTATTTCTTATGATATATTTGGATTGAAGAGGATGGAGAAGGAAAGGGAAATAAAATTTTAATTTTGACTTTTTCATTCATTAAGATCTAAATCTAATATTTTCCCCCAGAGATTGTGTTTAGATTGAGGAGAATGAAGAGCAATTGAAGAAAAGAACTTTTCTTTTTTTAATCTAAGTAAAAGAGAATGTCAAAATTAAAAGTTTCACATTCCTTTCTTTTTCTTTCATTCTCCTCAATGTTAACATACTCTTAGTTCCATAAGTCATTTCTTAGGGGTGTTCCAAAGCAAGGGGAGAAAAGAAAAAGGAGCTTTTATGGCATTCCTATGATCACAGCAATCAAGAATATGAAGATGTGCAGGTAAGAGATTCAAATAGATAATAGAACACTGTTATTCAAATAGATACTGTGTTTGTAGTTAGTGGCATTTGGTCTGGGTTTAATTGTGATCTTGATGCTTGTTCTTCCCTCTTTCTAATTGTAGTACACTTGCTCTTTGAATTGGTAGGTTGTAGTTGTTATTTTATTGCTAATGAAAATAACCTTTCTTGTACAGGTATGTGTGACTCTACCAATTTCAGTTGTAAGAAGTCACTGAAGCTGTTATCTGAACATCATTAGTAATTTTATTAGAGCTTTATTATTATTATTATTATTATTATTTGTTGATTTGATTTCCGCTTTTCTAGTTATAGACCTATTGAATTAATCTTCACTAAATGGTGGCTACAACATACTAGAAGGATTGTTATAAATGTGATTTGTTGTGTGATCAAAAGGTTGCTTTGCATCTGTGATTCATTTACATTAATTTATGACTAATACTGACCTCTTAGTCATTTTAATATGGCTAGTTACATGTATTTTGAAGTTCTGATCTTGTAGTGATTAAACCTGGATAGTGTGTACCAAATTCGTACTCTTCCCTTATCAGATTGCAGACATGAAATTTAAAATTGTCTTACTTAATCTTAACCTCTTCCGCTTCCCCCTCATCTTAATTGCACATATTTATCATTGCTGAAGATGTATGCTTTGTATATAATGCAAAAGCACCCTCGTAAAGATTATATGCATATGGAAAATTATCAGCCTTCAGTCTTGAGTTGACTGGCTTGAGAAATTCATATTGTGTCTATCAGTTCAGATTACTCATGTGTGCATAACAATTAGGATTTATGCTAAAAATTAGATCTCAAGATGGAGCTAAAATAAAATTGTGTTTTGTTTGATAATCAGGTCTAACTAGGATGACCTAGAATAAAATTTTAATATAACATTTGTCTGGGGTGATTTCCATCACACTGCATCCAAAATAGAATGAAATTAGACGTTGCTTTGCAGTTTCTCAAATTAGCAAATTACTTAATTACCCTTTTTTATTTTTGGGTTCTCCTCTGTCTTTTCAAAATACAAGTAGACATCTAAAGAAGATTTGTTGTGTACTCAAAATGTTAACTTCACAATTATCCATTCTAGGTTTGTGAAATCTTTGTTCAATGCTTATTCCATTCAATTCTTCTGTATATATAAGACTTGAGAGAACTTTATAACATCTATTGGCTGCAGTAAAACAGAGTATTTTGAAATGAACATGATGAACCAACTTTTATAAATATTATGCACTATGACTGAAAGGGTTCCTGATTACCATAACTAATCATCAAGTTCAGTTTGAAGTTGTACCTCTTGTTTATATCTCCCTCTTCATGGTTTGCCACTGATAATCTTTGGGGGTAAATTTTCTCTCTTCATAACAAGTAATAATTAGAAATTGTTAAGGGAACAAAAAATTTAAAAGCCCCTGCAAGTAAGATTAGAGATGAGAAAATAGTGAGAAAGTAAACTAGACGATTCGGCAAATTGACTCTACAAGATTGGTGCAACATGTATGCAGCTGAAGCTGAGGTTCTGGCGTTGAATCCTCAGAGTAAAGAGTACGTTTACTGAATTCATGAAGAAAACGAGAAACTTGAGAATTTGGAATTGCCAAGGGTTACTTATGCGCTACTTTGGTCTAAACAATGCTTTCCCTTGGGCTTTAATTTCGCTGTTACTTAGTGTAGATATGCGTTATAAGATTAGCGCAAGCTATCTATACAAGCGTTAATATTAATCTTATCCAATATATAAATCAAATTAATGTTGATGAACACATATTATGCTAGTTTTAATTATCAAATTAGGGACCAATTTATATTAGAAATTAATAGAGGCATGATATTATATCAAATTTCACTTCTATCTAAAAGTAAAGATATGTAATCAACATTTAAATGTGTGGTGACAAGTCCATTTTGTGCATAAATTATATAATATTTCAATGATTTACCAAGGTTTATTTTTGTAAAAAATATCCTTTCTTTATGCAACTTTTAAGGATTTTTATTAATTGTTAGAATTATGAACTTAAACATTGAATGTTAATTAAATTATACTTAAATTAAGCTCTGTTTGTATTGTTTTTGGTTAAAAAGAGAGTTCTAGGTACCTAAATGGACCAAGGAAAAGCTATTCGGCTTAAGCCCAAAACCCAAATTTGGAGTCTAGCTTTGTATTAGTTTAATTTTGTTTTTGTTAAACTTGTATTTAATTCCATATTTTATATTTTATAGTATAACTACTTGTTAGCTAAAAAGCCATAAATGGGTTTAATTTTATTTTTTTTGGAAAGTTTGGACTCAAATGAAAAGATTTGGGCTAAAGTATTAAAAATTGAACTACATACAAACTTTTGAATTAGAGTATAGTAAATTGTACATAACTTGTTCTACAAACATCAATGGGGATGAAAGCTAAGACAAATTCCTACAACTTTTGAGTTTAGCTTGAAATTCAATTTGCAAAAAAAAAAAAAAGGTCAAAATCATAGTGCGACAAATATAAATTGAATAAAATTAGTTTGTGTGACGTATTTTGGTAATTTCAACATAACTCATGATGTAGAAGTCTAAATTGGGTGAAATCAATGACATTAAAAAAGTTGAGAGAAAATCCTAAAATTTTGATATAGATTACAAAAGCCAAGTCATGCACTTTGGGAAGTTAGAAAGTTACCAAAGTAGGTTATATTTTTGTTAAAAATACTCTGCCTCCATTTGGCTATATCTATAAATAGCCACATTATTCCACCATCTGAGATAAAAGAGATCTTTTTGACATTTTAGGTTTGAGAGTTCTCTTGAAGGGAAACAAAAGAGTCATGTCTAGCTACCAAGGAGCTTTCTAATCAGTCACTGTGTCTTCAATTGTTTCTATGTTTTTTATTTCTTCTTCTGTTTCTTTGTCTTCACCTTCTTTGTCTTCTTCCATGTTTTGGTCTAGTTTGTATAAGGTCCTTTATTTGTGCCTAGTTTTTTGAATTGTTGATTTTTAATATATAATGAAGTTATAATTTTGAATAATTCATGCTTTTTCTTCTTCATAAACATATGTTGTGAGTTTTCATACAATTAGTGCAGACGATTAGTTAAAACTAGGTGTTGAAAGATGACATTTTCATTAATTTAACTTTAAAATCTCACTAATTGAACCTTAATCCTAATGAGATATTTTATAAACAACTTATATCACAATTTGGTGTATTGAAAGGTAAATAGATTGTGTAGTTAACTAATTAGGCAATTTGGAGATATGTTGAAAGATAAGTTCATATTAAATAAGGGAAGATAGATTGATAGGAGGATTAACCTGGATTAACTGTATGTTTTTACGATCAATTTGTCAAGGTTGTGAAGTCAATTAAGTCTTTTCTGTTTTCATTTATGTCTTAAGTCTGTTAACATCCAGATCTACTAACTAACACACATGTTATAAAAGTTACAATTTTTATGATAATCGAATCTTTTAGCTTGTGAAAACTAGATTTGAGGTGTACTAAAATGTAAATAACTTATATACTATAAGATTAAGTTAAGCCATTTGTCATGAGATTAACATCCCATACTCATCTAATCACTTTATTACTTGTTGACTAATGTGCCTGCTAGTGTCTTTAAGTTCACATCATGTTGACAAATTTGCCCAAAGAACAAAGTATGTGTTAACGTATTTATTAATATATTTAAAAGAGGCACAAGATATTAGGAGATGAGGCAAGATAAGATTTAAAACCATATTCATAAGAACTTTTCAACACTTTTGTCCATACCAGTTGAACCAAGAGGCTCGGCTAAAAATAATTAAATTTACTCACAAGATCAATTAAGTTTAATCGCGTAAATTAATGAGAAAATTATTATAAAGTGTGCACCTGATTCTAAACCGGTGCCTTTTGGATATTGTATTCTCATGAAGTCCTTCTGGCACATGGTCTTTTATTACTTGAAGTTTGTTCTTTAGGTATTTCCACGTTTATGAAACAATAATCATAATAAAATATACAATTATATTTCAACGAATTATACATTTAGTATTACTAGAATTTGTGAATTTAAAAGTTATTTAATTGAAAATTAGTTTAATTGTGAATATCATTACAAACAAGTATTTTATAGAACAATGAGGTTTTATATAATAGTCATGGTTAATCAAAAGCAAAGGTTTTAAAGTATGTTCTCTCTTAACTAATCGAATACCCTTGAAAATCTAATATCTTTTTGCGGAGATTTATTAAAATATGTGTATTTTAGTTTGATAAGTAAACCGAGGCCTAGACTTTGAGCAAGTTACTATAAATAAAAAATTTTGTCAAATGCTCCAATGTAAAATGAATCACATTCATATGCTACACTTGGGCTGCACCAAGATCTTGAAAAAGTGTGTGTAAGAAAACTTGAATGTGGATGTGAAATTTTCCCATATTAATTTTTTTATGATACATTTTTGTTTATTTATGTATCTTGTTGGAATAAAAATTTAATATCAGTTAAAATAAATAAGATAACATATGATAATAAGCAAAAATAATTATATCACTTGAAGCAAACATGTATAACATAAATAAATAAAATATTGACACTGTAGCATTTGATTCAATTTTGTATTATAGAATCTTGATACAGAAGCCAAACCTAGGCCCATTTTTTGGATAGTGATATGCTCCCCTCCTTAATTTTTTCACCATTTTCATCTTCTCCTTTTAATTAATTGACTAATTACGTCTTCTATAGTCGAGACGACATTATTCTTTTGCAGATCAAAGCAAAACCAAGATTTGGCTTTCTTGCTTTTCCTCTTATGCATCTTCTTAATCTTCCAAAAGATATGGTGCTTTCATTAACTTTAGAGGTGAGGACACTCCCACCAATTTCACAAGCTATCTTCATGAAACTCTTCGCAGAAATAAAATCACAATATGAGCTTATTTGAAGTTTGTTCTTTAGATAATTACTCGTATATGAAAAGACAATCACAATAAAAAATACAATAATATTTCAAAGAATTAGAAAATTAGTATTAGTAGAAGTTGTGAATATAAAAATTATTTAATTGAAAAATTAGTTTTATGTGTGAATATCATAACAAAATAGTTTTTAATGGAACAATGAGGGTTTATATAATAGTTTTGGTTATTTAAAAGTACACAAACGCTACCGGCGCATTTTAGAATGTGTTCTCTTTTAAGTAATCGAATATCCCTGAATGACTAGTATCTTTTTGTACAGATCTATTAAAATATGTATATTTTGGCTTGAGGTGTAAACCTAGGCACATTATATCATTAACATTCACCGACAAAGATTTTTATGCACTTCTTTCCATTTGTGAAAATTTCACACTTTTTTATGGCGTTTGGAACTTGTTTTATTAGTGCGTCAACAGAACGCTGTTATGTGCAGCAAATCTTGACCATTTAAGCAATCAAGCGGATGTCGTCCAGCCACGTCACTCCCTACGTTTCGACCTTTTTCCTTTTTTCCCCTCTTCCCCTCTAAACGAAAGCCAAAAGTAACATCTTTTCGTGAAGCAACTTGTGAATCATCCTTTTCTGCTTTCTTCAATCTACCTCTTTCTTCTTCTTCGACATTGTCACCATCTTCTTCTCCTCATAAATTGAACCAATTCATATACTGCATTTTGAATACTTCATGTGGATCCAATTTCTCCGAGCTGAGTTTAGAGTTTAGAATGAAATAATAACTGACTATAGTAATTGAAGCTAGAATATGCCTTAAGAGAAACCTTAAGACCTTTAAAATTTTTTTAGAGATTATTCCCAGAATGATATATAATGAATGCCAACCCATAACCTACTTCAATTAACTTTAAAACCCATTTGGTTCAGCCTAGGGGAGGCGAACAACATTGTATTACATTGCAAAGACATGTTTGGTTGTAGATGTTGAATGCATTGGGTTGATGGCAATGCTATTGGATTTGTGACCGCAAGCGCATGTAAGGGACAGGGTTTTGGAGCCAAAAGGTTGAAAGTCCATTTTGCCCTTGGCTTCTAAAAACATCGAGCACATGTCAATTTCAGTGGAGCCGTCATTGTTAAAGAACCTAGTGATGATATATAACCAATTAAAATCGAATCAAATTTATATTAATTGTCTAAAAATCAGGAAATCAAACAAATGGGTCTATTAGCACCAAAAAATATTTAAGCTGAATTAAGTTAAGGGCTTTTACTTTGGGCCATTTTTTAGGCTAAATTATTGGAAAATATTAGCTAGACTGTTGCCAGATAAATTAGTTGAATTGGGCTTTTTAAAGTTAAAAAAGATGAGTTATAACATTCTTGGGCTATGTTCTATCCATTGGATTTTCTACAATTTTTGAATTAAATAAGTTCAATAATGTGCAACTAGGAAATAGGAAGATATTCCCTTGATTGTAGATAAACTATCTATTGATTAACTACCTTCCTACAAAGTAGGGATCTAGCTTTCCAAATATCTTTAAGGCAATTAACTAAATCAACTCACCATTTTATCCATAAAAACATAGATGGAAATAGTTGATGGGGAAATAATGGAGGATAAAGGATACAAAACCAAAATCTAATATAGATGATAGGCAAGTAGTTGTACAACTTAAGCAATTAAAATCTATTATTCATAAACCAAGTATTTTTGACAAATTGTAAGATATTGCATAAAGGAGGAACTACAACATGCTTGACAAGACGTAATCTCCAAGATTGGATGAAAAGCCTATCCCAAGTAGCAGAATTCAACATTGAAAAAGGGTTATTGTCTATTATGAGGATAACTTTTCAGAACAATGAATAGCTGAAAATCCAAGAAAAGATAAAAACCAAAAGCTGATATAGAAAAAGGCCAATGGTTTTTCAACAAATACATTACAAAGAAGGCACAACAATCATCCTAGACTACTGCACTAACTCATACTCAGAAGAGGCGAAGATAAAGACTAAGATCTATCAAGAAGATGAAACAAATGCTGAAAATGTTAGGGCAAGCTAAAAATGTTATTAAAGAAGAAGTATAGTTACTTAAAAAGTTTGAAACTCTTGAGCCAATGTTTGACCCATTGACTAAAGATATAATAAGCTGGAGGATGACAATCTCATGGACAAGGATGATGCTATGACATCTTTAGTAGACATTGATGGTATTGGTATTATCCCAAGTGAATTTTAGGTAATTTCAAGATAATTTGAAAGTCTAGAAGGAATTTTGTTTACTAAAAAAGTAGAATAGGCAACATTGCCAAATTAGAAAACACCTAAGCTAGATATGATGCAGTTTGAGAAACCTTCAGAGACTATAACCAAACATTTAAAGTCTTTATGCATTGAAGCTCAAATCAATAGTAGGCCAGTCACTAAAGTATTTGTAGGTGGTGGAGCTATTTTGAATGTGATGCCCACTAGAACATTAAAAATGTTAGGAAAAACTAAGGTAAATTTGATTGTTACCAATATGAAGATGACTAATTTCATAGGTAAAGCAACAAGCTTTGTAGAAGTATTGGTAGTTGACAAAAAGGTAGAATCCAAAATATCTAATACAACATTCTTTGTCATAGATGCCAAACTGTCTTATTCCATGCTCTTAGATAGGGATTAGATCTATTTCAATCAATGTGTCCCCTTAACACTACATCAATTGCTCATTTTTTGGGAAGGATATAAAATTAAAGTTATGTTACCCTTTTGCAACTGATATAAAGAAGGGTAAGGCTATATTTTATTCCTTATATGTCATATCTATCAAATTGCCTAAGGATTATAAAGAGGGATCTTGGGAGTCTTGTAGCCTAACCTCTCAGGGTTTTAAGGTATTGGCCTAAATTGATAAGGCCAACTTACAACCTATTATGCAATTAACTTATGAATCAACAATGTGAAATAGTTAAAGACATTTTGGATTGGTTGGCGTTACTTATAACTGAGATTATAATGGAGCAATTAACCCCTGACATACTCAAGATGTCAAAACTAGCTTTACTAATTCTCATCTTATCTATTTAAGCTCAACATTACAATAAATCATTGATTAAAGGAACTGAGTAACATAATATACTAAGAAATTTTTTCCTTTCATAAAATTGACAAATTGATTAGGATGACATTTCCTCTCCATTACACAGGAGGGTAAATTAGATTAGAGTCAATGCCTAAAAAGGTGGTCTCAAAAAATCTCCACATACTCTTGTGCATAGGAAAACTCAGTCAAGATTATACAAATCTACCCATAATTCATACCATATTCGATACTAATTATATAATACACTATACAACACAGAGATACACTTAACTTTTTAATATATTACATTCATACTAGAGATTTCTTTTTACATATTTTATAAATATAAATACATCATTATAAAACATGATTCATTCTCTTCTCCTAATTAATTGCTCCCTTGGGCATCTCTGCTTTCCTTTGGTGTTCTATTTTTCTTTACCTAACATGGATTAAGTGGGAGTAGAGAGGGGAGTAAGATTCTAGGAAGAATCTTAGTAGCATGCTCCACATTCAACACATACATCAAGTTACCCGAACATAAGGAACACGAGTGCACATACAATATAAACTCATGAAAGACTAAAGCTAGCATATACGTACTTGTTCAATTAGCCAGTGGCCATAACTCTTAAAGCATAATTTCATTGAGCTTCACATATGGAAGAGCCACTATGCTCGATTCCCTCTTTGGGAATCATCAATACTATACTATGTACCAAAACAAAACATGTCAGATCAAAATAACTCAAACATGTAAGCACAGCATCACATAACATATCATAACATATAAGCATCCAAACACTCAAGGCAACAAGCATGTATACAAGAAAGGGAGAGATGCTACCTAGAAGATGGAGAACTGATGCTAAACCTTTTGCTTTGCCTCTTGCCTTATTTAACTCTATTCATTTGTCTCTTTTACTTGGCCTTCACTAACTTAATGCTCCATTTCTTGGTCTTCTTGTCTAAAGACCACACTAACCATCTCAACATGCCTAAATATATCATATTAAATATGGAAAATAAGTATTCAATGTATATCTAAATTAACTTGCTCATGTGCCCTTTAACTACTTCATCTAACACATATTATGGCCTAACTTTTAAAAATGTATAAGAGCTAAGGAGCTCCAAATTAAAAAAATAATACCTTTATGAGAAGCTCTACTCATAAGCTATCTAAAATATCATATTAAGTATGAAAAATAAGTATTCAATATATATCTAAGCTAACTTGCTCATTTGTCCCTTAATTGCCTTATCTAATGCATATTATGGCTTAACTTTAAAAATTGTATAACTTTGGTTAAGGACCTCTAAAGTAGGCAAATAATGCCTTTCTGGAAAGCTTTGCTCATGAACTATATATTATAAAAATTTTAATTTAATACTAATCCATTGGTTCCCTTCAAAATTGGAAAACAACGGCTGGTCTGTGCAAACTATTACTGTTACAACAACTTTCTGATGGTAACTTTGGAAATTCATAATATTGGTTAGGAGTATCTAAATTGGGCAAACTATGACTTGTTAAAAAGCTTTTGACTAACTATTGTAAAAATTTTAGATTTAAACTAGATCATTTAGTCCTTAAAAAGAGTTGAAACTCAAGATTATCCTGAAACCAAAACTGATATAGGTAACTTTTTTAGGGCAAATTTAGAAATTCATAAAATATTTTTTACTAACCCAAAAATTACATATTATGTCTCATATGAAACTTTAGGATGTACTCTAAATGTCTACCAAGTTACATGCCCAGATTCGTCTGTTAACATAAATACATTTGCGGATTCATTATAGGTTTGTTTTGATTATTTTTTGTTGTAAACTTGCCATATCAATTATTCATGTAATTTTATTCTTTTGACAAGTTTCTTGACTACTAGTCTCTAACATAAAATATGACCTACATCAAAATATACCCATGCCACTTGTTTAATTGGTCTAGATTTTTATCTTAGCATTTTGCACTATGAGTGGCCATAATGTATTTTATTGACTCTAACTCTAATCTCATGACTTGGACCTTATTCTTAGGTTATTTTACACCTACTAGAGTAACCATATGACCATTTTCCATTTCATAGTAGCTTATGGAACTTATAGAGCTAATATGGTCTAAAATTGGCTCATTTTCATCAAAGTCATACTAAATCATGTTTAATTCATGTCTAGGCCACTCTTTTATTCATCTAGACTTCTTTCTCATCTCCGAAGTAGCTCATTAGACTTTCATAAAACTAATTAGAAGCATCAAATGAAGTGCCAACTTTATGTAGGACTATTTTGGCTACCTAAGGTTTTACTTGAACATTAAATTTTTAACTTTGACGATTTAGCTTAATTCATAAAAGAATCTCTAAATATCATAAAACTAAAAAACTAGCTCATCTTTTCCAAGTTTCCTAAGGGTAGTTGAGAGCATCGTTCCATAGGCCAATAATGGATTTTCTTGAATCCCTTGCCAATTTCTCTCTAAATTCATGCCATACTCTAATTCTACATACTCTTTACTGTCATTAGAATGCATAAAAATATGGAGAAGAGCTTTTCTCTCTCTCTACAAGAGGTACTTTAAGCTCTATGATTCAAAATCTAAAACTTTCTATTGATTGATTCTTACTTCAAAATGATCCTTTCTTAGAGCTCTTCCATTTTCATTGATTGGTTTTTTTATTTCTCATCTTTCTTCCTCCAACCAACAACTGAAACTCCTCTATTTGAAAAGCTAAAACCATAGAAAGAGAGCTCTAGATGAGGGGAGTAATCTTTCTAATTGAGGTTTAGTGAAAGGACTGTCATTTGGCTTGCTCTTCTCTTTCTCTCTCCTCCCCTCTCTATTGATGCCATGGTTGACCTGAAGATTAGTTGGAAATCTCATGAATGGCATTGGAAATAAGTGGTGGAGGAAACACACGCATTATTATCAGGAATATTTTATTATAAAAAATTATAAAAATGTCCTTTATGTCCTGTTCCTTTAACTTTCCTATTTTCTACATTCTAGCTCATTTTTTAATGTAGAGTTTAGCCTTATAATCTATTTTAGAAGGTCTTAAAATCCTTAGGCTAGCTTTCTTGGGCTATAAGAGCTCAGAACAGTATAAAATAGCTTAAAATTGCACTGTGTTGTAGGCTTTTTTATTGTTCATGCCGTCAGTATTTTGACCTGTTTTATACCTCTTGGGTCTTTTGGTTAGCTCATTTAATGTATATATAGAGATAAGTACCCTTAACTCACTCTATTTTGCTTTTATTCAACTCCAAGTATTTTCAGTTTATGTTGTACTATTTTGGTCAAAATTACAATTTTACTATTACATTCATTTCATTCTGATTCTAGCTCCAAAAGATCATTCTTTATGGATAACTTCGAGGCAAAGGTTATTTAAAATCTTTTGTACTCATTTAATCATTCTCTTGGTCTACAATGGCTCATAATAATTTAAAACAACTCAAACTACACCTGTGCTACCAGTTACCTCGATTTGCATGTAATTAGGGTTTTAATTAATTTTATCAGCTCTAGTTAATCTAGTTGCATCATTTAGTCATATAATAGTGGAAAATATCTTCTCTTAGTATACTGTTAAATATTTAAATTCTTGATTTTCTCTTGTTATACTATTAGACTGGTTACTTCTAGGCCTAGAACTTGACTTTTTAGCCCATTTATCTTCTCTAATTAGGCTTCTATTCCTTTTATTTATATGGTTTATTCTGATTTGGGGTCTACTCAATATAAAATACTATTTTATTTAGTCCAGTGCTGAAATGTCAAACATTACTCAAAGGGCAAGATGACAACTTAGAATTACAAACTAGCCAACTATTAGAATAGAAGTTTAACTCATTAATCTAGAGGCAAATTCCTAGCTTTGAGGCTCAAGATCCCTTGGTGGATGTCAACTTTTGTATTGATGACAAACCTAAGTTAATAAGAATTAGGGGCTTGTTATTGTAAAAAGGACCAAAATTGGCTAGTCAATCTTATAAAGAAGTATAAAGACTATTTTGTTTTAGAATATCATGAAATGCTTGGGTTGTCTAGGCAATTGGTAGAGAATCGATTGCTAATTAAGGAACGGGTTAAACCATATAACTAGTCAGTTAGATGGTTCAATCTAAAATTTCCACCTGAAATTTAGGAAGAGATGGAAAGACTATTAAAGGTAGGGTATATATGCACAACTAGATATGTGGATGGCTCTTTAACATAGTTCTTGTCATTAAGAAGAATGGGCAAACCTGAGTTTGCATAGACTTTCAGAATTTAAACCTAGCCATTTTCAAAGATGAATACATCATGCCCAAAGTTGATATGTTGATTAATGCAATAGCTAGTCATAGAATTCTTACTTTTATAGATGGATATTCAAGATATATAAAAAAATCTTTATGGCTAAAGAAGATATCCATACAATTGCATTTCATTGCCCTGGTGCATTGGGAATCTATGAATGCTATTTGGTTTGAAAATGTAGGTGCTATTTACTAACGGGTGATGAATGTTGTCTTGCATTACTTAATTCGCAAAAACATAGAGATCTACATAGACGATATGATGGTGAAATTTAAAGATATGGATAAAAATTTAGATGATTTAGAGTAGGCATTCAAGAGGATAAGATTTCATAATCTCAAGATGAATCTAGCAAAATGTGCATTTAAAGTCTTAGCTAAGAACTTCCTTGGTTCCTTAGTATATCAACAAGGAATTGAAATGGATAAAAATAAAACTAAGGTAATTTTAGAGGCTAGACCACTATAGAGTAAGGAGTTATAAAGCTTATTTAGAAGATTTATTACTAACTTAGTTGGAAAGGCAAACTTTTTGCTAAAATTGAAAGATGTTGATAAGTTAATATATGGACAAGAACAACAAGCAACTTTTAAATAGATCAAACCAAGCTTGGCAAATCCACTAGTCTTAGTCCCTCCTAAGCCTAGTAAATCATTAAAGCTCTACATCTTAGTTATAAAGGAATCAATTGACTACCTTCTTGCACATGATGCCAAGGATGGAACTGAAAGAGCCATTTTCTACCTCAACTAATTACTGAATGATGCTTAGACTAGATATATTGAAAAACTATCTCTTTCTTTATATTATGCATGTACTAAACTTGAATATTATTGTTTGCCAAGAGAAGTTTTACTTATATGTAAAGTTTATGTCAAATATTTACTTAATAGGCCTATCTTGCAAGAAAGATTAATGAAATGGGTCATTGAGTTAAATACTTTTACTTTAAAATACATTCCCTTAAGAGTCATTGAAGGATAAGCCTTAGCTTATTTCCTAGCCCAACATCCATGTGTCAATGTCAATGATCTATTAGTAGAGGCTTAGGCTTACATAACCCTTAAACCATGGATATTGGCGTTTGATGGATTAAAATCCCAAAAGAGTACTGGGGCAAGGATCACCATTACCAATTCATTAGAGTAGCTTGCTAAACTTATGATTTGATTAAAACAAGGTCATTTTATTTATCAATCTGAGTATGAGGCCTTAATTATTAGGCTTGGAATTCTAATATAGATGAAAGCTTTGTTTGGTTAAATAACGGGCGACTCCTGACTAGTTATTAAATAGCTCATTAGTGGATACAATATAATAATTTGAATTTACTATAGTACTATGAAATCATTATTGCTCCTTTTCAACAATTTGCTAATGTAATAGCTATGCATGTACCCAAAATAGAAAATGAAGAAGCAAATAATTTAGCCTAAAGGCTTCTGGATTCAAACCTATAGATATTGAAGGTGATTAGGAAATCCTCCAAATGTGGGAATTTGTAGCCATTGATCAACAACTAGTTATCGAAGGTTGGATGACATAATTGCTCAACTATTTGAAGAGCTTCAAGCTCAAACAGAAAGCCTTGAGGTACGTTTTAATTGATAATGAATTATACAAAAAAAGCGAATAAAGGTTTATTGCTAAAATGCTTAAACAAAATGAAGGCTTGAAGGTTATGAGGGAAGTCAATGAAGGGGTTTGTTGATCTTACAAATTAGGGCCCAATATGAGATGACTAATTCATAGACACATTATTACTTGCCAACCATAATGGTTGACTACTTCAAATATGCCAAAAGGTGTAAAGCCTATTAGTTGCATGGTTCTATACAAAGGCCACCTGCTGATAAGCTAAATCCTATCATTAAACCATGGCCATTTAGAGGATGGACTATAGATGTGATAGGAAAAATTCATTGAGCGATTGTGTTGTGCAACCTTAAAATAAACTAAGTTGATTAAAGGTTTGTAATTAATGGTATAACCTAGGTTATTTCCCAAGGAGTTTTTGCTTCCAATTATTTGTGAAAAAATTCTCCAAGTGATATTAAGTAAGAAATGTTTAGGGTGTTTTTGAATTACTGAATTTTTATTGAATTAAAGAAAAATAAAAAGAACTACAAACTTAAGACTAGAAGATGTTAACAATTAGGAAAGATGTAGTAACTAGCCTTTAGATAGACTTTTTAGAATTCAATTATCCATGCTTCCTTTTTAATGTACCAAAATTAGACATAAAATTTTACTTCTTAGTATATTCTTTATAAGGATTCTTGAATTATCATCCAAGACTTAAATCACTAATGATTCAAGGAAGTTGCAAACACAAGAACCCTTGAACAATTAATCACTTGATTTAGGAATAAGAACACACCAAAACAAAACTTAAATGCTCATTAAAGTAGTTGAACAATCCACTTAAAATTGCTAATTAACCAATTAGCTTAAGGAATTCTTCAAGGACATTAATCACATGAAAGTCTAGCCACTTAATCCAATAACCATTGCACTAATTGGCCTAAAAAGAAGAGGAATTAACTAGCAAATTGGACAACCATTAATTTTGGAATTTCTACAAACACTTAGGTATCAAAATTAACATTCAAATGTGAGATTACAATTAAATCACACAGCAAATTAATCCAGTATATTCAGCCACCAAATTCTCTAATTAACAAGTTAAACCTAGTCAAATTAACAAAGAAATTAATGCTGAAAGTAAAGGATGGAGAGAAGAGAGTTTATCCAATTTGGAGATGTAATCTTGGAGCTCAAATCTTTATCAGTGGAAGTTTTATCTTTAGCTAGCTACCCATGGAATTTTAACCTATCATGGAGGAGATGAATGGAAGAAAATGGATGGAAGAAGCTACGGCTATTACTTAATTGATCAATGAATTTTTCCTTCATGTATCCTCACGTCTCTAGAGCTCCTTCTAAGTCAAGAGCTATCATGTTATTTCCCGTGTATCCCCCTTACGTAGTGTTCTTCCCCCCATCATGTGCTACCTTATTCTTTTTCATGTGCTCTTTAAACCTTCAAACCTATGCCAATAATTTGTTGATTTGGCTCATTAATTTTGCTGTTGCCCCACGTGGTTTCTTTTATTCCACCATGTCAGCTTCCTTCAATTAAACCCGAGCCTCATTCATGTACTGTTCACATGTTCTATTGCTAGTGTATGTTGCTCTTTCACTCTTGGAACCTAAGAGTCCTCTTCCAGCTCATTCCCATCAAAATTGAATTGTCTTCTGACCTGGAATTCATCCTTTAATCCACTTCAAACAGTAGCTTTAGACTTGTGACTCTTCTCTGCCTCAGCCACATCTTCCTTGTGCTTTTTCCTCTTATTCATTCCCTTCTGCTCGAGCTGGCTTCTTGCTTCCTTCCATGTAACTTCTACTGATCTTCCATTTCCAAACCCGTAAATAAGAGCTCTTTGCCTTCACTCAAGCTTCTTACTGAATAAACGTGTTTCTATGTAAGCTTCTAGCCATTGAAACCTTCTACCCATGTGTATCATGCTTTGCTCCCAGTAGCTGAGAGTGTAATGTGTGCTAGATGAGGACGCGTGGGTTGTGTGTGATAACCTGGTCAGTAGCCCTGTGTGTGCTAGCCCATGCATCAACATGTGATATGTTCTTCTCCCCAGCTCCCTTTCTTTTACAAGTGTGTGTGTCAACGTGAGAGTATTTGCTACTTGTTAGTGTGTGAAGCTTTAAGTGGGTGTGCTACAATGTGAATGGAGGTGGGAGTGTATAGCTATATGTGTGTACAAGAGTGAGTGAACCTATGGTTGTGTGCGTGAATAAGAATCATGTAATGTGTGTTATGTGTTTACATGGAATGGATGATATGTAGTGTGAGGGACATGTGATTATGTGGGCTAGACCCATGCTTGATATGTGTGAATGATGTGGATGTCACGTTTGGCCTAGTAGATGGTTAAGAAAACTTGAGGAAGCCCATGTGTGAATAATGAATCTGCTTCCTTTTGCATGAAAATTCCTAAGTAAAAAAATAAGACAAAATCAATGGCCCATAGAATACACTTATCATCTAGGAAATAAAAATCATTAAAATGTCCAAGTTATTCACTAAAAGTCCAAAAGATGAGATTTTATTTCCTAGACTAAATAATATCCAATTAGAGTTCAAAGTCTCATCAATTCATAAATAAAAAGTTTAAATTTAAATAAAAAAATATAGAAAATATATGAATTATCATTCATCCTCCTTCATATAAAAGGTATGCCTTTATTATCATAGCAATGAATTACTTCACAAAGTAAGTAGAGGCACAGCCAATGGTAAACATCACACATGCATATTTGATTAAGTTCATCAAGCAACAAATCATCCATAAATTTGGCATACATTAAACAATTACAATTGATTAGGGTATATTTTTTACAATGGATAAGAAGGTGGCCTTTGCCTAAGAATATAGTATTAACATGATTTATTCAACTCCTTATTATGCTCAAGCTAACGAGCAAGTAGAGGCTACCAACAAAATCCTAATCAACATGATCAAGAAAGCCTTAAAAGATAAACCTAGGAAGTGACATGAAGTTTCATCTAAGGTACTTTGGGCTTGTAGGAATTCTAAGTGTAATATAATTGGTCTTACTCCTTTTTGGATAATTTATGGCTAAAATGCAATTTTGTCTCTTGAGATAGTTATAAGATCTCTTAGAATGGCAAAACAACACAACTTAAAGCCAAGTCAATACCATGAATTGCTTTACATGGAATTAGAGTAAGCTAATAAGGATCAACTAATGGCCCTTAACAATATTTGGTCAAATAAGATGGAAGTGGCAAAAGTGTATAACAAATGGTCAAACACAAGAAATTTGCTAAGGGAGGTTTGGTTTGGAAAACCATTTTGCTTACTGGAACTAAAGATCTTAAATTTAGCAAATGGTTAGCAAATTAGGAAGGGATTTTCATCATAAGTCAAGTATTTCTTACTGGTACTTATCAACTAATTAACATGTAAGAGTGAGAGTCAAATAGAAGCATCAATGGGAAATATTTAAAGCTGTACTACCTATCCATATAGGATAGCAATCAAGATAATAATTCTTGAATGGTAGCTATATGCTAAGCCCTCTTTACTTGCTACTAAATCTCTTTCTAATGTCTCTTTTTGCTAAAGTAGGTAACTAATTTTAAAGTCCAAATTAGTGGATTGATTATATAGCTTGAGGCATGGATATGAGTATGACTTCAATCTAGTTAAAGTGCTTGTCAATTAGGATTGTAAAATGGTAATTTTAGTCAGAATCCTATTAAGCTCAACATTCGACTCTTTGAGTTTGGTCAATGCTCAAGCTCGTTCTAATGAATGGGTTTGATGCTCTTTCTTTATAGCCTCATATTGGGCTTGAAAAGATGCTTTCTTAACTTATAAACTAGCAATCCAGCCCAAATCTCTTGCACTAAGATCCTTGCATTCCTTGTTCACCTTATAAGAGAAAAATATATCACATAGAATCAAAGCCATCTCATTATAAGCTACTTCAATAAAAGAAGCTATTATGGTAGGATTAGTTGATTTGACAATCTTAATCATTGAAAGTTTTAAAGTAGACACAATCTTAAGGTCATCCAGAAACTCTTTAGAGAGGTGGGTCTTGATGAATCTTTTATGCATGGATAGGGATGACAAGTCATCAATCCTAGAATTTGAAACAGAAGTCTTGAAAACTTCATTTGAAAGGATAGGAGCTGGACCAAATGGGGTCGTACTTGGCAAAGCCTAAGGTGGTTTATTGGAAGGTTGAACTACTTTAGAGGTTGAAGTTTGAAAAGTCTATATTGCAATATGGATAACTAAAGATGGTGAATCTAGAAGTTGGGCAGCAAATTGTGTAGTTTGACGTGGAGAAACTATTAGAGGCTTTAGGGAAAAGTGAACTTTTGTTTTTGTTTTTATCTTTTTTTTTTTTTGCAGAAGCAACGAAATACTATTAGCCATTTAGAGAGGCATGGCCAAATTCTATAATTTTAGCCAAAATTTTAGTTTAACTTGGTGGAAATGTTAGGCTCAAATGATGGCCTTTTGGGTTTGTAAACAATGATGGAAGCAAGAGTAACTACAGTAGAATGTCTAGTTTACCTCTTGATGGTACTAGCTGAAATATCTCTAAGGAGTCTCTTAAGGACTCCAAGTTGATCATGAGGGAAGCTATTTTTTCATACACAATGCAAAAGAAGAAGTTAGAAATTGTTGCTATAACTTTGTCAAGGTAAAATAATCGAAATCTTTCCTTTAACAGAGTAGTTGGTAACGCAGGTTGTTCATGGATCTTTTCTCTTAAGGGATTGGTCTAATTGTTTAGTAATCAATCTTGTCAAATAAATGGGAAATGTGGCATGAAAAATGTTAGAAAAAATGACAAGCCACTGGTTGACAAAATTTGTAGTCTCCCCAACCTAGGAAGCAAACAAGAAGAACATGAAGTTATTAAGCTTTTTAAGGTTAGCCATATCTAACTCTATGATTTTATTAGCAAAAAGGGTAGGCCTACCAAAGTAACTAGTTGGAGATTCAAAAGGCATAAGTATACCCTAGAACAAGCCAAATTGTTGAGCAAAGCATTGTAGGCTATAAGGCTTAATAGATACCTTGCTATGGCGAGACATAGGCTTTACACCACAAAAAAGATCTTTAGTTGATAGGAAGATAATTCCATCTTAAAACCATATTTGATAGTAATGGGGGGTTTGTACTATTAAGTGTGTCTATATGAAACCAATTTGGCTTGTATTCTTTTTGCTAAAAGGCAAATAGTTTAGGGGCGCTTCAAACAGGTAGGCTAAAAAGGATGTTGGCAACCTTAAATGCAGATAGCTTTAATGTAGGAATCAATTAGAGAACTTGACTATAAATAGAAAGGTTGTGAGATGTCTTAGCAGCAATAGAAATGGTATGTCAAACTTAGAAAAATGTTTAAAAATCCACAATTACAAGAACCATAAAGGTCTTGGGATAAACTTGATGTATTCACTAGTCTATAAGCATTCAACAATAATAAATAAACTTTTATACAATAGAGATAGAAAAAAGGGAGCTTAAGCTAAGGTTTGACTAATAGCTATAGGAATTATGTAGTATGAGTATTAAAAAACAATGGCTATCATGTTAGTGCAAATGAAATATTTACAAAGCCAAAATAACAAAAAAGCATTATGCTTGGAGTTAGAAATAAGACCTTTTGATTTAGCATTGGCGACTTAAAGGCTAAGTATGAAGCTGCAACTTTGGAAAAATTTATTTCGAAATTGTCAATTGTGGAGCCAAAGAGAATGGGAAACTTCTTTTTATTAACAGGAAGGCCAATTTTGGCCACCATGTCCACGGTGAACTAAAAGATGGACCTATTGATAGCCATCAACTAGAAACTAATGAAGTTGAAAAGTAACTTAACATTGGAATAAATGTCATATCTAGACATCATGATGAGGTCAAAGTTACCTTATTTTTTCTAGCATTCTCTTTCTCTCTCTTTGGCGACCTTCTTGAGCCAACTCACATAAGAAGGAGTCTTTTGGTGCTATGCATGAAAATTAAAAAGACATTTCAAAATCAAAAAATAATCAAAGGTGATTGGTAAAATCCAACCCTCAAGGCAAATGAAGTGATCTAACATCAACTTTGCTTTTGGCCACATTAGACAATGTAGGATCCATAATATAAGTATGGTTCTTAAGGATGAATGGCTTTAAAGTGACAAGGCTTGCCATTTCCTCTAGCTTTATGGTTAAGCTTGTTGACTTAAATAAGTCACTATCAGAAGGTCCCTTGCCAAGAAAGTAGCTTCAGTTTTGGGAATCAATACTAAAGACATGTATAGGGTAAATTGAGATGCAAAATACACAGTGAAAATAGGAGAATTAGGGTTGTTAGGAAAGCAAAGTGCCATGAAAGGGTAAAACTCCAAGTTCCAAAGAAGAATTGGAATTTTGTTGAAGAAATCAAGTAGTGGCATAAATTACTGGATACTCAATTTTTACTAGAAGTTAATACCAATAAATTCAAAATTTTGAATTTCAAATTTAAAAAATACATCCTTTCAACTTCCTTCTGTTATGACCATTAAGTAAAAGAATGCATGAAGGCAATGTGCTAGCACAAAAAAATTATTTGGTTTGGACTAAGCTATGGGCCTACGATTTGGGCCATTCTTTAGAGCAAGCCATTGGAAACTATTAGTTGGAATGGGTTTTCACTACTAGAAATTTGTGAATTTTAGATGAAATTTTTGGACAAAATATATTCTGTCTAAAATCACAGACAGATTTCAGACAAATTTTCTATGAAATAAAGCACAAAGCGTAGGAGAAAACCTTTGTCTTAAATCCGTTTAAAATTTGTCCCAAGAATTCGTACCAAGTTGTAAGCAAAATAATTTTGATGGCTTTTAGACAGATTTCTAATGAAATATTTGTCATACAACGTCCGTCTAAAATCTATCTCAAATTTGAGACAATTTTTAACATAATATTATACAAGAAAAATATTCTTAAAAAGTTTTTCTATTTAAAATTCGTCTCTAATTTAAGATGAATTAGGGACATAATATTATATTATAATATTATTTTGTAAGATTTGTTTTTCAAAAAAAAAATTTGAATTTGGAGAAGGAATGTTATATAAATTAAAATTATACTTGTACAAAAGCTATGTTATCTAAAATATGTCTAAGGTTTTAGACAAATTTGGAACAAAATAATTTATAAAATTTATAAAATAACAAGTTAATGAAAAGGATTTTTTTTAATAAAAAAATTCAAAATGAAGAAAAAGTTTGTAAAGAAAATAGTAAGATTAAACAATCCCAAAACTTAACATATAGTTGTGTTTGTAAATATCAATTTGCTAAATGAATTCCTAAACAATACATTTTAAGAGCCAAAACTCCAAATTAATAGAAAATTTAAATTATTATTTATCAATTAAATATAGAATAACAAGGAAAATTAAATAATAGCAAAATAACTAAAAAAATACTAAAATAAAAATAAAAATACAAAATATGCCCATGATAGGCCTACACAATGGATTTTAACCCTAAAAATAGTTTCAACCAAGTTCCATCTTGGTTGCCACATGAAGAGCTCAAAAGGAGCTTTCTATTGATATATAGATCAAAAGATATGATAGTTTAAAGTTAAAAAATCAAATTAAACTTTTTAACTTAAACTTTTAACAATTTGATAAATTCATAAAATTGAAACTAATAATATTTTCTAAACTATCTTTCATATTTAAAGAAAAATTACAAAACTATATCCTTATCAAGCCACAGTCTTAAGACCACAAAAATAATCAACTTGTTCAATGCCCATGGCTCCCATGCTAACTTATTCTAGTTATTGTTTACTTTTCATAAGGATCAATTAAACATGTTTATTACATACATAATATTTGTACATTTAAACTCATCCAACATCATAGTTTATTGCATGTATAGGAGGGAATTTGTTGTATATAATGTGAATTATATAATTTAAATTATTTAAATAGAAAAAACCTTCTCCTATTCCATCCCAAACTATGTAATATAAAGAGTGCTAATTTATGTATAAAGTTTGGCTAAATTATATTTAATATTTTCTTGATAAAAATTAAATTTGATTTCTCTAATATTTATATATGTATTGTACAAAATTGGATTTGTGGGATTAATATGCATATCATACTCAATTTAAATTATTTTTTAAAAAAATTCAATAAAATAAAGTGAATTAATAAGTGACAACCCATCAATTATTAGTTACTTGGTGTACTGAAGAGAGAAAGTTGTGTTTGCATTAATTAGCCACACAAATTTCTTTAATCTACACATATTTTCCCTTTACTTTAAAATTTAAGAAAAAAATTCTCACATTATTAAAATTTATACATATAACTCCAATCTTTTTAAAAAAATTTAGCATAATTAAACAATATGACCAATTAATCTTAATTATGCATATAAAAACTTGGAATAAAAATATAAATAAAAATTTTATATTATTGGTTTCCATATAAATTGCAATAAATATAAACTTTCAATATCATATTGCATATAATATATATTATTAACATATAATCTATATTATAAATAATATATATATCTTCTATGTATTATATATATATATATTATATGATATGTATTATATAATATAATATAATACATATGTACATATATATTATATATAAAGATGCCTGGAACCGACGTTGCAATGTTATATGTATTATATATATATATATATGTTATATGTCATATGTATTATATTATATAAATAATATAATATAAGATAATAGGTAGATATATAAAGAACCCCTGCACCCAACGTCTATTCATATCTTTTCATATATGCCACGTTGCTCCAAATTTAATTTGTTTACGAAAACCCTCTGGAACCCGACATAGCACCTAGTTTTCAAATTCCTAAAACTTCCCATGCACCCAATAGCGGAAGGGGAGAAAGTAAACCACTATAGAATCTCTTCTGCGAAGAAAACCTGGGAGGTGAAGAAGGCAGAAATGCAGAGACTTGGTTCATTATACTTCTTTTGGTTTTGTATTTGCCATTTTCCCTCTTCCTTGTTGTAGTTCCATTTTATTGTTTTTTGAAATTTAGTGTTGAAATTTCTGGTGATTTTTTCCACATTTGTTGTAAATCTAGCATCTTCCTCTCTTCTTCTTCAATAATCCTACCACTAGCAAACGTTAGTCCCAAACCAGTAGCTTTGTAGATCTATTGAGAAGAAACGACCATCCTTAGAAGCATCCTCCATTGTAGAAAAGAAAGATTCGATTAAAGGTCAATTTGTTCCCCAATTTTTAAATTTTCTTTGGATCCTTGTTGTATATGTCAAATTGCTAGACAAATATAACTTCTAAAATTTTTGCATTCTACTCTTTGGAATGAGGTGTTGGATTAATTTAAGTGTTTATTTGTTTTTGCACTTTATTAGTCCAATAAAAGAGAAATAAACTTGCTGAAAGACAACTTCACATTCACATTCTTGCTGAAACCCATAATGATATATTAAACTTTGTATCACTGAAGGAGACCCATTTGTATTATCAACTGTTGATTGTTATTGCCATTTTTTTGGACCACATACACAGATATATACATATGTGTATATATAAAGAATCACAAGCTTCATGGACTTATTTAATTTCTGTTAAGGTTCAAACTAGAGATAGAAAGTCATATCTATTAATTGGGCTGCAAAATAAACCAGAAAAAAAAATCATGTTGTCTTAATTTTTTATTATATGAATGGTAATATATTGTTTTACTTTATTCAGAATATGTGAATTCCAGAACATCAAAAGTGGATGTATGATAGACTTTCTCTAAATCGAGGAGGATTGAAAAGGGTATGTAGAAAGGGTTAAAGGGTTTATTGATCATGTAATGAACCAACCTCAATTTGCTCATGATGGCTATATACTTAGATGCCCTTATGCAAAGCATAGAAATAAAGTTTTGCCTAGATATTGGTGTTGGAATTCACATAGGGAAAATCCCCTAAGTTTTAATAACAACAATGCTAATAATGTAAATTCAGAAGCCATGATAATCTACAAAGAAATCTATATGAATCTATGGTTTTTGATATTGCTGGGCCAGATTTAGAATTGCAAGAATTAAGTGGTGGGAGAGTTATAAAACCTAAGGCAAACTACACATTTTCCATAGAAGAAAAAAGAGCAATATGTGAATGGGTGAAAGAATTAAAAATGCTAGATGGGTATGCATCAAATTTGGCAAGATGAGTGGACCTAAAAGAAATAAAATTATATGGAATGAAAAGTCATGATTATCACGTGTTCATGGAGCGCTTGCTTCCAATTTCATTCATTTCATTGTCAGAGCAAATATGGAAGCCTTTATTTAAGCTTAGTCAATTCTTTAGAGATTTGTGCTCAACATCAATGCGAGAAGATGAGGTAATTAAACATGAACAAAATATTCTAATTATCTTGTGTAAATTAGAACGCATTTTTCCTCCAAGTTTTTTTAACTCAATGGAACATTTACCTGTTCACTTGCCAAATGAAGCATTGGTTGGTTATATTCAATATTGATGGATGTACCCTTTTGAAAGATTTTTTTTAATTTTGTTTTCTTTTCTCTATTTTGATCTTTGAGCTAGTCACATGTGAAACTCTTTTAATCTCACAGGTTTCTTCATCTCCTTAAGAACAAGGTTAAGAACAAAGCTCGTGTTGAAGGATCTATAATTGAGGCATACATTACTGAGGAGATTTCTCACTTTACTTCTTTCTATTTTGAGCCACATGTGCACACCCATCAAACTAGAGGTAGAAGAAATGATGATTAGGGTGAAAATGATTTGACCCAACCAACTTTGTCCATTTTCAATTTGCCTAGTCACCCTATTGGTGAATCCAAGACTCATTTTTTAGATGCAAGAGAATTTAATGCTGCCATGAATCATATATTACTCAATTATGATGAGGTTCAACCATATATAGAGTGAGTGTTTTTTTGATTTGTACATTATCATTATTTTATGCTTAATTTTATGAAATTTGAGTTATCTATTATTATAAATAGGATGTATGTGGAGACATTACAAATGGTTCAGCCTAATCTAAGTGATGAACATGTTGATAGACTTATTAAGGAAAACATTGCAATATGGTTAAAAGATCATGTAAGTCTATAAACTAAAATGCTTTACTATAGATGCTCAAATTTAAATTATTTCTATTAACCCCTAACTTTTTAATGACGTGATATAGGTAAACAATCTTACAAATCATGTGTTAGATTCCAATATGCATGCATTAGCATGGGGTCTTTTAAGAATTATGAAAACTTGGCCTATTTACTTTGTAAGTGGATTCAAGTTTCATACAAAAGCACACTCATCTGGAAAGTCCACCATTAATTCTGGTATATATGTTAAAGGAATTAGATTCGGTGAATATGAAGATGACTTCTATGGCCAAGTTAAAGAAATCATTCAAATTGAATATCTTGAATTACCATTAAAAAGGGTAGTATTATTTAAATGTAAGTGGTTTGATCCTATAATTGGTAGAGGAACAAAGGTGAATAAATAATATGGAATTGTTCAAGTTCGGCATACTAAGTCTTATGACAAGTATGATCCATTCATTATTGCACAAAAAGCAATTCAAGTGTATTATGCACTATATCCAACAAACAAAAGGGACAAAGTAGAATGGTGGTTTGCTATCAAAACTAAAGCAAGAGGTATAATTGAGCATGAATATAAGGATTACTTTGCTTATTACAAGGATTACATGAGTCAAAATATTAGTGACTTCACAATTGACCTTGATCTACTTGATACTTTACTAAACAATGATGGAAGGTTTGATGAAGTTGATGCAATTAATGATGTGCATCAAATATTTGTTAATGAGGATGAGGAGGAGGAGGAGGAAGAAGAAGGAGAATTAACTGACGATGAAGAATTTGACCATAGTGATTATCACATAGACAATGATGATTAAACTAAAATGATTGCAAGAGTTATTTATGTTGTCTTTCTTGAGTTAGTCTTGCTATGCCTTCCTTTTTTTCTTTTATGTAATTTGAAATATTGCACTTTTTTAATGTATTATACCTAAATACTTTAGTTACTATTTTGAATTTGTATCTTTTGATTTGTATCTCAATACTTGGGTAATATTAAACTATGCACATGCCTTAAATGTTGTCGATGAGGAAAATAGATGTTAATGTTCTTGTAATTTCAAATGATAAGTAGAGGTAGAGGTACAGTTAGAGGTGGGAAGACTCTATCATTTAAAGGTCAACATTCATCTAGTAAAGGGGAGAGGGTCTCACCATATATTCAGTTTTGTCCAAATGCTATACAACCATCAATTGCATCAACTAGATTAGCACCTATAGATCCATCACTAGATCTATTATCTACACCATCAACACATGTCCCACCTACACTTACACCTGCACCATCACCAAATGTCCCACCTACACTTACACTTGCACCATCACCAAATGCCCCACCTACATCTACATCTACACCTACACCTATAACTACACCGTCATATATGCCTTCTACATCATCACCAACTTTGCCACATACTCAATCATCAATAGTTAATTCTCAAGAAGAAACATCTATAGCTCAAGAAAGGCTTCTAGAAATAGATCCTTATGGAAATAAGTATGTATTTGGGCACAATTGTATTTAGTAATCTATATTGTTTATTTACTACATGCATGCATATATCTTTCATTATAATATTTGTTAATAGGTTTAATATGCACTTCTTGACCTCTGTTGTAAAGAGCACATTTGATTGGTTTTGTCCAACTTGGAAAAAAAAACTAAGGATATGCAAGACTTATGGTTTGAAGAATTTAAGGTAAAAACAATATTGGGTGATAAATCTTATTATTATTATGTGCATCTATATATATATATATAACTTTTTTTAATACTTGCAAAAGTATTGTACATGGAAACCTTAATATACTACAAGGATTCGCCAAAATTTTGACATTAAGAGAGATGCTTGATTTAGGAGTATGATGTATCAAGAAAAGGAGAATTATGGCAAAAATTCAAATTATAAACCCCAATACATGTCTGAGGTAATATGGAGGCAGTTACTATATCATTGGACATCAGACAACAAATTTAAGAATTTGTCAATAGAAAATACAACAAATCATGTTTCAAGTCAAAGTGGTTCCTTACATACAAGTGATTCTATATCTGCGGGTGAACATGCACATAAGATGGTAAGAAAGACAATAATTTGCTTATGTGATTTTAATTTTAAGTATTATGAATTTACTTGTTCAACTTATGAAAAATGCAGAAGAAAGCTATAGGAGTGGATCCTGATATTGTAGAGGTGTTTACTAAAACTCATCATACAAGAAAAGACAAGTCTTGGGTTGATGAAAGATCTAAGAATGCCATAGTATGTGATGTTGACTAAATTATGATTTTTTATAAATCTTTTGTTTGCTCAATGTTTGACTAATCATACTTAAATGACATGATTTTATAGCAAAACTTTAAAAATAGAAGGATAGAGATTTCACAGATGGCCTTATCTAATGGTGATATAGAAAAAGAGTCATGCCATGCAAGCCGATCTATACTAGATGACTTGAGCATTTGGAAAGAGTTAGTCCCTAAAAGGAAGAAAGGGGTTATCTATGGTTTAGGTTCTATGGGATCATGTCTTAGTGTAGAATCTTCTATTGGCACATCTTGCACATTATCTGTGGATAAAACCATGCAGCAAGAACTTTTAATGTGGCAAAAAAAAATATAAGAATCAAGAGCGAATCAATAAGAAGTAGGCACATAAGATAGCTGAACAAGACAAAAAAATAGTTAAATAGGAAAAGAGAATGTTGTTCAATGAAAAAAACTTGCACTAGTATTGCAAACTTTGAATATTTCGCCAACTATGGAGGAGGATGAGGGTGATTTGCATTGACTAGGTTATATTTTCTTTCACTTTGTTTTTGTTGGACACATATTGTAATTGAACTTTATATAGTATGCCATGTTTTGTATTTAGTCTTTTGGGTATTACTAATCTTATATATTTAAATTTGAATGTTTATTATTATTATTTCAAAAAGTTATTCTTTTACTATTTTAGAATCCAGCAGGTTTAAAAAATTAGCCCTGAAAAAAAAAGAAATTCATAGTCATCTATTTTCCATCACAAATCTATTTGAGAAGCACAAGTAGTTCCATTTAAAATTCATTTTAAATATATAAATATTTCGTCTTACATTTGTCTAAAATTTATAAATTAAATAATTATTTTTTAAATTTTTGTTTGAAATTCCTTTGGAATATTTTTTTACTTTTGTCTGAAATTTTCCTAAAATAAATATAGTTAACAAAAAAAATTTCTGTCTGAAATCTATCTCTAAATTAGTCATATTATTCAAAATAATATCCTTACAAAAATTCGTCAAACACAATTTTTTTGGTCTAAAAATTTGTTTGAAATTATTTTCGGACAGATTTTCAGAAGCATTTAATTTAGTGACAAGGTTTTTATGGACAAAATATATTCTATCTAAAATCTATCTGAAATAGAAATTCTGTCAAAAATTCATTTAAAAATTATCTAAAAGTTGTCTAAAATTCATCTAAAATGCCGTCTAAAAATGTGATTTTTCAAATGGTGTTTATTTGTTGGATAACTTAGCTAATTGGACTTTTTAAAATAAAAATGAGCTATAGCGTTTTTGGGCTATGTTTTATGCATTGGATATTTTAGAATTTTTAAATTAAATAAGCTCAATAACATGTAACTAGGAAATAGAAAGATATTCCTTTGATTCTAAGAAAATTATCAGTTGGTTAACTATCTTCCTACAAAGTAAGGATCAAGCTTGCCAAATATCTTAAAGGTAGTTAACTAAATCAACTATAAAATAGGTAAAGGTTCATGTGCTAATCAAGTTAAAGAACATGCAAAATGTGATAAAAATCCATGACCTTAAAATTTTATGGGTAAGGACATTATGGTCAACTGATGTGGCAGTAGTCAGCAGATAAATAATTGTTATTATTTTTAGGAAGAGCTGATGTGGCACCCATTTATAATAAACTGTTGTCCATGATTCCACATTATTGTAAACATGGATCAAAGATTTAGGGGGAAGTAGTAGGCAGGTTTAGAAGAGTTAATAGCTAATATAGGACTATATAAGTTGATTTCACATATTATAAGAGGCTACACACATTCAATTAATCAAATATGAGTCTTTATCATTTACATTTCTTTACATTCAAACCTTTATTTTACAATACTTTTCCAATTTTATCTTTCTTTTCAGCTTTATCTGTTTTTCATATCATTTACTACTTTTCCTAGTCATAGCATTTAACCATTAGTCATATATTCAAACTAGGCACTTCCCTCACATTTTGAAGAAAGAAAGCAACCAAAGTTGAGGGATAAAACCCCTTCCTTATTATATTGCTTGAACGCAAAGATCATTTGTGCAAAGTTAGTTTATCTATTTGGCTATTCAATTCAACTTTAAAACAAACAATGTGACATCTGTGTGAAGTTAGCTAATCCATTTAGCTAATAATTTTCTTTTTTTTCTTCCAGGGGCATTGCAATCATTTTGTAAGACTTTCTTTCCATTTAGCACTATTTTTTTCCATCCAAATATGTAATACCAAACATATCTGACGCAATTACATTACTTGACGCATTTCCTTTCCTATTCTGTAGTTAACAATTCTATGTGGCCCTAAAAATCTATATTCACTACAATAGCTAAAAATAAAGACCACAGTCCTTTCAGTGTATATTGAATGATGGATGTGCTGTATATTAGTGAATGTTGATTCAATAAGTTCACTAGATGCCTCTTTACGGCTTGCTTGTCATAATCAGGATGAATAACGGAGATGTTTATCTGCTTTCATGCTAAGAATGTTCTGCGCAGACCTATTTTAAATTTGGGTGTTTCGAACACCCTTTCATGTTAAGTATGTTGAAACATGCTTGTCAAAATTTCAAATATTTTAAATTTGGGCGCCAAAAATTGGCATAAAGCAACGTTGGTTAGTATTCTAATCTATGCAACTCCAAAGACTAGTACTCAAGATCCCATTCGGGATCGAATTTTTTAAGGGAAGAATGTCTATTACTACTGCTGCTGCTGCTATTCCTAATAATAATAATAATAGAATAGAATTAAAATTCATGAAGGCAAAACTTAATTGAAAAAAAAAAAAGATCTACCATAGCTTTAGTGGATGGAATTTTACACCACATTCCGTTAAGGCCCAGCCTCTTTGAGACAACTATTGGTACTTTCTTCTATATATAATTTTTTCCTATTATTTTCTCTTTCTTCAAAATTACCAAGCTGCTATCTAAATGATTTGATTAAAAGACAAAAACCAATTCCTTCCTGCATTTTTCATCTGATGCCCGTATGCCACTGTGCGTGACCACTGCCTCATTTTGTTTTATTTCCGGCCCTTGCCATTTTCCACAATTGAAAACTGATACCCTAGATATTCTAGCTATATGAGCACGTGATTTCTCCCTTTTTGTGTTTTATTTATTTATTTATTTTGGATACAAAGCCAACTGGATGGGAGTCGGGGAATGGGCAGAAAGGTCATATGCAGTCTCCATTTTTTATGTAAAATCATATCTAGCACGTGATTTCTCCCAGAGGTGTAGTCCAGAAGCTTTTCCCTTCGTCTCAAATTTCTGCTTGCTGGTCAAGCGAACATACTTCCTCATTTTCTCCTCTTCCTCGTGGATCTTCAGCCCTCCATTTGTGTGCTATTTCTTCCTTAATCCGTAGTAGTTATGCACCTGGAACTTCTCAGCTAGCACCCTCCAAACTTGTAGGATTATTTGTTCCTGAGTTGCTGCCCGTGTTGGACTGTAGTGTTCTGTCGGGAAGGTAGCTCCTCACTTGAGTTCCGTGTTAGCTTTTGGGTCAGCCCCTTAATGGCACTTCGAAACTTCACCAATTTTCTGATTCATTCTTAAGTGTTGCTATTCTTTTCTCCACCATTGTCACTCGCTTTTAGTCGTGGAATCCAAGTACAAGAGTTTCTGTCGCATCTCCCAGCCGTCAATACACACAGATTTCTCACAAAACCCATAAGTATAATTCAAATCTCGTATCAATTAAAAAAATATGTTTTGAAGGCCGCTTAGAGGTTATCACACAGGTAACTTACCTGCTGTCTGGATGTTCCAAGCCTCCAACAATCACAACCACACAATCGGCAACATGTAATACTTTCAAGTAAGACATGAGAAAGACAATGAAATAAAATCAAATGATGGTTGAAAAGCTTACTTTAGCTGCAATCGACGCACCAATAAAAACCCACAGACCCTCACTAATCAAAGACATAACTTTGCCACGGAGATTTGTGACATCAGCACATCGACATGTATAATCTGTAGCAAGAATTTTAACTTTCCTACTTGTCCAAAAATAAAATATTACCAAAAACAAAAATATATGTGGATGTATGAGTGTATATCTTATTAAATTGTATTAAATGTTTAAAGGTATTAGATACCTTCTTGAGTTCATGTAGCTTAGCTAGCGTTGAAAACCCCTGGCCGTGAAACCGGGAATGCAAGTTCCAGCACTGATCACCATGTAAGAAACTGCCATTCCCATTATCTCAGATACTCTGTGATAAATTCTGAGCAGCCTTAGAGAAACTTGTCTGATCTCCTCCATTCTTCGTAATTGGTATGTTATGTAAAACCCGACATGATGCATGAAGGAAAGAAAACCGACGTGAATGCATGAAGAAGGTTGGACTTTTCAACGCAGGTGCAGCTGCCACGCATCAGTTTTGCCTTCTGTCGTTTTACGTATGTGCCCCTCATCTCACTTCCTTTCAGCTAGAGTTTTTGGTCATTATCCTTCTAAATTCTGCAGCTCATATCCTCCAGCGAAGCACTTGCAGAATCAACCAGAAACTCTGTAACTTCCACTCTGTTCTGCTGGACGCTGTTTTTACCTGCATCTTCGAGCTACTGAAGCTTTGATTTTCTGCTTCTTCACGCCTTGAGTTTGCTCCATATTTGCTGCTTCATCAAGTCACATAGAAGCTCCCTGCTAAACGAAGCTGAACTGATCAAATTCTGTAGCCTATTTCCTCCTCTGTTTAGCGTTTCTTCTCCCCTGTTCAGCGCTGGTCTTGTTCGAACTGTGGCTGCAGCTTGCTCCTTGAATCTGGTTAAGTTTCTGCTACTGGTTTTGGGTGAGAGCACGCCAGAAAATTCTGATTCTTCTCCTCTGTTTAGCGCCATGGTTGGCTGATTCTATTTTCACTTTCTACTGCAGATTTTCCTCCTCTGTTTCAGCGCTGGTTTGGTCCGAAATCCAGCTGCAAGCTTCTTCTTGAATTGGTTCCGTTTTGCTGCTGGTTGCTGGTGAAACCAAGCCAGAAAAAAATTGAATTCTCAGGTCTGAAACTCTATTGTACAGATTGCTTTTGTTGGGTTCCTCTTTCTTCCATTTTTTCACGCCAAATGATTTTGTGTTCCACTTTCCAGTACAGCCCACCTCCTCCTTGCTTGAGCTGAGCTTCGTGGATATGTGGCTGGGCTAAGAGAGCAATGCTGCATAGTGGATTTGGGCCGGGAAAATTTCTGAAGTATGTATTGCCTTTTCTGGTCAACTTTCCAAGCGTTTTCTCCCCTGTTTATTAACGCTGTAATATGTCTTGTGTGGTGGCAGTTTGGAGGGGTTCTGCGCAGGAAAAAAGTGAGGCAGGAAGATGATCCTAGTTGGAGAAAAATTCTGATTCATTTATACTCAACTGTATGTTCCCTCTCCTATACATTAATCCCTCTCAAAAATTCTGCATATTTAATACATACCTATTTTCATTAAGGACCAAAACCCCCCACCGTGCTCCTTTCTTAATTGTTAAATTATAATTATGCAGAATAAATTTCCCGATTAAAGATGGTATATATTTCTTTTAGTTTTCGAATTTTGGTTTAACTCCTAAGTTGAACCAAGAAAAAGAAAACATAAAAATGGGAATATGGAATATACTATACTAGTTGGAAGGCGTAAAATTAGTAGAGGATTAAATTTTAAATTTTGATAAGTCCAAGTCCGTATGAAATTCATTGGGGTGGTTCATTTTCTAAAATTTGATGAACGGGTATTGTAGGAAATTGCAGAGATTGAGGTATAACCGAGGAACGGGTCAGGAAATCTCTATAAAATTCTTGGAAGGTGAGTAAGTAATGCGGACCATGAGACTCAGGAAAGTCTTATTTTGGTTCCTAAGTTTCCTTGCAGTGTTTTAAAATTTTGATTATCTATTTATAAAGATACCCATTTCAATATTTAGTCATATGCTTGTTTACCAAAATTTGATTTCAACCGAGAATTTTGCAAATTTATGGATGTTGAGTTAATTGAAAATCCTATTATGAAACTGATCTGAACGATACTCTGTCTGAAATGTTAATTGGAGAAACTGTACTATTTTATGGAGTTATCTGCTCAGAACCCTATAGCTAACAGCAGTAGGTGTTAGCCCTGGTGCACCATGATCTGAACCTCAGCTAGCAGGGGTGGTGCTAGCCCCGTGTGCAGGCCACCACACGCGGAGTCATTTTTTTTTCGCAAGCTGAAAGCTTTACGTTTGTAGTGACTTTTCCCCGTGAGCTGTGTGCTCTACGTCTGTTTAAATTGGTTCTGCTTAGATACTTTCAGTGCATTTGTACGAAAGAATTTGCATAAAACATGTTTTACGCGATATATCTATAAATATGTACCCATATATTTGTGACCCTACATTTATTTTATAAAGGGTCGGTGTTGCTTATTCACTGAGTATTCGACTTATTTTTATATATATATATTTTTCAGAGAGCAGTAGAAACTCTAATCTGCCCCCAGCCGCCTTCTAGTGGCCGATCTCTTGAGACGTCCTTTGACGAGCTTGCAGTAGCTTATGTGGGTGTATTTTGGTTATATATGCATTTTGTTTGAAACTTTGTAAAACCTTGTAAAGTTAGTTCCACTGAATCATAGTTAGGGTATCCCCACACCCCAGATGTTTTCTTTTAGTCTGATTGTGCCCTTCTGGGATATATTGTACTGGCTGATCATTTGTAGAAATTTCGAGAGGTCTACGTTATAGAGGAGACTCTGCCAAAATTTCTATAAATGTCCTCCAAGGAAAAGCTTAGATGTTTTATATTATTCAAATTAATGCCTATAAGTATTTTCTCTATGTTTCCGCTTCCGCGTCAGAGTACTCAAATTGTGGGGTGTGGCAGGTTATTTGAATTACAGTAAAAGGTTCCTCTAAGACCACTCAAGAAGTCATCACGGAGTATTCAAAGTTAGGCATGGATTTCTATCACAGAATATCCTTTCAATTCCATACTAAAAAATAAATTGGAATAATATCCCAAGTCAAGCAAATTGGACGAGTAAGAGGTGTACAGAAATTGCAGAATAAGTTTTAACCGTAATGCAAAATCTCCTAATTGCTATATTATTATTACCAAACACAGGACAAAGTTATAGTGACCCATCTGATCAGCATAAAACAACATCATAGCATATCAACTTGTTCCAAGAACCTTCAATCTTTCAACTTTTAAAACAACAATTGAGGTGAATGAAAAACCAAATGACTCAATTGTTGAGCTAACAAATTCACAGTACCTATGCCTCGAGCAACTAAGAGGAACACTAAGTTGGAGTTGTGCAAGCTTGATTTTGAAGCAACTTGATTTGAAAATTTGATTTTGGTTAAATGTGAGTTTGCATTACCATGATTTTTTTTTTCTGGGGCCAATGCACGACCATGATTTATGTATGAAAACTTTTATCTAAAAAATTATTTTGAGGGAATTGATATTACTTTTGAATGTGTAATTACCAGAAAAGGTATGATTTTTATGTTTCTTTGATCTACCCATATTCTTTCATTGTATTAATTGTTAAATATAATTTAATAAAATATATGAATGTTGTAATAGTTTTTTTTAAGAACTTTTGTACTAGTATTAAAATAAAAATTAAAAAAACGCACACTATTTTATCTTATCAAAGGAAGTGCATGGCCTGAATAAAAAAAATAACAATTTAAACAAAAATATACTATGATAAATGATTAAATGTATGATATTAACACCATTACTAATATAAAGTAACTAATTAAATGTTAAATAAAAAGTACAAACAAAAAATATTGTTTACAACGCCGTACAATACTGCAATTGTTATGTGATGAGCACACGTATCTAAAAGTGGAAATTTTCAGTTTGACATAGCTACACTACAAAAAAAAGGCTTTTAGTGGCGACAAAAGGTCGTCGCCAAGTTATCACAAATACGACTGTAGCAAAAAGGCTTTAGTGGCGACGAAAAAGGTCGCCACTAAAAATGACAATTAGTGGCAACATCCATCGCCACTAAAGGGCAAAACAAAAATTGCATCAACTTATCGCCGCTAAAGACTTGTTAATTAGTGGCGAAAATTGCCACAATTAGTGGCGACCTATTGTCGCCACTAATTTTTAGGCAATGAAAGGTCGCCACTAATTGTGGCAATTTTAGTGGCAACCTATTGTTGCCCCTAAATGTCAAAGTTTTTAGTGGCAACGCATCGTCGCCACTAATTCTACTAGTGTTAGTGGCGACCACGGATAGTTTTTAGTGACATCTTATGGTCGTCACTAATTCTTATAGTTTTAGTGGCGACCTACCGTCGCCACTAATTCAACTATTTTTAGTAACATCTTATGGTCGCCACTAATTCTTATAGTTTTAGTAACAACCTATTGTTGCCACTAATTCAACTAGTCTTAATGACATCTTATGGTCGCCACTAATTCTTGTAGTTTTAGTGACAAACTATTGTCGCCACTAATTCTTATAGTTTTAGTGACAATTCATGGTTGCCACTAATTATTACAGTTTTGTAATGAATTCTAATTATGTTGTCGCCACTAAATTTATTTCTGAATCAGTTATCTTTGAAGTATTTAGTGACAACCTATTATTGCCATTAAAGGTGACAGAATTTTTTTTTAAAACATTTTATTTGTAATTACACGTTATTTGCTTAAAAAAATAACAGAATTCAAATAGTTCTAAAATCAACTTCAAAAGATATGAGACGACAATGATAAAATCAAAGTACAACAACTAAATTAAATTACATCAAAAGAAAATTTTGATTAAAAACAAAGAGTAAACTCAATAAAGTCGTAGTCAAATACATAAACAACAATGAGAAAACTAAGGTTACAAATTGTACATTCACTAGTAATAGTTGTTGAACTTCTCAAAAAAAAAAAACTAGTGAGGTAGACTATATTTAATATGCTTTGTTATTCTTTGAAGCACATTCAACCTGTAAGAGGAGGAAAAAAAAGTGTTATTGAATTTAATACTAGTAATTACTTTGGGCTAAAAGAGAAACAATAACAGTTAAAATATCAAATAGCATTTAAATTAAAATTTGAAGTTTGAACCATGCTTAAATAAATATTTAAACTAGTAGGAAAGAAGCAGTGATTTATAAACATACCGCTATTTATCTAGATTCATTGAGCTGGTCTACTTGAAATATTGCTACTTGAAGGTAAATGTCCCTATTAGAATTAAAAAAAATAGTAAGTATTGTTTATTCTTAGAAATAGGAAAGAAAGTGTGTTATATACCTGCTGGTGTAATGTGGACAACAAGGCAGCAACTTGTGCGCGAACTTCATCCTGCACTTGTTGGGCCATCTGAGATCGCTCTTGTTGGAGCTTTCGTTCAAATTCTTCTTGCATTTTTTGCTCCATTTCTTTACGCTCTTGTGCCATCTGGGCACGGTCCTCCCCTCGTTTTTGTTCCATTTCTTCCCTGACTTGTTCTATTGCAGATGACACCCTATAGTCCACGTCAACTTGGTCAATAGGTCTCTTTTTTAGAGGTTTCTTTCCATAACCCTTTCCACGAACAAACCTTGACCGTGCACCCAATACAGTAGACAAAATTTCATCTCCAGTCATGCGAGATTCAACTTCAGATGATTGTTGTCGAACAACAAGCTCATGTAGACAACCCTTCAGTTTAGTTAACAAATTAAAAACATATACAATAAATTGTAATTAAGCAAAGATAAAAAATTAAAAGATGTTGAAAAGTTACATGAATCTCTTGTGACTTGGGATCAGCCCACTCTATCTCCCCATCCTTTGTACGATGAGTGTGTTGCGCCTCCCATACCACGTCAGGTCCCGCTGGTTCACCAGTAATAGGATCCCTCTAGAATATTTGTAAATAGCATTATTTCATCTTATAATAAAGAAAAAAAATTCTTATACAGAAGTACATGGGTAAATAAAAAATGAAGAGTCCATCCTTACCAGACTATGCTCTACCTCTGCAAACGACCGCCTGCCACATGTATGCTTGGTTACTTGCTTTCCTCTATTTAGTTTATTTCTATTACTCATCACCTACAAGTGGACAAAAATATTTATTATTATTTAAAGATAGTTATGAGAATTGTATATAAGGAAACAAGGTCAAACTATATTATAGAACAAGAGTACATTATCTTAAAATCTTCAGTAGCCCAATGCTAGAGCAACCACTCCCAATCTATAGGATGCACATCAACCGGTCGAACTGCACGCCTATCTTCATCTGTATCTAGAAATTTGACAAGATCATGTAACTTTGTCTTCCAACTGCTAAACAACCTCCGTAAAGTGCTAAGCGTGAAACGCTTCATCAATGACTCAGCTTGACCCTCTCGTTGTTCAAATTTATCCTATAGACCACAAACATAAATAGTTATAGTTACACTTATAAAGGGTTTAAAATTAATAGAACAATTTAGTTTGTATAAATGTCTATACACAAACATATTACCTTAACTTTTAACCACATAATATCCCCATATTTTTCTTGTTGGGCAGGCCAATCACCATCTCTAAATAAACAAGTGGTCCGAACCACCAAGCCACAATAACTGGAGAACTCTCGAGCGCCATCTCCAACAGCCCGCTCAAAGTCTTCAAGGATGTCAATAATAATCTTTCTACCATGTTTTATCTTCAAATCAACAGACATACACTTGTATTTCCCTCAGCCTTTCTTAATAGTGCTACAAGAAGCTGAATAAAACATGTAGGTTATGGAAAATCATTGCAATTAGATAGACATATATGTGTGCGTGTGTATGTGTGTGTGCATGTAAGGGGGGAGAAATAAAATAAACCATAATTAAACAAAATCTAAAGGTGATTGTACCTGCACTACTCTGGTTCAATGATGGCTGCATGGGTGGAGAATCTTCATGTTCTTGTTGTGTCACAATGGTGGTAGTATGGGTGGAGTAGACTCCCTACTCTCAGAAACATTCCCTATGACAAGTCATGGTGGTGATGTCATATCACCTATGTGGTCGCGTCTCAACCGACCACTGCCACGCCCATTCCCTCTTCCCCCCTTCCTCCAACCCTGCCATGTCCACCACTTGACATTTTTCTGCAAAATTGTAAATAAGATGTGAGATATAGTAGTTTGAATTCAAATGCTAACTTAAATTTATAAACATAAGGCAATATGTTTGTACGTACACTACCAGAAAACATTTAATCTAAGTTATAAGTAGTATCATTTGTGTCGTTTGCATCATCATCATCAAGTACGTCCTCCTTATCTTCTTCATCAGTGGACATATCTTCATCAAGTATGTCTTCTCTATCTTCTTCATCAGTGGATACATCCTCATCATTATCATCAATGAATTCATCCACCTCAGCAATTACATTTGGCCCACTTAGTCGAGGGCGTTCACTTAAGTAGTTTATTGTTTCTGGTTGAATGTCATCCCTATGAAGGCAAACCACTAGGTCAATGCCTACATCACCACTAATAGTCAAATCTATTGCAATTTCAATCTGCTGATAAGCCTCATCGCTTGATAATTCTTCATTGTCCCTATCTACGCCATCATTAGTCATCTTTGGCATATTAAACAAGTCACGAGGATTTGTTTTTACAACAACAAGCCAATTTGAGTCATAATTGTCCTCTAGGTAAAATACCTATTCTGCTTGAGATGCCAAGACAAATGGTTCATTTGAGTTCAATGAGTATTGGGTGTTGACACTTGTAATTCCATATTTGTCCACCTTGTATCCTCTTCCTAAATGACCCGCATCCCACCAATGACACTTAAAGAGATACACTTTCTTATTCCCAATGTATGACAATTCATATATATCTTCTAAAATACCATAATACTCTTTTGTCTCATCTAAATCATCACCCCTCACAAGGACTCCACTATTCTATGTTCTTCTACCAGAGGCTCGGTCTTGAGTGTGAAATCTAAATCCATTCACCATAAATGTGGAATAACGATGGACCATTTTTAGCAGTCCAACTCCAAGGCTCATAAGGTTATCACTTGCATCACCTCGTGCACTTAACTCTAAAACCTATAAAGGACAACATGTATGAATATCATAACATTTAATCTAACTAACAGAAACATGAGGTCAAAACATACCTGTGCACGAAACCATTCTGGGAACTCCGCAACCATTGAAGCTTGTGTTTCAGTCTCCATCTTGTGCTTCCTGTAATGTATGATCTACTTAATTAAAGGTGATAATAGAAAATTTTTTAGGTAAGCGATGGCTAATTCCTATAAACTTACTCAATAAATGGCCAGATGTCTTCACAATTTTGAAACACGTACATACAAGCTTGATTAAACTCTATATCTGATTGGAAAAATTGATTCATAACGTCCCCTCGCCTGTCCACTTGGATTGAAGATAGACATCTTATCATGTTCCATATGTCCATCATCATTCCTAGGAGGTCTATTGAACTTAGTTGGGACATTTTTCAGATAACGTGAACAAAAAGTAAGGCATTCATCAGCTAAGTAACCTTCAGCGATTGAACCTTCTGGACGAGCCTTGTTGCGAACATAAGTTTTTAGTGTTTGCAAGTACCTGCATTAGTATGAATAAGGTAAGACATTTTTTTAAATAATGGAAAAGACATCATAGCTTAAGGTCAACTTTACCTCTTAATAGGATACATCCATCGATATTGGACAGGTCCACCAAGTTTAGCCTCTCTTGCTAAGTGAACAAGCAAATGGACCATGATATCAAAGAAGGCAGGTGGAAACACCATTTCTAATTTGCACAATGTGATTGCAATTTGGGTTTCCAAGACATCAAGATCTTTAATTCTAAGGGACTTTGAACATAAGTTCTTAAAAAATTTTTCCAACTCTATTATAGGTTCTGACACTTCATTAGGTAACAAGCCATGCATTGCAAGTGGAAATATGTCTTGTAATAATACATGTAACAACTAGGAAAAAGAAAGAAGAAGAAAAGAAAAGAGAAAAGAAAAGCTGAAAATTTTCGAAGGCTGAAAATTTTCTAAGTCTGCTAGTTATAGCCTAACTATAGCAAATGTACCTGTTCGCTATAGCCTAGCTATAGCGAGAGTGCCTTCTAGCTATAGCGAGAATGCTTCTAGCTATAGCGAGTTCGGGCACCCCATACAAAAACCAGGGAGTTGCTCGCCATAGCGCACGCTGTAGCGAAGGCAGGGGTCTGGGACTAATTCGAGCTCGCCGTAGCGAGGGTTAGTCTGGAAAAGCGTGAAAAAAGAGGATTTGACCTATTAAACCATCCCAACTCTTTCTTTCACTCTATAACCGACTTAAGCTCACTCTAAGATAGAGAAAAGAGCGGAGGAGAGAGAAAGAAGCCTAGAGGAGGAAGGAATTGAAGAACAAGAAAGGTAAGGATTTCTATGGCTTTTCTCTTAGCTTGTTGTTCATCTCTCCTTATCCTCTCTTCTCACGATTTTAGTAGTTAAAGTAGCCATGTTTTGAGCTTGGTTCAGAGGAGGGAGAGTAGAAAACCCCTCTTGAAGAAGACCAAGACCCATACATCTTTACTTCTCCCTTGTTTCCTTTGTGAGAGCTTGAGAGAGGAAGGAGAGTGGATGAGTTTCTAGTGAGAGAGAGAACCCTAGCTCTTACATGCTTAGTAGGGTTGCTAGAAAGAAATCCCTAGCTTATGAATAAGTATTCAGAAAATAATTCTATGCTTCTTGTGTGGCTAGGCTCAAGAGAAGCACTCCTATCTAGAGTTGATTGTGAAAACCACAAGGGAGGAGATAAGTTGAAAAGAAAAGTTGTGATTAGCTAAAAAGGTAGCTCTCTCCACCTTCTTTCATGCATAAGATGTGTGCTTACATTGTCTTGCTTGTGTGTATGTATGTTTTGAACCATGAGAAGTATGCTAGCATGATGATGTTTTATGTATTTCAATGATGTCTTATGTGGTTTCTTGAGTTTGCTTGAGTATGGAAAAGCCAATAACCCTTTAGCCATGGTGAGAATGAGCCAAAAACCCTCAAGTTGGTTGAGACAAAGTAAATAGTCTCCCAAAAGTGAGGTTGACTCCCAAAGAGCAAGGATTGAGTCTAAGAACCTCTTAAAGAATGGGTGAGGCAAGTCCAAAATCCACAAGTGAGTGGGTGAGGCTAATCCATTTACTTGGCAAACTTTTATATGTTATGCATGGCCTCTTCACATGTTGAAAATGTTTTTATATGTATGGCCAACTCAAATGTGGTAAATGCTTTTCTTATGATTTTATATGCTAACATGCTCATGCATACATTGTGAGACTTGTTTGCATGCTTTATGTATGTTTGAATGAGAGATGAGCTATTGAGATTCTTTGAATCTCACTCCTCCTCTCCACCATCCCAACATGCTAGGTGGACCAAGTGAGGCAAGAAATGGGAGCCACCAAGCTTGAAGCTAAGGAGATTGGTGAAGAAAGTGTAAAGAGCCTTTTTGTTACTATCTTGTAGTTAAGTCAAGGAATTTAAATTAATGATGTATATGATGTAGCACTTATGGATGGTTGTAAACCAATGTATTTATCATGTATATATGAGAATAAGACATTTTGAATGAAGGAGCAAGTTTTGTTATAAAAAGCATGATTTTAGTATTGGCCACATGAGTGTATAAGTGGGTGTGGGATAGTGAGTTTCTCCAATCTGGGTTGTTAGATACTTGAGCCATGATTGATAGCCCATATGGATGCACTCTCATGTGCTCATAGAGCTTTAGAGGTAGGAGAACCCAAATTGGGCCCCATTAGCCCCTTTTAAAATAAGAAAGTGACCCTTTTGCACATGATGTCAAAAGTTGACCAAATGACCTCTTCTTATCTTGAAATTTGACATGTGACTAGATCTTGTTTAGATCTTTTTGAGAAGCTAAAGATCAAGTCATTTGGAGGTCTATAGCATTTTCTAGGATTTTTCAAAGTTGGTATCAGAAATTCGGATTTCCAGAAATATTGTTCATTTGGTCAGTTTGGAATTTGTGTCATCCGAGGGGCAAACATAGTCCAATGGCTACGAAATTTTATATACAGAAACTAGATAGTCACAGTGACTTATAGGAACTGGAATCACCTCATTTGGAGGTCTATAGAGGAAGATATACATTTTCGAAATTCCTGCCCAGCATCAGTCATCCTACCAGACCCGAGGTACTATTTCATCGGTTTCCGGGAGTTTGGTTTGATGAATTGATCTGGAGACATTTTTTCTCTCTAGTTAACATCCACATATTTCCATAGTGATATCATTTGCATGCAGAGGATTTTTGTGAAATTAGTTAGACATTTTTGAAGTCCATATCAGTAAACTGTGACAGTAGCAGAGCCCCCTCAGACCTGCAGATGATTTCACATGTCAAACGCATTATGTGTGGGATTTTATGAGTTTTATATATTTTTCCCATGAATTAGACAGTCTAAGATTTCCATAGTGACCAAGAGAGCATGTTTTCAATTTTTCTGTATTTAGTTATGAATTTCCAAACTTTGCCAGAAATGAGGCTAAATCTGTCGAAAATGAAATTGCATGTCTCATATCCCTTTTTGCTTTCCATAGGTTTAAAGCATCTTTTTGGGATTGAAATGAGTGTTAATAGTGCAATTAAATATGAGGATGCATAGAAAGAGCTCACCCGGTCCATGTGACACTAAAGTGAATGTCTACCCATGCATGATGCCATAAAGAAAGAATATGAACCTAAAGAAAATGATCTCCCTTTTATGCTTCCCATATGTATATGAGCATGTAAGGCATGATGGGTATGAGCTATAAATGAAGGTGTTACAATATATGGTGATCATGGCATTTCAATCCAGAGATTTTTCGCTCATGGACATTGACGCACCTTGAAATGTTTGAAGAGAAGGAGTCTAGCACCCTCAATTTAGCCAAAAAGTCACAAATTTTGCCTTCTCTTGTCTTGATAATGTATAGCATACTGCTGGAAGCAGGATTTTGTTACCATCTTCTATGGGATGCAATTGTTGCCTAATCCCTAAATCAACCAAATCATATCGACTCTTTAGTGTATCTTTAGTCTTTCCAACGACACCCATCAATGTCGACATTATATTATCCGACACATTTCTTTCTATATGCATAACATCAAGGTTATGTCGGAGCAGCAAAGTTTTCCAATAAGGCAATTTGAAGAAAATACTCTACTTCCTCCAGTTGAAAGCATCATTGGTGGGGAGACGCTTTCGCTTTTGGCTTTTCCCAAAACTCACATCTCCCAATACTTGAAGCTGTATAAGTGCTTCCTCACCAGTAAGAGGCAAGGGTGCAAGTGAATGTTCAACTTTCCCGTCAAATGCCGTCCTATTATTGCGCCATGGATGATTGGGAGGAAGGAAGCGACGATGCCCCATGTAACACAACTTATTCCGTAAAGAAGTGGAATATGTGCCCTTGTGGCAACAAGGGCATGCAAACTTTCCCTTGGTGGACCACCCTGAGAGGTTCGCATACGCTGGGAAGTCATTGATTGTCCAAATGATAGCAGCACACATCTTAAAATTGGACTGTGAATAGGCATCATATGTGTCAAGACCATCGTTCCATAATTCTTGTAACTCTTCAATCATAGGTTGCAAATACACATCAATATCATTACCAGGACATTTAGGGCCTGGAATAAGAAGTGTCATCATAAAGTACGGGTGCTTCATGCATAACCACGGTGGCAAATTATATGGAACTAGCACAACTGGCCAAATGCTATGATTAGTACTCATATTTCCATAAGGCTGGAACCCATCACTAGCTAGACCCAATCATACATTTCTGCAATCACGAGAGAAGTCAAGATACTGGTTATCAAATGATTTCCAAGTAATAGAGTCAGACGGATGTCGTAAGACACCGTCATCAATACGTTCTTCCATGTGCTATCTCATATCTTTAGCTGTTTATTGAGCCATGTACAGCCGTTGCAACCTAGACTTTAATGGAAAATGTCGCAACACTTTACGGGGCACTTTCTTGCCTTTGTGACCATCCAATTTCCATCTAGACATGTTGCACTTAGGGCATAATTCTGCATTTGCGTGTTCTCGCCAATATAAGATGCAATCATTTTCACATGCATCAATCTTAGTATAACCCAATCCGAGCTCCCTAACAACCTTCCTTGCTTCATAGTAATTATCAGGTACTAATGCACCTTTAGGTAAGACATCTTTGAATAAACTCAACAATGTATCCATAGATTTGTTACTCTAATGGTTGAGGCATTTCAGATGAAGGAGTTTGACAATGAAAGATAGCTTTGTCACATTATTACAACCTGGATAGAGTTCGGTTTGAGCATCTTCTAACAATTTAAAAAATTGGCTAGCTTGCAAGTTAGGCGACTCAGTTGAATATGTTTCACTGAATGCATCATTATTCGCAGGTGCTTTGTCATTTGCATGCTGGAGGGGACTATGGATACTAGGTCGAGCTTCTCCATGTGAGTCCCATACTTTGTAACTTTCATTGAATCCCTTCTTAAACAGATCTGCCTTTACTTCACTTCTTATTTTCCATGCTGTATTCTTGCACCCCTTACATGGGCATCGAATCATATCAGTCACCCCAGCTTGGTTGAATGCCCATTGAAGAAACTCATCAACACCTTGTCTATATGCCATATTAGCCCTATTCCTAATGTACATCTAACTTATCCATCCCTAAATCCAACATGAATGTTTTCAAAGTAAGTATTTCTTACTCATTTGTAATTATACATGTCTATATTATATAGAACACTAAGAAAGAGATATATTTCTCTTTGGCACACACTACATAGACTCTTATGTCATCTAGAACACAAGTATTTGGTTCATCAAATAATCAAACCAATTCAAAGGTGAAATCCTCGACAAACAACTAGTTTATTTCATAACTTCCTTACGGCAAACATGTATCTATGTAAATCTAAGGCATGAAGAAAAATAGACATGTATGATACAAGTAGGTATGTTGCATCTTACATCTTTTGTATATAATCAACCAAGAAAATTTGAATAATTTAACTATATGTGATAAGGTTCACCCGCATAAAGTACTTCACAAGACAAAGTCATTTAGCTATTAATTTGTCATAGCATAACAAGGTAATTTTACATAGGCCATCAGATGACAATTGCAACCTTTGAGTGTGACAGAAACAAGGAAGTTGTCATGATGATAACAAAGTTGAGATTACAACATTGTTGGACCCATTTCAACTTCACCTATGTATGTTACCAACATATAAATCCTAAAAGTAGTTCCTACTAGATCTTTTACACATGTGGAAGGAAATCGTCCCATGTAACACAGCGTCAACCCATTAACAAGAGCAATAATAGATTCCCCCACATGATAAAATTTCTCAATCAATGACAATAGACAGAGAAAACCCTACAGTTATTAATTTTTTTGAAACATTAGCTCCTAATACTTTATTAAATATTCTTTATCTTTATCTTAATCAATCAGTGTTTAGAAAAAGAAAATTTACTAAAATTACAGACTACATTTGAATCTCTTAATCGAATAAATACTAATCAATGCCTAAACCTAGTATTTTATTTAATCTCTCATAATCTAAATCACTTGTTAAATATTCTTCATTCTCATTTAATCTATTAATAATTTATTAAACATTTGATTCATTATTTTGAAATTAAATTTTTTTCTTTTATTCTTAATCCAATAAATACTAATTAAATTTTAAACTTTGTATTTTACTTGATTATGTTCTTATTTTTTACGCCTTAACCATCAATTGCTTATCAAATTCCCGAGTTGGGATTATTTTTATTTACTATTTACTGTTAGTATTAACCTATTAATTTCTTATTCAATTTTTCATTTAATTATTTATTAAATATTTAATTCTAAGTATTTGTCCCATATTCTTCATCTTTATTTTGATCTATTAGTAAATATCTAAATGTGTCATTTATTATTCTGAATTTAAATTTTCATTTTCACTCTTAATCCAATACTCACTAATTAAAATTTAAACTTAGTATTTCATTTAATCAAATTTCAAAGTCATTAATTTTTTAAGAATTGCTTTTACTTTTAGTAGTAGCCTAGTAATTTCGTATGCAAAAGTTCACTATTAATTATTTATTGAATATTCAATATTAATTACTTATTAAATAACCTTCATCTTTATTTTATTCTAGTACCCATTTAGTAATTGTTTAATATATTATGCTTGAATTAAATGTTCATTTTTATCCTAATCAAACAATTACTAATTAACTTTTGAATTTGGAGTTTATCTAATTATGTTTTTCCTTTTAACCTTGTAATCCATTGATTAATTATCAAATATTAAAGTTATTATAACTATTAATTACACTTTAACTTTTAGTATTTACCTGTCAAATCTTAGAGTTTATTTAACTACTGTTTGCATGCGTTTAGGTTAAAGAAGCAATTCTAGGACTAAACTCCTTCCATTTCTTTCTGTCTTAAATCACATTTTTATCTTTTACCTTATATTTTTCCAGCCTTTAGTTCCATATATATATATATATATCCTAATCACATTTTTATCATCAGAAAGGCATGAACTAACAAGAAAATATCATCTGGTTGCTCCGAAAAGTGCTTGTAGTGAGTTGTGAGGAGGAATACAATATTCAAAGATAGCTTGTCAAGTTAGACCTGCACTCAAAACTAGAAGGAAAATATTGTCAAAAGGATTTCTGTGTGAAAAGGAAACAAATGCATCAATTCTTTTGTGTCAATGCAGATATATATGTGTGTGTGTGTGTGTGTGTGTGTGTGTGTGTGTGTGTGTGTGTGTGTGTGTCTATATACATATGAATATATATATATATATATATATATATATGTGCACCAACCTTGCCTATTAGAATTAAAAGCTCAAATTGGTAAACTATTTAATAGGTATTTTTATAATTTCATTCATTTAATAAGAAACCTTAGAAAATTGAAAATTATATCCTTATATTCATTTATTTACCTTGTTCAATCTCCATGGAAATTTTGGATAAAATTGATACTATTTACCAATATGAACTTACTCAATCATTATATTTCTATCGTAAAGAATAACATATGTCAAATGTCCTTAAATAGATTAAGTTTAAATTTTTTGTATTTTTTAACAATTAAAATAAATAAAGATAAAAATTTTAAAATTCATTACTTAAAAAGATTTTATATATTTAAATTCCTGTGCTATTCTATATGTTTTTTTCACCAAAATTAACCAAAATTGGAGAGAGAGAGAGAGAGAGAGAGAACAGTTAATTTCCTTTAACCACAACCATACATTTGTGGATTTTGACGTGTTTTTTTAATTTATATATTTCTAAATCTCACTATTGCCATTTATCTCCCTATGTTGCTATTTTCTTTGTAGAGACTCATATTCATGGCCTACCGTATTATATTAGGTAGCATTTGCATTTAAATCTCTCATCTTCTAATAATTGGTATTAAAATTAAAGGTTCTAATATTGTTTTGTATGAAAAAAATTTTCACTTCTGATTCATCCACTATATCTATACGATGATTTGGATTTTGAATCTTGATATAAACTCAATTGATATTGAGAGAAATATAAATATATATATATATATATATATATCATGGCCTTATTTTGTATTCATTTTCCTAGTTTGCTGTCCAATCCTATATATTTCTAGCACCTAGTTCCATATATATCATAAATCACATTTTTATGTTTAGAAAGGCATGAACCAACAAGAAAGTATTACCTTGTTGCTCAAAACAGTGACTATAGTGAGTTGTGAAGAGGAATTAAAGAACCAGGTCTTACATGCCAAGGTAGACTTGCACCCAAAAATAACAGAAAAAACTGTCAGCAGGATTTCTTAGCAAACAGGAAACAGATGCATTAATGCTTCTGTGTCAATATGGATCTATATCTATATATATGTCTATATAAACAGATGCACAGACCTTGCCTATTGGAATTGAAAGCTCAAGAATTTTAATCACGGGAAACAAAACTATCATGGCCTTATTCTGTATTCATTTTCCTAGTTTGCTGTCCAATCCTATCATGGCTATCAATGGGATTAATAGTTGTTCATAAAATACAATTTTGTTCATAAAAACAATTAACAAGATAGCAATGCACACTGACATAAGCAAGAGTTGTGGTCAAAACTTTTATTTTATAAGATTCAGAATTTAATTTATAATTTAGTTGTGGATTGGCAAATTTTCTATTCCCTTTTCAGTTAGTGGCATCTAGCATCCCTAACTTCTTGCCTATTTTGTAACGACCAGGAAAAAGAAAGAAGAAGAAAAGAAAAGAAAAGCTGAAAATTTTCAAGGGTTGGAAATTTTCTAAGTCTTCTCGCCACAACCCGGCTATAGCGAATGTGCTTGTTCGCCATAGCGAGAAATAGCCTAGCTATAGCGAGAATGCCTTCTCGCAATAGCGAAAATGCTCCTAGCTATAGCGAGTGCGGGCATCCCATACAAAATCCAGGGGGTTGCTCACCGTAGTGACGCCATAGCGAAGGCAGAGGTCTGGAATAGACACGAGCTCGCTATAGCGAGGGCGATGGCTCGCTATAGCGAGAGAAGTACGGAAGAGCGAGAAAAAGAGAATTTGACTTTTTAAAAGCCTCCAAATCTCTTCTTTCTTCTTCTAACCGACTCAAGCTCACTTTAAGAGAGAGAAAAGGGCGGAGGAGAGAGAGAGAAGCCTAGAAGAGGAAGGAAGAACAAGAAAGGTAAGGATTTCCATGGCTTTTCTCTTAGTATGTTACTCTTCTCCCCTTCCCCTCTCTTCCTACGATTTTGGTAGCTAAAATAGTTAGGTCTTGAGCTTGGTTTAGAAGAGGGAGAGTGGGAAACCACTCTTGAGGGAGGTTAGAAGTTATATAGTCTTCTCTTTCTTGCTTTTCCTTCTTAAGAGCTTGAGAGTTTGAGAAAAGAGAGAAGATAGTTCATGGATTCTAGTGAGAGAAAGAGACCTAGTTTGACATGCTCAGTAGGGTTGATAAGAAGAGATCCCTAGCTTATGAATCAAGTATTAAGGAATTAATTCTATGCTTCTTGTGTGGTTAGGCTCGAGAGAAGCTCTCCCATCTAGAAGTGGTTGTGAAACCAACAAGGGAGGAGATAGATTGAAGAGGAAGGTTGTTAATAGCTAATAAGGTAGCTCTCTCCACCTTCTTTTATGCATAATTGTGTGTTTACATTGTCTTATTTGTATGTATGTATGATATGAGTTATGAGAAGTGTGTTAGCATGATGATACATCATGAATTGAAATGATGATTTATATGATTATTTTGATTTGCTTAAGGAATGGAAAAGCCAATAACCTTTTAGCCATATTGAGGATGAGCCAAACCCTTAAGTTGGTTGAGACAAAGTAAAGGGTCTCCCAAAAGTGAGGTTGACTCCCAAAGAGTAAGGGTTGAGTCCAAGAACCTCTTAAGAATGGGTGAGGCAAGTCCAAAATCCACAAGTGAGTGGGTGAGGCTAATCCATGTACTTGGCAAGCTTCTAAATGTTATGTATGGCCTACTCACTTGTTGAGAATATTTTTCTTTTATGCATGGCCAATTCACATGTTGCAAATGCTTTCATTGTGGTTTTATATGCTAACATGCCATACATGCATGATGAGACTTGTTTGCATGCTATATATGTATGATTGAATGAGAGATGAGCTATTGAGATTCTTTGAATCTCACCCTCCCTCTCCACCATCCAAACATGCTAGGTGGACCAAGTGAGGCTAGAGATGGGAGCCACCAAGCATGAAGCTAGGGAGACTAATGAAGACTTGCAAAGAGCTTCTTGTAAATATGTTATATATGAGACAAGAGATGTAAATTAATAATTTATATGATGTAGCCCCTATGAATGTTTTCAAGTCGATGTATTTATGATGTATATATGAGAATGATATTCATTTTGAATGAAGAGGCAAGTCTTGATTGTGAAAAGCTCAATGTTAGTATGGGCCATATGAAGGTATAAGTAGGCATGGGGTAGTGAGTTTCTCCAATCTAGGTTGCTAGACACTTGAGTCATGATTGATGGCCCTTATAGATGCTTTCTCATGTGCTCAAAGAGTCATAGAGGTAGAAGAACTAAGATTGGACCCCATGAGCCCCATTTTTAGCCAAGAAAGTGGCTTTTTGCATTTGATGTCAAGAGTTAACCCAATGACCTCCTCTTTCTTTGAAATTTAACATGTGATTAGATCTTGGTTAGATCTCTTTGGGAAGCTAAAGATCAAGTCATTTGGAGGTCTATATCATTTTCTATGATTTTTCAAAGTTGACTTCAAAAATTCGGATTTCAGAAAACACTGTTCACTTGGTGAGTTTGGGAATTGTGTCATCCGAGAGGCAAACGTAGTCCAATGGCTACGAAATTTTATAAACAGAAACTAGAAAGTCACAGTGACTTGTAGGAACTGGAAGCATCTCATTTGGAGGTCTAGAGAGGAAGATATGCAATTTCAAAGTTCCTGCCCAGCATCAGTCCCCCAGCCAGACCCGAGGTACTGTTTCATCGGTCTCCGGGAGTTTGGCTTGATGAACTGATCTGGAGATATTTTTTCTCTCTAGATAACATCCACATCTTTCCATAGTGATATCTTTTACAAGCATTGGATTTTTTTGGAATTAGTTAGACAATTTCAAAGTTCATATTAGTAAACTGTGACAGTAACAGAACCCCTCTGACCAGTAGATGTTTTCGGATGTCACAGCTTTATGCATGATATTTTAAGACTTCTACATATTTTTAGCACGAAGTAAACGTCTTAAGCTTTCTAGAGTGACCAGGAGATCATGTTTTCGATGTTTCTGTATTTAGTTATGAATTTCCAAACTTTGCCCAGAAATGAGGCCAAATCTGCCGAAAACGAGATTGCATGTTTCATATCCCTTTTTGCTTTCCTTGGGTTTAAAGCATATACTTGGGATTGAAATGAGTCTTAATAGTGCAATTAAACATGAGGATGCATAGAAAGAGCTCACCCGATCCATGTGACACTAAAGTGAATGTCTACCCATGCGTGAAGCTATAGAGAAAGAATATGAACCTAGAGAAAATGATCTCCCTTTTATGCTACTCATATGTATATGAGTATGTAAGGCATGATGGGTATAAGATAGAGAGTAAGGTGTTACATATTTGGCCATTACTATTCCATATTACAAATTACAGCAATTAAGTTCACAATATTCACTGAAAATAATCCAACAGACAAAGAATTTAAATAACTCTTGTAAATTAATAATTTAGTCAATAGAAAAAGATATGGTTTGGTACTTAGTAATAGCAAAATAATGAGTTCATAATTCAAGCATCCAAAATAATAAATAGACTAAAATGCAAAACAAACAACAATTAGGAATGAACATATTGAATCAGAAACGGATAAATAACTAGTTTATCAATCAAAGGAAATTGGAAACCATCTTTTTTTTATTTCTTTCCTACTCAGATAGCACTAGTAAACAATAATCATGTCCAAAACATCTCTTAACCCCAAAGATCACAATGGATACAGATTTGGAATGAACAGAGCATTACCTTAGTTCGTAGCCCACTTCAATGCCTCGCAATAACAATGTTAAAACTCCAAAATGTTGCTTCGATGCATCAATAATTTAGCATCCCTTCTTCCTCAGATCTAAAAAACCCCAAAACTCGTTGCTATTGGAAGGCGTGACTGCAGAGTTTTTGCTTTTGTTCAATGCGTTTAGGGCTTTTCTCTGTTTTGGGTGTTATTCAAAAGCTTTTTTCTTATTTGTTTTGCTACAGCGCTGCGAACTCCCTCTCTTACGATTGTTTTGTTGAACTGAAAAGCTTCATTATATTTATTGCTCTGACTCAAGATTGGACGTATTGCTGTAGCTATTTAGAAGCTTCAAATTTGACGCTCCAATCACTGCTTTTAGATTGTCTGCAAGAAAGCTAATTACAGCTCACTTTTAATAAACTTCCTAGCCATAAGAGAGATTGTGTGGTTCCTCATACAACACGTCATCTTAGACTTAAGGAATTATATATTACTTTTTCGTGCCATATTTCTCAGGAGGCTAGCAGGCGAATGGCTTCTCTGCATATAGCATAGACAAGATACCGATTATCTTACAATGCTATCATTAACATATGAAAAGACAGGTCGAGAGAAGCCAGTCACCATACGCCTATGATCCTATCTGACTATTGAGGAGAGCTCTTTGCTTAACACATGCAAGTCAAACGTTAGGGGACTTTTAAAAATGGGAAGAGTCAATCTAAGCCCTTCCGGTTCGAAAGCTAGACCATAAGATCGAGCTAGCAGCTTAAGAAGCAAATATTTAGACAGTTGTATAGGTGGTAAAAGGCGTCCAGATCCTCTGCCGTTGGAGCGCTACAGCATGCACATTCTGTTCGTTTCATCCACACCGTCGGACTCATCGGACAGCTCTAGTATCTCCACGCCTTGTATCTACAGGTGGATCAGTCTGCTTCTCTGAAATTTGGGTGCAAGCGATGTCTCCAGAAAATTAAAAAAAGACCTTTTTTATTTTGATGCAAACAAAAACATTACCTTCAAATCTCTGTTAAGTCTGCACCTTAATTCCTTGTATGCTTAAATGAAAAGTGTACCTCTAATTTTCGACTGTGTGCGTGAATGATCCCAATTTTTAATATGACTTTCATGGCCTAACGACCAAAAAGCTTTGGAAAAAATAAATAAAAACAAACGGGATGAAGTAATCACAGTAACAAATATATACTTATATATATATAATATTAAACAACATATTACATATTTTTGATATATTATAAATATAATATGTTATATTTATTTTATATTATATAAAATATACATATAATATATTTTTTATATTATAAATCTTTTATATATATATATATATGAGGGGGAGGGCAGCGTAGGTTATATATAAATCCTCCACAAAAAACCCAAAAAAAACTCCAAAACCCCAATCCCAATAACTTCATCTTCCCAAACTTTATATGGCTCCTAAACGCAGGGTATCATGCTCTGTTTTTACAAATTTTTGTTGAAAAACTTTAAAAAATGGAATGCAGAACAGGGTCAAGAAATAGTCTTGGTGACCAAATGATTTGTTCGTATATTCGTTTCTAACGCAACAACATGGTCAAAAAGCTACCAAACTTTAACAAGCTAAGGAAGTATCAATGGCACAAATTCATACCAGCTCAGGAAGAGAGCATTCAATGAACACAAATGCAGAGCATCAATGGCACAAAAAATGGTTGAACCCTCTTCACTAGTTTGGCGCCAATATCCCCACCTTTCATGCAACTCAATCAACAGAAATATTATATGGCATAACAATAAAATAAAATGGAGCATTTTCCATCTGCTGCCCTCTCGCTTTAAAAAAAGAAAACAAAGATCGAACTGCATGGTTCCTTATGTATCTAGATTTGCAAGGAAGTGAAAATGTACTTATTTGGCTAAGAAGTGCCATGAGTCAAATGATAATGCGGGGCCAAATAGTAGGGAAGTGTTTCTGCGAGTGACTGTCTCGCCTGCAAATGTGCCTCCTCCACTGAATCCCTTTTAGGCTTTCTTTGCCCAAATAGCCAGAGAGATGACCACCAAAACCAAGCTAGGGAAGCAAAGCAAATAGTCCTAGAAAGAGATACTAATACTGATACTGAGTACTAAGACTGAGACTGCTACTGTACTGCCTGAGAGTTGGGATCAAATTGACCAGGAGGGGTACGATGTTACTCTGCGCTTGATATGAGGTAGGAACAGAAGAAGGTTCAAAGACTGACAAGGAGAGGAACGCGATTCAGCCGTTGCTTGTTTCTGTTTCTATTTCTATAAGCTTTGGAGCTATAGCAGACATAAGAGCAAGAAGAGCTAAGCGAGAGGAATGAGCACTTAGTAGCTATGGTATTCAATCACTGGAGCTAAGCGAAAGGAACGTAGTTACTCGACGCTAGGAAGAGGCATGTAGTTACTCTCCAGTAAAGAAGAATGAATATTCCATCTGTTCGTGAGTCAGTTGCTAGCTTTGGCTTAATATCTGATTAATCACTGAGGTAAGTTAATCAACCGAACCGATGGAGAGGAACTATTCTATTGATTTTCTTTTCATTCCCGCTTACTGAACTCTTTCTATATGATTTTCTTTAACGCCATCTTCTTCCCCTCATCCATGGCTCCATATCAGATCCTAGGCAGAGAAGACCCACAAAAAAAACCTAGGCTTTTACACGTTGATGGAATAGGAACTATGAGGAAGAAGCCATTTGCGATTGCAGAATTTTTTAGATTATATGCAGCTGAAACAGTGGCATGTTGGGGCTTTTAATGGATGGCTATGATTGCGTTTCATTCTGAAAATAAAAAGCCCCAAAATGGACCGTTTTATTTTTTATTTGTACATACGTTTCTGACCATGATATGCTTTTTATTTTTTATTTTTTTAGTTTTAAACATATAAGTTACTTGCATATTTGTTTAAAGTAACAAAATTTTTTTTCAATTTTTCTATCTTTGTCTACACACAAAAATACTATTTCCATGAAATAATATTATTTTTGGTTGTCATTAAAATAATAACACCCAAAATTTATTATTAATTAAAATATCATTTTTGTTAATTAATAATAACACCCAACATTGGGATTATTTTTTGACTTTATATTGCCTTTCAAGCTGAATGCAAAGAAAAAAAATGGCGTTAGATCTATATAAAGCACTGAAAAATGGGTTTGGATTCCCTCATTTTTTGAGAGAAAATGACGGACTAATTTACAAAATCGTTACCATCCAATTTCATCTTATGGTTATTACTTTATCATGTTTCTTTCATGAGATAGAGATGAAATTTGTTTGTATCATATCCTTCCATATAATTTTTTGCTCATTAAAAGGCATTTGTCTGTATTATAAAGTTTTTATTAGTTTTATATTATTTGGCCATATCTTATTTTATTTCATAATTAGTAATTTTAAAATTCTTTATTCATCTTCTAATATAGATATTATTTCACATGATATTTTTTTATTAATTTGAGAATAAGTTAAAATAATTATAATATTAAAAAAATCTGTAGAAAATTAGAATAAAGCAGTTAAATATAATATATTAAAATTTTCATAATAAAATTTTAAGATATTTTTCTAATTGGGAAATATATGTTATATAATACAGTCAGGTTACTCTAATTTCTTTATCACTCTTTTATAAATATGTTTATTAATTAAAAAATTATCTTAAAATTTTATTATATAATGTGTGAAAATTTTTATATATTGAATTTAAGTATTATATTCGAATTCTGTACAACTTTTTTATATTATAATTATTTTAACTCAAAAAAATCATGTAAAAGTAATATCTATGTTAAAAGATGAATAAAAAAATTTGAAATTATTAATTATAGAAGAAAATGAGATATGAATAAATAATATAAAATTAATAAAAACTCTATCAAAAGGATATTAGAGGTAAAAGCTCCCTATTAAACAAAGAGTTACAGAAGTTTTTGACATAAGTGAATTTCTTTACCTTATGGATGAGACATGGCAAAGACTTATTCAAATAGGTAATGACAGTGTCACAGTGGAAATTTAGGGCCTGAATAGGTTGCGAAATTTTGTGAGCAATTTAAAAAACTTCACCACAAAAGTATTAATATATATAATTCAATAGATAAGGGAATGCCACCTAAGACTAACTGTAATTAAGTAAATACGAGTTTGGATAAAAGGTGGCAAGTTAAATCCCTTTTTCTCATATTTTAAAAAAAAAAGACCAATTAAAGATATTATCATTATCCAACTGATTTTACATATTCCCCTTTATCTCTAAACCAACCTCTTAGGTTGATAACAATAAATTAATGATTAAATTAAACAGACTCTCATTAAATTTTTCTAAAATCACATAATTTTTTAATTTTTAAAAAATATATTTTAGTCTAATTTTTTAATTTTTTTAACTAAAAACTTCTATTAACCTAACGATATATTGATTTTTTCAATGCAAGAATTAGATTTTCTTATTAGCAAATATATCCTCCTAAGTTGTTGGATTTAAAGGAATGTATCTTAATTTTTTTTAGAAAAAATATTTTTTTTTGGTTAATGAAAAATATTTTAATAAATAACATTAAAATTAGACTATAATAGAATTTTTACTTTTGGACGAAGAAAGTATATATTTTGAAAAAAAATAAAAATAGATAAAAATTTTGTATAATTTCATCAATACTTTAAAAATTTTATATAATCTACTTTAAATTAATCCAAACGTATGACATTGATATTTCAACATATTCATTAGGCCAAACTGTTTGTTATGCCTCACACCCATAATTTAATGTAGGAGGGTAAGAACCATGTATTAACTAACAATTCATCATCATGGTTGCTAATCCGTCTTCAAAATAAAGTTACAAAATCAATTACTAGTACCAGTATAGATCAATGCAACTATATGCAACAAACTAAAAACAGGAAGAGCAAAGCATCTCAATTAACCCAATGAAAGAAAGAAAAGCTATGATTAAGAGTTCCCCAAGTAGCAAAATATTTAACGGGCCAATTGACACAAACTCTGATTCCTTTTTCTGGGGAAACTGGAGACATATTTAGAGGATCGCCCCTAGTATGATTTCCCTTGTGATATGATTATAAGCATAGAGCTATCTGATTAGTTCCCCAAACAAGATCCCATGTTGCTCAACCGTCTAGATTTTGTTTTATCTTTTTAAATATAAAAAAATTATTTTAAAAGAAACAAAATGCAAGATAAAAATATTCTTCCAATTTCATCAAATACTTCATCTTATATATGCTTTTTTTAGAGGGGGAAAAAAACATGAAATCTTGCTTCAAGAGAAGGACTAGGGGAGTGACAATTCCCTTACAGAAACAAACAGGTTGGTTTAAATAAAAAAGGAGAGATAAACTTTTTTGCCTATAAAAAGAAGGTAAGTTTCATATAAAATGCCTAGAAATTGTGCCCAAATTCCTTTTGGCTTTTTTGGAATTTTTTCTTTAACACAAATTATCATAAATTATATATATGTCTTTTAAATTTGGTTAAAATTACAAGTATTATCTTTTTATTTTTAAAATATACATAAATTTTTTAAAAAATAAAAAATTACCTTGCACTTTAATTTAATATAAGTTTTTTTTTATCAAAATACTCTTTATTAAACAAACATATATTTTTTTAACTAAAAAAATTAAAATTGAAGGTATTTTAAACAAAAAATTTAAAATAAGGCTAAAGTGTAAGATAACTGTTTGTTTTACAAGAGATTTATATATATTTTAAAAATAAAAAATTATGTAATTTTAATAAAAATAAAAAAAAATTGTGTAATTCATTCAAGTGATGATTAATTTCTGCTAAGAAATTCCCTTTGTATTAATGATTTCAAAATTCAAAATTGCAACCCCTATCTAATGTGTTTGGAATTTCGATAGAAAGTTAGTCGAGGATACAAAAAAATAAACCAAACCCAGATGAAATGGGAATATGGGAATACCCTTGTGAACAGTCTTCCCTCACTTTAAATTTCACTAGAAAGAAATTGAATGTTATGGAAGGCCTTGCTGTTAATTCTTGCAACAACGTGGACTCTGGAACTAAATATGACGGTCTTGAATGCTTCAAACAATTTGCAAATTATGTCACTTGACTCTGAAATTAAATATAGCCTTTGAATTGTTCTAGTCGTGCAAAAGTTATGTTAACGAGAATTATGCCCCTTGGTTAAAAACAATTAAATTATGCATTGGGTAGAAAGTGAAAAGAAAAAAAAGAAATTTATTGAATAATCTCATTTAGCATATATTTATTTTCATTCCACTAATAGGTGAATAAAAATAATTATTATATTTAATAGATGTAAAGTTTATTTTTTTTTGTAATTATCTTTTTTTAATTCGGATACTATTTTTAAGTAGAGATATAAAGATCATTCTTTATTATTATTATTATTATTATTATTATTATTATTATTATTATTATCATTATTATTATTATTATTATTATTATTTTCATCTTTGTATTATTTTTTTTATAACCAAACATACAAATGAAATGACATTTTTATTTTAAATTATATTAATTGTAATTATTCCATCTTATTCATATTCTTTTTTTTTTAAATACCTAAGAGTTCTGTGTGTCAACGTATTAGGGTGCTGCTCTTCCCCTTGTGGTAAGTCCAACTTTGTCCACAAAAGACCCAATAGTTTTTGCTTTTATTGAAAATTGCTCATAATTTTCTTTTATAAAAATAGTATATTATTTACCATTTTGTGGTATAATTTCCTTTTCTTTTTTATTTTTATTTGAGGGTGGAAAAAAAATTTTGGTTAACCTTTGTTGAACTTTCAACATGCCTTTAGTGAAAAGAAAAAACAAGACTTATAATCTAAAATGTGCTTTTATCAGGGGCTTTCAATCAATATATATTGGCTCATTAACTTTGTCCATAAATTATATGCTCTTCTCATATACTAACATTGCCCTATCATTCTGTTTTGTTGATTGATTTTAGACATATATTGTATTTATTTGGTTGATCACATTTATTTAAATAACATGCTTTTTATTTATCATTTCAAGTTATACACTACAATTTTTAATTTGCTGCAAAAGAACTCTTTATGATCAAGTTCAAGAATGGAAGAAATAATCATATCTATTGTCTTATCTTGTAACTCTATTAGATGACACTTAGTGAACTTATGGTGTACTTTTTTGTATTTTGTTATTGGCATCCATGTAATTAATGACTAATAATTATTCTTTTAATTTTAAATATTTTATTGTTATTCACGTTAAAAAGTTTAAGACATCATTTTTTAATTCAAAAAAGAAAAGTACCCATAATTAAAATTTAATAATTTTTCATATTTAACTTATAGTATTCTCAAACTATATTAAAATTTCACTATCATAAAAAATATAAAAAACAAAGGGTTTAGATATAATAAATTAGGAAAAATTAATATTGGAATGAAATAAACTTAACCAAATTGAAAATATGTATTATAATAATAAATAATATATATTTATCATTGTTATTTCTCATATTATATATGTGCAATATATAATTTTGTGTTATATTATTTTCTTTTGAACTATATACATATATTAAACAATGCATAGTATACTTAAAACTAACTTATGGTACAATGAACTAAGGCCATTTGCTATTATACAAGCTGGCATTCACTTTTTTCTTTTCTTGGTAATTCATTATTGCTTGGCAGCCACACAATTATATAGGTGATAGAAATACCACATTAGAGGTGCAATTGAAGATCCTCTCAACACATCTTTTGGGTCTCTTTGATTGAATTTCAATAGTATAATTATCAAATTACACAACTTTTTATAATTTATTAAAATTATATAAATTTTTTTTTATTTTTAAAATATATACAAGTATCACTTGAAATAAAAAAAATTATTTTATATTTTAATTTAATTTAAAATTTTTTATCAAAATGCTCTCTATTTAAATTTTTTAGCTAAAAAATATATTTAAATTAATAGAGAATATTTTAGTGAAAAAAATTTACAATTAATATAAAGCATAGATAATAGTTTGTTTTAAAGACTTTATATATATATATATATACATATATGTGAAAAATAGAAAGAAAGTTAGTATAATTTTAACATGTCTCAAAAAAGGTGTATGTAATTACTCAATTAACCAATGATACACACTTGGAAAAAAAAAATAGTTGTCATCATTCTTCTAATATATTTTCTAGACCATCAACTAAATTGAAGGCCATTTAAATTCTTGTTTATTAAAATGCCTCATGATCTTTCATGGAATTGCACAAGGTTCAAGCACTTGCAACAAAATAATGGACTCTACTTGTATGAAACATGTAAAATAAGATACTTTTCAATCAAAAAGAAAGTGATACAAAAATGTGAAAATATATATGGAGCTCATCTCTTTTCCTTACACTTATTTCCTCTTTTCTCTTTATCTTTGCTTTGACTGCTTAATTAATTTATAACTACATAGGATCTAAAGAGGATTCTATCTTCAATATTGCTTTCTTGTTAAACCCATTAGTATATAGTGCCATGTTTTAAGGTGAATTTGTCATAACTATTAAGTGCCAACCTGTTATTCAAATATATCATAAATGCATATCAAAATGATGATTATGTGGCTAGTTATTCAAATGGTATAGTTCTTTGTTATAGTATCTTCTAGTGACAACTAATTAGTATTGAATTGTTACATTATTTTTATTTCATGTTACATCGCATTATCCATATTTATTAATATACTTAATGTGAGGATTATCAATATCTTGAAGATGATATTTTAGAATTAAAATTAGATAGTTAAAGTTATATAAGGGATCAAATTCAAAAAAATGATGGTCTTATATTTTTGGGATCACTATATTCTTTTGTTATCATACAACTAATTATTAAATATAAGATAATATTTTATTAAATAATTATCTAAAATAATTTAAAATATTAAGTTATTTATTAATTAATAATTCTTAAAAGAATTAATTTGATTTTTGTGCAAATAATGAGTATGATCATATTAATAAATCTACTAAAACAAGTAAAATATTGTTACATATTTGGTACTATTTAATAATTATTGTGTTATAATTAAAAAAATAATGTTTACAAGAATATAATATTATTACTCAATCAAAAAATGATATATTTCTTGGGGCCAAAAAAATAATTTGAGTTCACATATAACAATTTATAATCATTATTAATTCATTATGATGATTTTTTGTCATATTCTTAGCCAATTTTCTTAAAATCAATTTGGAGTGCATTTCTTCTTATTGGATTTGTATTAATTACCAACAACCATTTTTTCTTTTTCTTTCTTATAATCTTGCACTTTTACTGCAACTTTTGAGTGTCCAATTTGACCTAAGGATTTTTAGTCATTTTCCCTTATATAAATATTATATTCTTTGGTAGAAGTTCTGTAACATCCGGTCCCTCCGTAAACGTGAGAAACGCAATGTTCGGTTTCTCCGTAAACGTCAGAAATGGGCCAAATATAAAAGGAAGTCCTCGAAATAGAAGGAATTGGGGCCAAATAAAATTATGATAAAATTATAAATAATGAAAAATGAGGATTTGAGCCTTGAGTTGCCCAGAAATCAAGGCCAGAGTGATTCGATAAAATTGCCGAAAGGCCAGTGGCATTTTCGTAAATATGGATACTTTTTGAAAAACTCATAGGAGGGCTTTTTAAATGAAAATTTTGAGTTGCCCAGGGTTCTCAGAGGCTCCAAAAACCATGGGAAGCCCCGGGACCGGTAAAGCCCTTCTGGTGTATTCTTTCCGACGTCGGTTGACCCAAACCTTGACCGATTCGTTCGGGAAGATTTTAGCTCCGATTTGAGTGATTCCAAAATCATTTTATTAAATTGGGAATCTAAAATTTATGATGAAAAAGACGGTTCTCAAAAAGGAGCTAAAACGAAGCCAAACCGGAAATGCCATTACGAAGGGCGAAATTGGAAACCATTTTAAAAAGGAAGCTTCTTTCTTCTTCTTTATATGCCACGTTCTTTCTCTCCTCTCTAAGACCGCCTTAATTCTGCCAAAAACCAGAGGAGAAGCTGCCCTTCTTAGGCGCACAAGAGAAGGAAGATTTTGGAGGAAGAAATTCAAGAAAAAGGTAAGAAACTTTAAGAAATTTCATATCCTTCCTTCTTGAACCTTGCTCCCCTCCTCTCAAGCTTTCTTTCTATGGTTTTAATGGAGAGTTTGGTGCTGTTTTTGGGGCAGAACAGAGAGGGAAATTTCGAAAATTGAGGGAGTAAGCCAACCAAGTGGAAGAACAAGCCAAAGGAAGCATGAAAATAAGGTAAAACTTCCATTCCTTGGTAGCTTCTTCCTCCCCCTTCCTCTTGCACGAATTTGGGCATCATGAGCCCAATTTTTAGGGGCTGTTTTCTGCCCAATTTATGGAAGGATTAGAGGTTTTAGATGGCAAGGATTAAGAAGGAACCAATAGAATCAAGAAAGGAGCATTAAGAGACAAGATAGAACCATTAGGGGTCCAAATGCTCCCTTGCAAATCTGATTTTATATGAATGTTCTTAGACTTAATTGAATGTTTAAACATGCTCCTAAGACCCCTAGAGAGCTTCCCACATGCACCTCCCATCCAAGAAAGCAAAGAAATTGCAAGAAAAATCAATGAACTCTAAGCTAGAAAAGTGTAGAGCTCTTGAACACTTTGCAAAAACTGATTTGACATATGAGTTTCCTTGCATGTGTGAGTATTTGATTGAGCTTCTAAGACCTCTAGGAAGCCTCCCAAGTGTGTCTCCCATCAAGGAAAAATCAAGAAGGCCATGAACTCTTCTTCCCCCCATAGTCTTGGCCTAGGCAAGTTCCTATAGTTAGGGAGAGTTTTAAATTTTTCTAAGGCCATTCTTGAGTCATATGTGAGGAGTGAAGATGAGGAGAGGCCTTGAAAAAAATTTAGAACTCAAAGGAAGTGAATTGGTGCCATAGGTTCCATATTAGGACCTAAAGAAGCAACATGATGCTAGGCCCTTTGTTTTAATGGTGTGATGACTCCAAGAGATTTAAAAGGAGTCAAGAATCATAATTGAAAAGAAAGAATGAGGCCTAGAAGTCATTTGATGGATGTTGCTTCATTAGGTGTGATTATGGACCATAATGGAGCCTATAGAGCAATCTAGTGTTTTATCAAGTGATGTAGCCTTAGAATATATTTCATAGACCTAATTGGCTCCCATAAATTGTATCTAGGCCAAGAGAAACTATCTCCACTAAATTGTGGGTGTGTGGCCGAAAGAGGAGGCTTGAAAGCTAAGGAAAAAGTGTGTGAAATTGTGCAAGGTAGCTCTCTCCACCTTCTCTCATGCATGGATGTGTGTTTAGCTTGTTTTAGAATGTGTGTATGTGTATTTTCAAGCTAAGAAAAGTATGCTAGCATGCCTTTATATGCCATTATGCTTGATGCTATGTTATGTTTTCAAATGATTACATGATGTTTGTGTGAGTTTGCTTGAGTGTGGAAAGGCCAAGAACTCTTCCCTTTGGTGAGGATGAGCCAAGAACCCTTGAGCTTGGTTGAGACAAAGTAAAGAGTCTCCCAAGAGCAAAGTGGGCTCCTAAGAGTATGGTTGAGTCCAAAGTACTTAAAGAATGGGTGAGGCAAGTCCAAAATCCATGAGGAGAAGTGTGAGGCCAATCCAAACACTTAGTGAGCTCTTGATTGTCTTGCATGATTGATTCACATGCCAAAGTTGCTTTAAAATGCCTATGATTTCTACTTTCTCCATGCATGCATATATGAAACTTGCTTGCACATATTATGTGTGATTGAATGGGTGATGAGCTATTGGGATTCTTTGAATCTCATTCCCTTCTCTCCAATGCTCTAAGATGCTAGGTGGACCAAGTAGCTATGGTGAAGGGAGCCAACAACCATGAAAGAAGGAGATTGACAAGCCTAGGCCTAGTTTGTATTCTTTTTGAACCATAATGATGTTCAATGATGTATATGATTATTGTAAATGGCACATGACCCTTGAGACACATGTAAATATAATATTATATGATGTTTAAATGTATGAATATGATGTATGACTTCTAGCCTACATTTTGAGCATGAGATGCCAAATTATGCAATATGAAAGTATGATGGAAGTGTGCATAAATGTGGGTTGAATGGCCAAAATGAGATGCATGAGGTTTGGGACCATTTGGGCAGCTCACACAAGTGTTAAATGTACTTTTAGACTTGCCCAAAAGGTGCCAAGACTAAGGAAAATCCATTTGGCAAATTTGGTACCCAATATGGAGCCAAAATTGACCATAATGGAACCTTATACCATTTTTTGGCCAAATGAGTTAGTCTTGCCTTGAAACTTGGCATGCACTTAGGTCTCATTAAGAGCTTTTTGGGAATCTAAAGATCAAGTCATTTGGAGGTCTGTATAATTTTCTATGATTTTTCAAAGTTGGTATCAGAATTTCGGATTTTCAGAAACACTGTTCATTTGGTCAGTTATGGAATTGTGTCATCTGAGGGGCAAACGTAGTCCAATGGCTACGAAATTTTATAGGTAGAAACTAGACAGTCACAGTGACTTGTAGAAACTGGAAGCACCTCATTTGGAGGTCTAGAGAGGAAGATATGCATTTTCGAAGGTTCTGCCCAGTATCAGACATCTTGCCAGACCCGAGGTACTGTTCCATCGATTTCCGGGAGTTTGGCTTGATGAACTGATCTGGAGATATTTTTCCTCTCTAGTTAACATCCACATATTTCCATAGTGGTATCATTTTCAAGCATTGGAGTTTTTTGGAATTAGTTAGACATTTTTGAAGTTCATATCAGTAAACTGTGACAGTATCAGGAACCCCTCCGACCTGCAGTTGATTTCGCGTGTCAAACCCGTTATGTGTTAGATTTTATGACTTGTATATATTTTTTCCATGAAGTAGACAGTCTAAGCTTTCCAGAATGACAAAGAGTGTATGTTTTCTATTTTTCTAGATTTACTTATGAATTTTCCAAGTTTGCCCAGAAATGGGGCCAAGTCTGGCCGAGGAGAAATATGCATGTTCCATGTCTCCCTTCGGTTTCCATGAGTTGTGAGCTAGTTTTTGTGATTGTAATGAGTTGTAATTGTGCAATTAAATATGAAGATGCATAGAATGAGCTCACACGGTCCACGTGAAACTGAGTGGGTTTTTGGATATGATGACTTGCAAATAGAAGTCCAAATCTTCATGCCTCCTTTATGAGAATTATGTGTATGTTTCATGATAATTATGCTATTCAAAGGCATGAGATGAGCTAGAATTATGGTGTTACAAGTTCTATATTATTTATTCCTTTTAAAAGTAATTCTTCCCATCATTCATTGTTTGTTGCCACTAAATGTTGGCATCAAAATTTTTAAATAAAATCATTTAAAAATTTTATTTCAAAACTTTTAGTGATTATATATTGCCACAGAAGGATGCTTTTAGTGGCAACACAAACATGTCACCACTGAAAGCTTTCATGTGAAAAATCTTAACCTTACAAAATCAAATCAAAAATTGTTAATTGAAGCAAATCTTTTAGCGACGACATAAAGGTTGCCACTAAAAGTTTTGGCGCAAAAAATTCCTCCCACAACGTTTTTTGAGCCAAATTTTTTTACATAAAGAGTTTTAGTGGCAACATATATAAAAATCCCACCCACAACTTTTTTGAGCCAAATTTTTTTACATAAAGACTTTTAGTGGCAACATATATATGTTGCCACTAAAAGACTCTTTCAGTGGCGACAATAATGATTGCCACTAAAAGTATTATAATATAGTTTAGTGGCATCACAGGTCGCCACTAAAAAGTAACTTTAGTGGCGACAAACCTTGTCGCCACGAAAAGTGCTTTTAGTGGAGATAAAAGTCGCCACTAAAAGTTTTGTTTTGTTTTTTCTATTATGAAATATTTTTTTTTATAGAAGTTTTTAGTTGCAATTTGGGTGTCGCCACTAAAGTTAATCTTTAGTGGCAACTATTTTGATGTCGCTGCTATAACTATTTTATGATAACTATTTTATTGCCACTAAAGAGTATTAGTGGCAACATTTTTTGTCGCCACTAAAAAATATGTCAAAATTAATAATACTATTATAGTGGCAACTTTTAGTGGCAACGTTTTATGGTCGCCACTAAAAGTGTTCTTTTAGTGTCAACTTCTTGTAGGTCGCCACTAAAAATCGTCACTAAAAGTCTATTTTTTTGTAGTGCTAGATCGGAAAGCCTCGTGCTTATAGTGTCATCTTCAGCTTGTACGCATGAGGCTATTCTAACTTGGAAAAAATAAGGGAGAATTATAATAAAGGACTAAAAAATAAAAAGATTTATTTTTAAAAATTTATTACCACTTATTTTAGGATAATTACTATTGAGTTTAACAACAAACAGTTGAACCTGATAGTAATAGGTTATCAAAAATAAATTTTTTTATTTCTTGGTCTTTAAACATAATTTTTTCAAAAAAATAAAAGAAAGTACTAGATAAACATTGTTCACTAATAGGTCTTCTGTACTATCCAATCTAACCATTTTTGCTTTTGCTTTTTCCTAGTAGTATGGGGAAAATGGAATTCAGTTTCATGTTTCTAATGGTTTAATATTTTTCCCAATTGGTTGCACGACAAAACTCTACAACATATGGAAATTTTGTTCAAAGATAAATCAATGATTCTAATATATTGATACAATTTTCACAATTAGATATTGTTCACAGAAAATAAATACCCTGTAGCCATGTCCTAAAAATGATGGCAACCAAAGAAAGAATTGCAATTAGAATATATCTATACTATTTTAACAAATAGAATTGCTCGGACAAAAATAAATACATAGTTCATAAAGATGAAATCTTGGGCTCCAACTTTGACATATCTATTTCCAAACCATCAACAATCAGTATTGTCTCCGATGAAAAAGAGACCACCAAGAGTTATTTCAATTGTTTGAACTTCTTGTTTCAAGAATAATTGACACCTTTGAGAAAATCTAAAAAATAAGGCATGGTGAAGAACATGCTACACTAAAATTGCAGCAACAAAGTTTTAAATTGACTCACAATGGCAATTCATATAGTCTGACAGAATGGTCATTGCATGAGTAAAACAAAATGGGTTTTTCTTCAAAACCTACCAAGTGCAATGATTCCTTAAGGTAGATAAATAAAATACATCAATTGGTGAATAAACTAACTCCTTCCTAACAATAAGAAAAGCTAACATTTCTACAAATGAAAACACATGCAAGTAAATTTCTATAACTCCTAGGGCGGTAAAATCAGAAGTAACATGCAATCACTTATTTTTCATTAGCACATCTCAACCGCACACAACTCTAACAAATTCAAGGACATTTTCTTAACATTTTTTCTAATAAGAACTTACATTCCAATATCTTAACACAAATTTTAAAAAATTTGGATAAGTAAAATGTGATTTCATAAATTAAAAAATATATATATATTAAGAGGAACACGGAGTAACTTACATTGTGTTCCTCATATAATATATATATATATATATATATAACAGAGCATGGAATGCCTTATCCCATGTTCCCTTTAATAGGAACACATTCTTATTTAAACAAAAAATTAGGTATTCTGGTTATTGGTTTTTGCTGTTGAGCACTGTGGTTAGTACTTTCTGACATTGTAGTAACAATGTCAAAAAGCCACTTTTTATTCTACTCATCCTTGCTCCGTTCCTTGCAAGTACTTTATTATTGTTTCTTCTTTAAATGTGGGTTGGTCGAGTCAAAGAGGAATTTCTGTAGGATTTTGTTTTGTGTAAAATAAATAAAAGTAAATTTTCATTTTATTTTATTAAAAATAATTATGGAAAATAAGCAAAAATAATATATCTTTGAAGATAAACTTAGACTGAGAGAGTTTGAGAGTTTGAAAAATCGTGATCTTTTGTTGCTAAGCAACAATTTATGAATGAAGTTGTATACGTTGGTTTTTTCTTATCTCCTTTTGGTTTAGCTTCTAATGTGATAATCAATAGGGATAAGAAATATCAATCAATAAAAATTTACAAAAAATAACATTGAACATATTTTTAATGAAAAATAATTTTATTAATTGTTACCTTTAAAAATTGTAGGCTACCACCATTGGCTAAAAGTTAGATTAGCCAAGAAGACTAGTTAAAGAAGACTAACCAAAAGGAAGTAATAGATAAAATGCTAGCTGAAAGCCAAGTTGAAGACCCGGTTTCCCCATAATAAAATGCTAGAAAAATAAGAGAGTGAGGATCCATCAAGTAAGCAACCTCAGAGAGCAATTGAACATTGCGATCTTTAGTTGTAGGCCACCATATATACACAAACATGACGAACAAGGACATGGCCAAGAAGAGAACATGTATGGCCACCAATGAAGCTACAAATGGGAGTAAGGAAAACTAAGCAACATATATGTAGAAACTGTAACACCATAATTTCTAACTCAATTCTATCACATTTACATACTCATATAATACATTCCATAAGAGGAAGTAAGAAAAATTCATTAAAATACTACATTTTCTTACATTGCGTCGTGTTTAAAAATTTTGTTCGGTGTCATGTAGACTGTGTGAGCTCATATGACACATTCTCATATTTATTTATATGTATAAAACTCATTTGGATCATAAAATGTGGCCTCCAACTCATGAAACTCAAAAGGAAGTTTACAATAGGCATACACATTTTCGGACAAAATTTGGCTCATTTCTGTCACAACTTTGAAAAATCATAACGAAATCTAAAAAAATCAAAATCATACATTCCTAGTCATTCTAGAAAGCTACGGATGTCTACTTCACACTAAAAATATTTTCAAACCATAACATCCATCACAGAGAACGTTTGACATCTGAAAAGGTCCAGAGGTCAAACTACCTTTTAATGCTGTCACAGATTTCTGTAGTAAACTTTGAAAATATCCAATTAATTCCACAAAAATCTAATCTATGTAAATGATACCAATCTGGAAAGCTGTGGATGTCAGCTAGAGGAAAAAAATAATTCTAGATCAGTTCAAGCAGCCCAAACCTTAGAATTTAATAGAACAATAACTGGACTTGGGGGGCACTACTGCTACTAACAGCAAACTTCAAAATTACATCACTCTTTACTCAAACCTCCAAATGAGGTGATCTTGATGGCCACAGAAATCTTATGATGTCTAGTTTATGACTATAAAATTTCACAAAATTGGACACCATTTCTCCATCAGATAACATAGAACACAAATATGTCAGTGTGAACAGTGCACATACTAGAATCAATTGGAAATCCCAATTTTAAAAATTCATCAAATATTCTCTAGGCCTCCAAAAATTCTGTTCTTTAGCTTTCCAAAAATATTTCAACAAAATCTAATTTTATGCCAAATCTTAGATCAAGAAGAGCTCATTTAGATAAAAATTGATATAGGGTTCCATTATAGTAAATTTTGGCTCTATATGGGATGCCAAAATGTCCAAATGGCTTTCCTTGGGGTTTGGCACCTCTTGCGCAAGTTCAAAAGCATAATTAGGATTTTTGTAAGCTGTCCAAATGGTCCCAACCCTCATACATCTCATTTTAGCCATTTCATCCACACATATGCATAATTCCATAATACCATCAATGAAGCTAGTTTGCCATCATATACTCAAATCACATTCTAACGGCTACATGACATATTCTCTCATTCATACATGACATATTATCATAATTACATGTGTTCATAACATCATAATACATATATATTCATTGATTACTTCAATTGTCACTTGCATGGCCTTAAAGTAGCAAAATTCACACACTTTAATGTCATCCTCACATCTTCAAGGTAGTTGGCTTCCATTACCTTACTCTCTTGATCCACCTAGCATGTTAGAACATTGGAAAAGAAGGAATGAAATTTAAAGAATCCCAATAACTCATCTCCCATTCAATCATACATAATGGATGCAAATAAGTCTCATAAATGCATGTATGGTTATGTTGACATGTGCAAACATTTAAGAAGTATTTTCATCATTTGAGAATGTCATACATAGCATACAAAGGCTTGCTAAGCAAGTGGATTGGCCTCACCCAATTTCTTATGGATTTGGACTTGCCTCACCCATTCTTTAAGAGATTCTTGGACTCAACTATACTCTTGGGAGCCCATCTTGCTTTTGGAAGGATCTTTGCTTTGTCTCAACCAATCTCAAGGGTTCTTGGCTCATCCTCACCATGACTAAGGGTTCTTGGCCTTGTCACACTCAAGCAAACCCAAGCACACATCATAACATCATATAAAACATAATATATCATCATAAAACCATGGCATAGGAAATCATGCTATCATACTTTTCATGGCTTGAAAATACACATACACACATTCTAAGACAAGCTAAACACACATCCATGCATGAGAGAAGGTGGAGAGAGCTACCTTGTACACAATCACACACTTTTTCTCTTGAAATTCCCTTCCATGCTTCGACAACACACATAAAAAAGTGTGGGGAAGATTTCTCATAGCCTAGACATAATTTATGGAAGCCAATTAGGTTCATAAAACAAATTCTAAGGTTACACAACTTGCTTAGACCTTAGGTTGATCTATAAATCTCATTATAGTTTCATAATTGCACCTAATGAAGCAACACCCCTCAGATAAATTCTAGACTCTATTTTTTCTTTCAAATACGATTCTTGACTCCTTTTAAACCTCTTGGAGTCATCACACAATTAAAACAAAGAGCCTAATTACATGTTACTTTTTTAGGTCATAATATAGAACCTAAAACACCAACTCACTTTCTATGAGTTATAAGTTTTTTTTCTAAGGCCTCCCCTCATATGTATTCATCATATATGACTCAAGAATGGCTTTAGAAAAATTGAAAACTCTCCCTAGCTATGAGAACCCTTCTTGGCCGAGATAATGAAGCATATTGGGTTCCATTAAGCTTTCTTTGTTTTCTCAAAAGGAGAAGCACATGGGGAAACTTCTAGGGATCTTAGGAGCTCATTTAAACTCTTCTTTAGGCCTAGGAATCATCATACAAAATTAGATTTTACAAGGTACAATTGAAACCCTAGAATTTGCATCTTGAAATCTAATGGTTTTTTTGTTAATTCCCTTTGCATATTCTTAACCTCCACACCCTTTTTCCTTAGAATCACCCTTGTTTTTTTCCTAAAAATCAAGTCCTTCTAGGGTTTTCTCATGTTAGACGAAATGGAGGAAGAGGGAACTAAAGATGACAACCATAAGAAGATAAATTACTTTGTTTTTTTGCTTTTTCTCACTTGAATCTTGCTTTCTCCAAACTTCTCTCTTCAAATCCGAAATTTCTCCTAAGTTTTTTCCTTAAATCAGATTTGTAAACTTCATTTTAATCATAAAAAACAAAGGAGGATGGAAGAGAAGAGGTCTGGAATGAAGAAAGCATGAAAAACCATGAAAATCCATACATTTCTACCTCGAATTTCTCCTCCTTTTCTTCCTCCTCTGGTGCACCTCATCCCCTAGGATTTTCCTCTAGTTTTGGGCAGAACATGGTCATGCATAATGAAGGAAGAAGAAGGGTGCATCATATATATAGATGGAAGGAAAGTACACTTTTCAAAAATTCTCATTTTGCCCTTCGTTCTTGGCATTTTCGTTTCTCTCTCGTTTTAGCTCCTTTTTTAGAACTATTTTTCCATTATGAAATTTAGGTTCCCAATTTAGTAAAATGCCTTTGGAATCACTCAAATTGGAGCTAAAATCTTCTCTAACAAATCCGTCAAAGTTCAGATATACTGATGTTGAAAAATATCCACCAGAGGGGTTTTAGCTATCCCAGAGCTTTCCATGGTTTTCAGAGCCTTTGAGAATCTCAGAGAACTCAAAATTTTCATTTAAAAAGCCCTCCTATGTGAATTCAAAAATTTTCTCAAAATTACAAAAATGTTATTACGTTTCATAAGCTTTTCGTAAGAAATTGTTTCTTCATTCTGTCTGAGCCTAGAATTCTCATTTTTAGGAGTCTAGAATGTTTCCCCAATTTTGTAGGACCTTAGCTCTCTCATTTCGGAGGACTTCCTTTTGTATCTAGTGAATTTCGTTCATTTATGGAGAAATCGTACGTTACGTTTCTCACGTTTTCTCTCATTTTCAGAGAACCGGATGTTACAGAAATCTCCCAAGAAATTTGCATTATAACTTTCTTTATCTTTCAATCATTTATTTGCTTTGTTTAAAGATTTACTGATAGCTTTCTTTATGATTGTATTTACTACTTTCAATTGAATTTCCAATCAAGTTATAGTTAGTTTCTTTTGTAGCCCTTTCTGTTGTGAATTTAAAGTTCGTACAATTTGTTATTATGAATTCATGAGCAATTATTTCCATTCACAACTCTTTAGCTTTATTATTAATACACTTTTGAGACTCTAATCATAGGCTTAGCTATGTTTAGAACTACAAGGGACCCTTCTTTATAATTTAAAAAAAAAAAGAAGGGACCTTTCTTTGGGGAAATTTATGTCTTAACTCCTCTATTGACTTATAAAACAAGGGCTAAAGGTCGGTTTCTAGGTTCAATTTCATAGCTATCTTAACTATTCAACTAATCTCCTTTTGAAAAATTACACCAACACTAAATCAATAAGGATAAAGAGCATCAATGTTACACCCCAAATCTAGAGATGTGACCAACTCAGGTATAAGATGAATCTTGTATCCTTAAGTCTCATGAAATAATACTTCATTACCATGCCAAAATGACTAAGAAGAAGAAGATTCAATTCCTTAAATTAAATCCTTTTGTTTCAAGATTTATTTAGTCCTATCATCCTATAGAAATTTTGAAAAAATATCCCGTAAAAATAAGATATCCCCAAATTTCTAAAATAGCCTAAACACAATAATAAAATAAAAGAGAGTTTCACTCTCAATCACTATTAACTATACCATCTACACTAGGATGGGAGATCCTGCCTATGGTTGTTGTGGTGGTGAATTTAGATTATACAATAGGTTCATATATAGATAATAAAATAAGTAATACCCACGTAGAGAAAATGCAAGGCTTACCATATGCCAAATATTTAGCAAGTAAATAACATCTCACAAACAGAATAAATAAATAAAAGAGCAAGTATGTAATTAAACAATCAAATGAAACACTATAAATGAGTAACTTTGCTTGATGTTCAAGTTGTAAATTCAAGCTTCTTAATAAATGAGCAAATTCTAAACTTCCAAACATGAAAACATGTAATGAGTATTTACTGTTATGATGACTATGATCTAGTGAGAAAATGATAATATTAAAGTAAATAAGCAACTTTTGAAAAATGTTTTGTGAAGTTTCAAAAACAAATTTTTCTTTTTCAGAAACTTTTCCATTAAGAGGACTTCCTTATAACTATATAGCCGTTATAGGCACACAACCTATGTGGGTAAGTAACAAAGTGAATTGTAAGCATGCAGCCCATGGTCTAGTAAGTGTAAAATGACTTATGAATGATGTGCAAGTCATGAGATTAGAATTAGAATCAATGAAATGCAATATGGCCACCATAGGTGCAAGATAGCAAGATAAAAGTTTAGGCAAATTTAATAAGCGGCATACTTATATTTTGATGTAAGTCATATTTTATGTTAAAGAACAGTTAGATGAGTTAGTTGCTAGTTAAGAAGCTTGCTAAAAAAATTTCATCAATAACTAATATGGCAAGTTTATGGATAGCTAAAACATAAGTGTAAAGTATATTTTATGATTGATTAGGGAGTCATCTACCTCTTTCTTGATTAATTTTGTATAAATTTTTATTCAATCAAAGTAAATAAATAAAATATAACATTTGTAGTATTTTTAGTAGTTTTGAGTTTCATTTTATTTTGATTTTAATCTCAGGAGAAAGGTAAAGACTTGCTAGAAATGAATAAAGAAAAGGAGAAAGCTGGAAGTCAAAAGCAAGTTGTTCAAGTCTCCTCGCTATAGCAAGGATGCTAGCTTACTATAGCAAGTTCGTGGCTTGTACAAAATCCAGGAAATTTCTAACTATAACACAAGCTGTGGTGAGAACAGAAAAGGTCTGGAACTAACAAGCTCTTGCAATAGCAAGAGGTGTTTCTTGTTATAGCGAGACCCATTACTAAAACGCACAACTTTGAATTTTAGGTTTAAAATGCGATGGATAACTAGAGATTGGGGATTCTGAGCCTAAGAGGAGAACTTCTAAACAGAAAAATGCACCAAGGAGCTAGGATTTGAAGGTAAGGAGCTTGGATTGAAGATTGGAGACCGAATCAACACAATTTCACTAAGTTTTTTGATATTCTCCATCTTTTCTTCCATGAACTCTTATTTATTCAAATCTTTGGTTTTGTTTGCAATGTGTAAAGCCATGTGTGGCTAGACTTACTATATCATAAGTTTACTTGAACCTATTAGCATGTGAAGGAGATTTTGTGAAGTTAAATTAGTTTAATTATTGATTTGAATGCTTAATCTAGTTATTATTATTCATTTTAGAGTTTGGCCGCCTCTTTTATGGATTTGGGAGTTTAAGATTAGCTCTTAAGAAAGAAAAATCTTAATGGACTAATTGATTGAACAACTTAGGTTTAGGTTGTCCTAATTTGTTCCTAGGTATAGAAATATATTTAAGAACCCTACATGGTTTGAAAGGATTGAACATAATTAACCTAATTAATTTTGAGAGAAAGTTGCAATTAAATAGGATAGAAGTCTGAATGGTTCGAGAGACACTTAGGCTCACTTAATTTCCTTAACCTTCAGAACAGTAATTAAACTAATTAACTGAGTAAGCCAATTCTTGGCAATTAGGGGATAGAAACCTAGGACGCTTCTTAGTGCTTATTCTCATTAGAACAATTCTAACACTCAATATTCTTTTAAGTTTATTTTTATTTTCTTACACTAGTATTTTGGTTGTCTTAACTTAAACAAAAGCGAAACTTCTTAGGCCTAATTAGGTCTAAACCAATTCCCTATGGGATGACCTAAGCAATCCGTACGCTTGTGAAATCTATTGCAAAAATAGTGGCTATCAAGTTTTCTAGCGCTATTGCTAGGGAATTGAGTTAGATTGCTTTGGACTAAATAGCTTTTTAGTAGTTTTAGTTCAAGATTTTTGTTAGTCTAGTTACAACATTTTTCTTATTAGGATTTAAATTTTGGACATATTGTTTAGTAGGTACTATAATTTGTAGCACCTAAGGTGAAATCTAAAGTGAGAGCTAAGTCAAAGACTAAAAGTGTCCAAGATATTATAGTTAAGAGTTCACTTATAGAACTCACATTTACTAAAGAAGAAGAGCTAGAATAAATTGAGACTCAAGAGAAAACTTCAGTTGAACCACAAGGGGCGGCTTATATTAAGGAAGAAAATTTAGTTTTAGGATAAGGACATAAAGGAGTTCTAGTCATGGCAGAAGAGGAGTATAAAAGGTTAGGAGTTAATGATTTCCTCAGTCGCAACAATCGAGGATATCAATTAGGTATCAAGGTCCTAGAATTTCAAGCCAATAATTTTGAGATCAAACAAACAATGTTGCAAATGTCGCAAATGAACAGACAATTTAGTGGTGCCTATCATGAGGATCCGAATAAATATCTCATATCCTTCTTGGAGGTATGTGACTCGTTCAAGTAAAATGGTGTGCTAAAGGATGTGATTCAATTGCGGATTTTCCCCTTTTCTCTGTAAGGGAAAGCCAAGGAGTGGTTGAATAATTTGTTGGAAGGTCCAATAAAGACAAAGGAGGATCTAGACGAAAGATTCCGAGCACGATTTTTCTCTCATGACAAGATGGTCAATGCTAAAGCAGCAATTACTAATTTTAGACAACAACCAAGTGAGAATTTGTATGAGGTATGGGAAAGGTTTAAACAATTAGTCAGACAATGCCTGAATCATAATCAGGACAAATGGGTCCTAGTTCAAACATTTTGTTTACAGTTAACTTCAGCGTCCCAAACATTGATGGATTCTATGACAAATGGAAGCTTTGGAAGGAAACTAGTGAATAATGTGTTAAAATGTCTAGATGATCTAGCAACAAAGCATGCACAATGTTCTAGTGAACGGAGACCGGTAAAAATGATTGAGAGGAGTTTCGATGATGCCACTTCTCAAATAGTGGTAATGCTTGCATCCATAAACAAACATTTTGATCAGTTGGAAATCCAAGTTTAGAAAAATAGCAGTTATACAGAAGTTAATTCAGTACAAATACTGACTAATTCTTGTTACTATTGTAGGGAAGTACACCCTTCTAAATTCTGTCCAACTAGGACTACCCTTGAGTCTTGCGATTATGCTGGAAATCCATAAAGGGGTCCTAACAACTTATACTCTAATACATATAATCCTAGTTGGAGTAATCACCTGAACTTCTCATAGAGCCAAGGTACATCTCTCAATTAGGCATCATCCTCTAAATTGAAACCAGTAGCTCCTATGCAACCACCAAGATTTACATAAGAGCCAAGGTAGCAAATACCCATTCAAGAAAATAAATTAGGCATAGAAGAGATGATGATGCAGTTTATGGCTGAGCAAAAGGCAGTAATGAAAAACATGGAAATGAAAATTGGATAATTGGCATCAAAGTTGAATACGATGAAGCAGGGTGGATTACCTAGTGACACAATTCCTAATCCTAAAAAAAAAAGGGAAGTAGAAATGTAAAGAAATCTCTTTGCATAGTGCGAAGCAATTGCTTAAAGTTCATAAGTCTAAAGAGGAATTATTAGGTGAAAGGGATCAAGTCATTCCAAAGAAAGGTGTAGAGTTGACTAAACTATAAAAGAAAAAGGAAGAGTTGAAGAAGAAAGAGAAAAATGGAGATGTTGAGAAGGAAGATAAAATTAAGGATAGGATAGTGGAACCTCAGACAAGAATGCCTCCACTTCCTTTCTCGCAAAGATTTCAAAAGAAAGCCTTAGAAGAGAAATAAAAAAAAAATTTCTCCAGATATTCAAACAACTTCAAATTAACATCCCATTTGTTGGAACTTTAGAGTAGATGCCTCTATACACTAAGTTCTTGAAAGAGATGTTAAGTAACAAGAAAAAATTGAATGAGTTGGGCATAATCATGCTTACAGAGAAATGCAGTGCAATAATTCTCAATAAGCTTCCTCCTAAGCTACGAGACTCAAGTACCTTCTTAGTGCCATGTGTCATTGGAGATATATTTGATGGGGGAGCTCTTTGTGACCTCAGATCAAGTGTGAATTTGATGTCAGTTGCAATTTTTGAACAACTTCAACTTGGGGAAGTACAACCTACTTCAGTTACTCTACAACTAGCTAATTGGAGCTTGTCTAAGCCAATAGGTATTATTGAAGATGTTTTAGTCAATGTGAATAAGTTTATCTTTCTAGTTGACTTTATCATCTTAGACATACCAGTGGATAGAAAGTTGCTTCTTTTGTTGGGTAGACCTTTCTTGGCAATAGCTCAAGCTCTAATTAATGTAGAGATGGGTGAAATCAAGCTACAAGTAGGGGATGAAGAGATTCTCTTTAATATAAACAAAGTTTTGAAATTCTTTGATCAAACAAATGACTATTTTTGAGTTAAGATTTATGAGGAATACATTCAAGAAGTACTAGAAACGTATAGAGAAAAAGAATCATTGGAGGTATTATTACATGAGATAGACATAGTTGAATAGCAAGAGATTGATGAATGTAAGATGATGATACATGAAAATCCCTTATGGTTAAGTTTTTTGAGGAAATTTGAACTATTGGAATTGGAGTCTAGAGTGGTTCCATCAATGAAGCTGTCTATTGAAGAACCTCCAAGGTTGGATTTGAAATCATTGTCATCTCATTTGAAGTATGCTTATTTGGGTACGGACAATTCTTTACCAGTTATGATTTCCACATCTTTGAATGATGAACAAGAGCAAAGGTTAATTGATATACTTAGGGCTCACAAATTAGCTATGATTTGGACAATTGCGAATATCAAAAGCATTAGTCCAGCAATAGTGATACACAAAATCTTGTTAGAATATGAATATAAGAAATCTATTGAGGGGCAAAGGAGACTAACCCAATCATGAAGAAAGTAGTTAAGAAGGAGATACTTAAATGGTTGAATGCAAGGATCATATACCCTATCTCTAATAGTAGTAGGGTTAGCCCGATACAGTGTATACCTAAAAAAAGAGAAATGACAGTAGTAAAGAATGATCATAATAAGGTTATTTCCACTAGAACGGTTACTGGGTGGTAGATTTATATAGATTATAGGAAGTTTAATGCATCAACATGCAAAGATAATTTTCGGGCTATGTTGAAAAGTGGCAAGAGCATTACATAGCCCGAAAGACATCCTTCTAAATACAAAGGTACTGTAAGGGCAAGTAAATGCTATATTTTCTTGATCTTCTGGGGCAATTGCTATTTGATTGTATCAGGAATATCTGTCCAAGAAATAAAAATATTGCTTCCCAACCAAGCAATTCTATCTTTGCGAATTTCATTGAACACACCATAGAAGTTTTTATAGACAATTTCTCTATTTTTGAAAAATCATTTAAGGTGTGTTTGGCAAATTTAGAATAAGTCTTAAAGCAATGTGAAGAAATAAATTTGGTGTTGAATTAGGACAAATGTCATTTCAAGGTCACTAAAGGAATTGTTTTGGGCCATAAAGTCTCTAAACATGGTCTGGAAGTGGATTGTGCCAAAATTGTAGTGATTGAGCAACTTCCACCACCCAACAATGTAAAAGGAGTCTGGAGTTTTCTTGGTCATGCCGGTTTCTATTGCCAGTTTATCAAGGATTTCTCAAAAATTGCAAAGCTTTTTTGCAGACTTCTGGAGAAGGACATACCCTTTCAGTTTACTGATGAGTGCTTGAAAGTGTTTGAAGAGCTAAAGCAGAGGTTGATCACTGAGCCCATCATTGTAGCTCTAAATTAGAGTCAACCATTTGAACTCATATGCGACGCAAGTGATTATGCAGTAGGAGTTATTCTCAGTCAGAAGAAGGGCAAGGTATTTTACCTCATTTACTATACTAGTCAAACCTTGAATGATATTCAGGTAAATTATTCCACAACTAAGAAAGAAATGTTAGTTATAATTTTTGCTTTCAATAAATTTCGTGTTTATTTAATGGGTGCTAATATAATTGTGCATATTGATCATGCAACCATTAAATACTTGTTAAGTAAAAAAGAGTCAAAACTTAGGCTAATTAGATGGGTCCTTCTTTTACAAGAATTTGATGTGCATATAGTGGATAGGAAAAGAAGTGACAATCAAGTTGATGATCATTTGTCTCGGTTAGTTCAAGAGTCTAAATGTATGGATGGGGCTGTGATTGATGAATGTTTTCCTGATGAGCAATTATTTCTTGTTGCAAGTTTGACTGAAATTCCATGGTATGCTGATATTGTGAATTATCTCGTGTGTAATATATTACCACCTAATTTAAGTTATTACTAAAAGCAAAAAAATTTTCATGATGTAACTTACTATTTGTGGGATAAACCTTTTTTTTAAAAGGTGTGCTGATTTTGTGATTCAAAAATATGTGCCTAAAATTAAGCAAGAAGTCATTTTGTACGCTTGTCATTCATTTGCCTATGGGAGTCATTTTAAGGGTCAAAAGACTGCACATAAGGTGTTAGAATCTGGTTTTTATTGGCCTACATTGTTTAAAGATACTCACAATTTTGCTATCAAGTGTGATAGATGCCAAAGAACAAGGAACATTTCAAGGCAACAAGAAATGCCATAGTCTAGGATTTTAAAAGTTAAACTCTTTGATGTTTAGGGCATGGACTTCATACTTTTGGCTATAGAATATGTGAGCAGATGGGTTGAAGCAATGGCTTGTATAGCCAACAATTCTAACATAGTGATCAGATCCCTCAAGAAGTACATCTTCACTAGGTTTGGGGTGCCTCAAGCTATTATCACTATAAAGGCACTCACTTCCATAACAAGCAGTTAAAGAATTTGTTAATATAACAACCAGAAGAAGAAAAGAAAAGAAAAAAAAAAGAAAAGAGAAAAGAAAAGCTGAAAATTTTTGGAAGCTGAAAATTTTCTAAATCTGCTAGCTACAGCCTAGCTATAGCGAATGTACCTGTTCGCTATAGCGAGAAATGGTCTAGCTATAGCGAGAGTGCCTTCTAGCTATAACAAGAATGCTTTTAGCTATAGCAAGTTCGGGCACCCCATATAAAAATTAGGGAGTTGCTCACCGTAGCGCACGCTGTATCGAAGGCAGAGGTCTAGGACTGATTCGAGCTCGTCGTAGCGAGGGTTAGTCCAGAAAAGCGTGAAAAAAGAGGATTTGACTTTTTAAAGCGTCCCAACTCCTTCTTTCACTCTGTAACCGACTCGGGCTTACTCTAAGATAGAGAAAAGGGCGGAGGAGAGAGAGAGAAGCCTAGAGGAGGAAGGAAGAACAAGAAAGGTAAGGATTTCCATGGCTTTTCTCTTAGCATGTTGCTCTTCTCCCCTTATCCTCTCTTCCCACGGTTTTAGTAGTTAAAGTAGCCATGTTTTGAGCTTGATTCAGAGGAGGGAGAGTAGAAAACCCCTCTTGAAGAAGACCAAGACTCACATATCCTTACTTCTCCCTTGCTTCCTTCTTGAGAGCTTGAGAGAGGAAGGAGAGTTGATGAGTTTCTAGTGAAAGAAAGAACCTCTAGCTCTTACATGCTTAGTAGGGTTGCTAGAAAGAAATCCCTAGCTTCATGAATAAAGTGTTAAGAGAATAATTTCATGTTTCTTGTATGGTTAGGCTCAAGAGAAGCACTCCCATCTAGAGGTGATTGTGAAACCCACAAGGGAGGAGATAAATTGAAAGAGAAAGTTGTGTAATAGCTAATAAGGTAGCTCTCTCCATCTTCTTTCATGCATAAGATGTGTGCTTACATTGTCTTGCTTGTGTGTGTGTATGTTTTGAACCATGAGAAGTATGCTAGCATGATGATGTTTTATGTATTTCAATGATATTTTATGTGATTTCTTGAGTTTGCTTGAGTATGGAAAAGCCAATAACCCTTTAGCCATAGTGAGGATGAGCCAAAAACCCTCAAGTTGGTTGAGACAAAGTAAAGAGTCTCCCAAAAGTGAGGTTGACTCCCAAAGAGCAAGGGTTGAGTCTAAGAACCTCTTAGAGAATGGGTGAGGCAAGTCCAAAATCCACAAGTGAGTGGGTGAGGTTAATACATTTACTTGGCAAGCTTTTATATGTTATGTATGGCCTACTTACATGTTGAAAATGCTTTTCTTATGTATGGCCAACTCAAATGTTGCAAATGCTTTTCTTATGATTTCACATGCTAATATGCCCATGCATACATTGTGAGACTTGTTTGCATGCTTTGTGTGTATGATTGAATGAGAGATGAGCTATTGAGATTCTTTGAATCTCACTCCCCCTCTCCACCATCCCAACATGCTAGGTGGACCAAGTGAGGCAAGAGATGGGAGCCACCAAGCTTGAAGCTAGGGAGATTAGTGAAGACTTGTAAAATAGCCTCTTATAATCATTTTGTAGTTAAGTCGAGAAGTGTAAACTAATGATGTATATGATGTAGCATCTATGAATCCTTGTAAATGAATGTATTTACCATATATGTATGATAATGAGCACCATTTTGAATGACGTAGCAAGCTTGTATGAAAAACATGATTTTAGCATTGGCCACATGGGTGTATAAGTGGATGTGGAAAAGTGAGTTTCGTAAGTCTGGGTCATTAGACACTTGAGCCATGATTGGTAGCCCATATGGATGCTTTCTCATGTGCTCATAGAGCCTTAGAGATAGGAAAACCAAAGTTGGACCCCATTAGCCTCTTTTAACACAAGGAAGTGGCCCTTTTGTGCGTGATGTCCAAACCTGACCAAATGACCTCTTCTTGCCTTGAGATTCGGCATGTGACTAGATCTTGTCTAGAAATTTTTGGGAAGCTAAAGATCAAATCATTTGGAGGTCTATAGAATTTTCTATGATTTTTCAAAGTTGGTATCAGAATTTCGGATTTCCAGAAACACTGTTCATTTGGTCAGTTATGGAATTGTGTCATCCGAGGGAAAACGTGATCCAATGATTGTGAAATTTTATAGAAAGAAACTAGACAGTCACAGTGACTTGTAGGAACTAGAAGCACCTCATTTGGGGGTCTAGAGAGGAAGATATGCATTTTCGAAATTCCTGCCTAGCATCAGTCATCCTACCAAACCCGAGGTACTGTTTCATCAGTTTCCGGGAGTTTGGTTTAATGAATTGATCTGGAGAAATTTTTCCTCTCTAGTTAACATCCACATCTTTCCATAGTGATATCATTTGCATGCAGTGGATTTTTTGGAATTAGTTAGACATTTTTGAAATCCATATCAGTAAACTGTGACAGTAGCAGAGCCCCCTCCGACCTCCAGATGATTTCGCGTGTCAAACACGTTATGTGTGGGATTTTATGAGTTGTATATATTTTTCCCATGAAGTAGACAGTCTAAGATTTCCATAGTGACTAGGAGAGCATGTTTTTGATTTTTCTGTATTTAGTTATTAATTTCCAAACTTTGCCCAGAAATGAGGCCAAATCTGTCGAAAACGAAATTGCATGTCTCATATCCCTTTTTGCTTTCCATGGGTTTAAAGCATATTTTTGGGATCGAAATGAGTCTTAATAGTGCAATTAAACATGAAGATGCATAGAAAGAGCTCACCCGGTCCATGTGACACTAAAGTGAATGTCTACCCATGCATGATGCCAAAGAGAAAGAATATGAACCTAAAGAAAATGATCTCCCTTTTATGCTTCCCATATGTATATGAGCATGTAAGGCATGATGGGTATGAGCTAGAAATGAAGGTGTTACAGTTATGTTGAGATTGATACGTTGTTGGATAATAAAACCAATGATCTCCCTTAATTAACTTTAATGATTGAAGTTAGAGTAGATAATTAGAATTGGTTTTGGAAATGTATTATGGTTATTAATAAGATCACTTGATTGCTTCAAAACTGTTTGTTGAAACACACACACACTTTAGAATTAAAAAGGTGTTGTTATTATTGCATTATTTATGTAATTCAATATTGAGTTTAGTTGATCTCCTTCTTCTGACGCCAATTATACTCTAAGTGTGGGGGGAATTCTTAATCCTAGTAGATTGGATTTTAATTGTGGAAGAGAATTGGGTTAGTGGTCACTTTAATTGATATTTTTTAAGATTGCTTGAAGACAAGCAATAGTACAAGTGTGAGGGAGTTTGATGACTCCCTAATTTTGGTAAGTATAAGGTATATTTTATGATTGATTAGAGAGTCATTTACCTTTTTCTTGATTGATTTTATATAAATTTTTATTCAATCAAAATAAATAAATAAAATATAATATTTACAGTATTTTTAGTAGTTTTGAGTTTTATTTTATTTTAATTTTAATCGTAAGAGAAAGGTAGAGACTTGTTAGAAAGGAATAAAGAAAAGGAGAAAGATGGAAGTCAAAAGCAAGCTATTCAAGTCTCCTCACTATAGCGAAAATGCTAGCTCATTATAGTGAGTTCGTGGCTCATACAAAATCCAGGAAATTTCTAGCTACAGCATAGGCTATGGTGAGTACAACAGAGGTCTAGAACTGATAAGCTCTTGCAATAACAAGAGGTACTTCTTGCTATAATGAGACTTATTACTAAAACGCACAGCTTTAACTTTTAGATTTAAAACACGGTGGGTAACTAGAGATTGGGGATTTTGAGGCTGGGGGGAGAACTTCTAAGGAGAAAAATGCACCAGTGAGCTAGGGTTTGAAAGCAAGGAGCTTGGATTGAAGATTGGAGGCCGAATTAATGCAATTTCACTAAGTTTTCTAATATTCTCCATCTTTCCTTCTATGAACTCTTGTTTATTCAAATCTTTGGTTTTGTTTGCAATGTGTAAAGCCATGTGTGGCTAGATTTACTATATTCTAGGTTTACTTGAACCTATTGCCATGTAAAGGAGATTTTGTGAAGTTAAATTGGTTTGATTATTGATTTAAATGCTTAATCTAGTTAGTATTATTCATTTGGGAGTTTGGCCATCTCTTTTACGGATTTGAGGGTTTGAGATTAGCTCTTGAGAAAAGGGAAATCTTAATGGACCAATTGATTGAGCAACTTAGGTTTAGGTTGTCCTAATTTGTTCCTAGGTATAGAAATATATCTAAGAATCTTAAGTGGTTTGAAAGGATTGAACATAATTAACTTGATTGATTCTGAGAGAAATCTGCAATTAAATAAGATAGAAGTCCGAGTGGTTTGAGAGACACTTAGGCTCATTTAATTTTCTTAACACTCAGATAAGTAATTAAACTAATTAATTGAGCAACTCAATTCTTGACAATTAAGGGATAGAAACCTAGGATGCTTTTTAGTTATTCTCATTAGAACAATCCTAACATTCAGTATTCTTTTAAGTTCATTTTTATTTTCTTACACTGATATTTTGGTTTTCTTGACTTAAATGAAAGTGAAACTTAGGCCTAATTGGGTTTAGACCAATTCCCTGTGGGACGACCTTGATTCACTATATTATGTAAATGATCCATACGCTTGTGGAATCTATTGCAAAAATAGTGGCTATCAGTAGCCCATGGTCTAGCAAGTGTAAAATGACTAATGAATGATGTGCAAGTCATGAGATTAGAGTTAGAATCAATGAAATGCAATATGGGCACCAAAGGTGCAAGATAACAAGACAGAAGTTTAGGCAAATTTAGTGGCATACCTATATTTTGATGTAAGTCATATTTTATGTTAAAGACCAGTTAGATGAGTTAGTTGCTATTAAGAAACTTGCTAAAAAAATTTCATCAATAACTAATAGGGCAAGTTTATGAATAGCTAAAACATACTCATAATGAGTATTAAAATGTATATCTGCCCATGGAGGCCTTAATGGACAAATTTGGATGTGAAACTTGGTAGGAATTTCAAGGACATCCTAAAGTTGTATATGAGTAAGCTTTTGTAATTTTTAGGTTAGTACAAAATATTTTATGAAATTTGAAATTTACCTCAATAAAGCTGCCTTGTATTTGTTTTAGTCTCTAGTGCAACAGCAGTTTCCACATTTTATGAAGGGCCAAATGGATTCATTCTAACTTGAAATTTTCATACTAGCTAGGGCATATTAAGAGCTTTTCATGGAGTCTTAGTTTGCCCAATTTGGACACTCTTAGCCGAGGTTATGAATTTTCAAATTTAGCATTAAAAAATTGTCTTACAGTAGCAACCAGCCACTATTTTGCCATTTTTAAAAGACCAAATGTAATCAATTAATTCTAAGATTTTTACAATAGAAAGTACGTATTGTGACTTTCCAAAAAAGTATTATTTACCTAATTTAGGAGTCTCTAACCAAGGTTATGCATTTTTAAAGTTAAACTATAATATGTGATATATAGGGAAATTAAGGGGTATATGAGCAAGTTAGCATAGATATGCATTGGTTACTTCTTTTCCATGTTTAATGTAATATTTTAGGCATGTGGAGATAACTAGAATGGTCTTTGAGCAAGAAAACCAAGAAGTGAAAAATTAAGCTAGTAAAGGCCAAGTAAAAGAGACAAATGAAAAGAGTTAGACCAAGCAAGAGGCAAAAGAAGTTTAACATCAAATTTTCATCTCCCAAGTAGCATCTCTCTGTTCTTTGTATGCATGCTTATAACCATGAGTGTTTGGATGCTTGTGTGCTATGACATCTTATATGATGCTATGCTCGTATATTTGAACTATTTTGATGTAACGTGCTTTGTTTATTATATGTTATAGTATTAACGATGCCTAAAGAGAGAATTGAACATAATATTTCTTTCCTAAGTGAAGCTCAGTTAATTTATGTTTTAAGAGTTGTGGTCACTAACTGATTGAGCAAGTATGTATATACTAGTCTTAATATTTCATGAATTATGTCATGTGTGCACTTGTGTTATTTATGCTTGGGTGACTTGATATATGCATTGAATGTGGAGTATGCTACTGAGATTCTTCCTAAAATCTCAGCTTATTTATCTTCCCACTAACTAGTGCCAGGAGAAAGATCAAGCAAAGGAAAGGAAAAAGCTAGCTTGCAATGAATGCAGCTAAAGTTGGATATGTGCTAGCAGTATACCCTATAGTTCTTACTCTTAAATGTATAAATTTTAGCATGATTTATGCTATATTAACTAGTTTAATTTTAGCAAGTGATGTAAACTTAAGTATTAGTTGCTTATTACTTTATAGCATTGAATCATGTGTACCTAGGTTAGTTTATCATATGTCCATCTAGTTTAGATAAGTTATGAGGTGTTATATGTTGTTAATAATACTTGCATTTTTTATAACCATTTTGTAATGGTTGTTATATGACTTTTTAAAGGTCTGGATGATAAAAAATTTAAGGGAAAATGCTGTCAAATTTTTCCTAGAAATCAATGGAATTTGTTAATTATTAATTAGTGATTTACATTGGTACAAAGATTTACCAATAATGTGCCATATGGTTTTAGATAGAAAAGGTATCATATTAGAGGCTTAAACAAATTTCTCAAGATTTTTTTTTTGGGTGTTGAGATCTATATCTGCAATTATAAGTAAGTGGACTCGTAAATGAACCACAAAAGAAATAATAGGTTAAGGTGTTACATTTTATGGTTTGATAGGTTAAGGTATTACATTTTATGGTTTGATAGGTTAAGGTGTTACATTTTATGACTCAAAACCATGTCTTTAACACTTACAAATGATAATGTAATGGTGGGAAAGCACTTATAACACTCATATGCTCACTTTGGTTAAGTTATGCATTACCATGCAAGAATGGAGGATCTTTTAAGCAAGTGATGATAATCTTTTTATTTTTATTTTGAAAATATGCATCTATAAGTAAGAAAAACTAATTTTGTTATACCCATAATATCATATATATCTAAGATGAAGGTTTAGGGATGAATGGATGAAGCTTGCCAAATAGCACAAAATAATATAAAACATTTGGCTAGATGTATACTTCTAGATTATTGTGTGCTATTTGCTATAAGGAAATAAATACATTCTTTTGTGGTAATCAAATTTCATGTCAATCTCTTTTAGGTGGCCATAAATTGTTAAAATACCTTAAGTTTTTGGGCCAAGCTTTAGTATCATGGCCATTGGTTTGATATTCCTCTATAAAGCCCAATGAAGTAAGATCTCCCAATGTTCTTAGCTTGATAGGAGGAGATTTGTGTGATGAAGTCACGCTTGAAGGAAAGATTATTAAGATTTAAGGGTGGGTAGTAGAATGTGTCCCTTCTTATTGTGGAACTTTAGTGTATACATTCCACATTGAAATTTTAAAGGGCCACCAAAAGACTTTTCATGGTGAAAATTCTATCACCACAAAAGACTTTTAGTCACAAGTTATCTTCAGTTTCCATAAAAGACTTTTATTGTCCACTTATTTTGTATTGCCACTAAAAGTTTTTGCAAAATAAGAAATATCTGTTTAACTGTGACCTTTTGTGGCAATTTATTTGTGTTGCCATTAAAAGTGCATTTCTAGTGGCAACTTTTTTAGTTGCTGCAAAAAATTGTCATTAAAAGCATTTTTTTAATGTTAATTTCTTTCAACTATATACAGTTTCAAAATCAAAAGGGAGTGGTAATAAGCCATATCTAAAGTACAAGTACATCCAATTTACAAATAGCAAAACGCCTATGTAAAACAAATGCATAGATTACCCCTTCCCATGCCTTGCGGTCCAATCCCACCTTCTAAAATGTAAAAAGAGAGGGTGAGTTGTGAAATTTGGTGAGCAAATGACAAATTATAATAATTGAAAATGAGATGAGTGGGCGTGAGTTTTCAAAGAAAATAAATTTAAATAAAATATATTGTTTTAAAATAATGATCATAATTTTAAGGGGTTGGGACGCGTGGCAGAGTGGGAGACGCAAATGACTTGGACGGTTCCGATCTGTCAAAAATGACTCTCTCATTTTTGCGCCCAAACTTGAGGGAATCTGGACTCCTGAAGTTGCATATGCACTGGCCTGTCTCTCACATTTTAATATCAATAAGGTTATTCAATTCTTTGTGTCATTTATTTTTTATAACGATTAGCCGATGAATATGAATGATTTGGTGGAAATGATACTCTACTACAAAATTCGTTTTACTGAAGGTACTAGAATACTATAAATTATTTGGTGTCATTTATTTTTTATTGTTCCTTCCACACTGAATGTACTAATAGACAAATGCTGTCTAAGTCTATAATAGGACCAAATTGAGGAAAAAAAGAGAGAGTGAAGAGTCATGAATCATGACAGAGAGAAAAGCTCCAACAATTTCTTGTTTAATCTCTGTAATTAGACTAACTAATTCAAGTCAACTTTCATCCACATTTTATTATTGATTGTTTTCCACCAAGCGGTTGTCGGTAGGAGATATTAAATTCATGCTGTATTATTAATTGATACCATGTATTCTTTCTCCTACCGATAATTATTCATGCAAGTAGTCTAGCTGTGAATTTTTTTTTATTTGCTTAATTTATTAACAATCAACTATCTTATAGTGGAGACGTGGACCTTGACTGATTTTTGGTTTTTGTAATCATTTAGACAGCGAGGTTAATATGTGTGTGTGTGTGTGTGTGTAATCCTATAAGAAATATTTATATATAAAAAATGTGTACACATAAATCTCATTGGTTGATTTATTGTAATAGGGATCACCTTAGGGAATACTATGATGTAGTGTTTTTCATTTAGTATGGGCTATAATTCTAATTCACATTATGTGAAAGTAATAAATTCATCGCATGCCTACAAAATTCAATTCAAAGGCGGTTGAGTCAATAAGAATTTGGTTATTTTATATATTTTGAAAGTGTTAAGTAATTTCTCATTACATTATCTTAAAAGCACCTCACAAAGCAATCAAATGCGTCCAAGGATCCAACTCACTTCCCTCGCTTCCTTGAGGTTGTATTTGGTTTGACAGTATAAAATAATATAATACATTATAATTTATTAGTTATTTAGTACTTTTCATGTATTATATAATTAGCTAATATATCAAATTCCTTATATACATCAAAATGATGTATAAACTAATTTAAGAATTAGACATGATTAGATTTTGATTTATAAGATCTAATATTTTTCTGTTCTAACCCTCCCGTGTAAAGACGCACATGAGATGAGTATTCATCTAGCCTCATGCCTAAGTCAATTTAGCGCTAAGTTAATTTTTTTAAAAAAATTAATAATATTAGAAAAGGTCTCGCTAAATTGTCCTATTTTTAAACTAGATTATATATAAATATATATAAGAACAATGCTTTTTTATTTTTAAAGTAAGGACCAAATTAAAATTTTCATAAAATTATAGGGACCAAAATTGTATTTATATTTTCATCGTATGCTAAAATAAATCATTTATATTTATTGTCTAAATGACCAAGTCAATTTAGAGAAAAATGGAGAGAAGGAAAAAAAAATTGAAAGAAAGAAAAAGATAGGGAGGGAAAGAGAGACCCACTCATTTCTCTTTTATCCTCTCTATCTCTCTTCAAATGATTTGAGGCATTAAGATAATAAATATAGAGAATCTATGGGCCTGTTTGAAATTGTTTTTGTTTTAATGTTTTCAAAACATATGTTTTCAAGAATAAATTTTTGAGAACAAAAAAGTAAAAAAATCTGTTTGAATCATTATTTTGAAAAGTAATTATTTTTTGTTTTTTACCTGATTTTATAGAATAAAAATTACAGAACACTTAAAAAGTGTTCTAAGTTTTTTGTTTTTGAAAACAAAATTTTATTTTTTTGTTTTACAAAACACTTCATTAAAAATACATTATCAAACAAGTTTTTTTGTTTTTTTATTTTTGAAAACAAAAAAATTGTTTTGCAGAATCAAATCAAACAGGGCCTATGTTTCCCAAGGCATTCGACAACTATGTGTCAAAAGAAAAATAATAAATAATTAATGAATTAAAGAGTGAGGGAAAAAAAAAAAGAGTGGTAACATAAAAAAGTAGCTGGAGTTGCGCTGCAGTTATATATAAAGGCCATTCACTTCGCATTTTGGTGGTACCTATCAAGGTTCCAGAGAAAATTTACTAATTTAATAACGAAGAGAGAGATAGAAAATAAAGAGAGCCAAAGAAAAATCTCGTAATAAGACACAAACTTCCCATTATAGTTTCTGCTCTGGTAATTATCAAGGTTGGCCTTTGTTCCTCAGAAAATAACTAGGATTTTCTTTCCGGGTCTTCATGTTTAATTTCGTTCTTAGCATCTTAACAGCATTATCAGGGCTCATAATCATAATGTCATTCTGTTCTTCTTCTGCAATGAAGTTGCTAACTTTTAATTTGCAGGTTTCATAATTCTGAAAGATGAAAAAGGTCGGTGAGATAAGGAAACAGGTTTTCTTGCTGTGGTGGTTTGGAATGACTGTGCAGCTCTGCTTCTTGCTGGGTCGTTGTTCTGATGAGAAGACTTCAGATAGGTCTTCCCTCGCCGTCTGCTTCTTTTTTTAACTGTATAGCTTCGATGCTTTTGCTTTACCTGACACAGAGAAAACAGAAGAGGGAGAGAAAATTAAAAACGAAGACATTCTATATTGATGTCACTGTTTTTATGCTTTCCATGGTAAGTTATCATTGAAAAAGAAATGAGAAAGAGTCACGCTTACTTGTCTTATGTGTTCCTATTTCTTCTCACATGAAAACTTCTAAAGTTCGATGCCCTTTATAATCTTTTTATGGCTATGGTTCCAATAAGCATTATGAAGTTCCTTTTCACTTGTCCATCTTTATGGTAAAGAAAAGACATTTTACAAGTTAGCCATTGAGGTACCTCGCTGTTGCATCTACATCTTCCCCTGTAACATCTGACTCTTTCTCCTTCACAAGTCTCCTGTCTACTTGTTAAGAAGTCTTAACCTGTAGGGTCACATAACTTGTATCCTTTGCCAAAATAACCAAACTCTGAACTTAATCTCTGCAACTTAATTGCATTTTCTCTATCCCCTACTCTGCTTCATAATGGTAAAAATAAATAAAATAAATCCCTCTCGTTCTGTTCATGAAAAATAATATTGGTTTACAAGTCCATTCATGCACCCAAAAGTCTCCGCCCTGACAACAAATTTCAATTCTCTTTCTCTCCTTCTCTCTCTCTCTGTCTCTCTCTCCGTGTCTCTCTCTTTTTCTTGTTGGGGAATTAGATCTCTCACTTTACTTCTAATAAGGACCTCGTGAAGGGGCAGACGAAGAAAAATATAAGAGGAAAAAAGACAGAATTTGTTATATCTCTACCTTGAAGAAAACACAGAACACAACCCTCTCATTCAAGTTGAGGGAAAGTCCAATATCATATCATTCTTTTCATTGCCTCATTCACAATAAATCACAAGTTTATATACGGCAAATTTTGGTAAAACGGCAAAATAAAGCATAAAAACGCAGCAAGCCACAAAACGCACAAGGATAAGACAGATAGCAGATGGCATATTCTCTACAGAATTTTGGCCTAAACATATTGCAAATTATTTCTGAGAATACGGTTGATCATCGGATGGTATGATCAGCTAGCCATTGTTGGGACCTCCTCTCTTCGGTTGATTGTCTCACTGCAATATTATTCTCTTCCTCTAGACGCGCCGTCTGTCCATTCTTGTTGCTACCCCTTAATTCATAACAGAATTATTAATCACTAGAAACATGTAGTTGTCTATATCTATATTCAATCAATTTGATGTCATGCATGCTTTGAAATAGTTGTACCTTTGGACATGATGACGTAATATATATACTCCATAATGCTCTTTTGACTTCATGATTATAACCTTTCCTTTTGCAGGCATGTTTCCAATATCAGAAGAGATTTGTGGGGGATTAACACTCCAAAACCCAGACCTTCTGTTTCTGCAGTTAAGGTGAATGCAGAACATCATGGGCAAGTGGTGATTGACAATGGCATCGTCAAAGTCACTTTGTCGAGACCCGAGGGCTATGTTGTCGGAATATCATACAATGGAATTGACAATGTACTAGAATCTCGTAACGAAGAACAAGACAGAGGGTACCTGCCTCAGACTTCTTCATGAAATGAATCCAATTAAAGCTCAACTTCTCTTTTAAAGAAAAAAAAGAAATTAATCCGGCAAAGTTTATCATAAAATTGAAAGAATTCCCATGTTCATATTCGCAGGTATTTTGATGTAGTTTGGAATAAACCTGGAAAAAATAGCACTTTTCAGAGGTATAATAATGTTTGTCCTCTTATTAATGACAAATAAAGTAATGCAAGCTTCTTGCCCCGAATTGATTTAAGAGATTATTACATATACAAACACTGCAGAATCGATGCGACCCATTTTTCAATTGTAGCAGCGGACGAGAACCAAGTGGAGATTTCATTCATAAGAACATGGACATCTGCCAGGGAAGGCACAGACGTGCCCATAAACATAGACCAAAGGTGGATTCTAACATGTTTGGTATCACCGTGGAAAATAGGAGGGAAATGAAAAATTTTATGTAATTTTACTTTTGTAATCATTACTCAATATTATTTATTGATTATTATTCAATATTAAAGTTATTTTTTATTTATAAAAATCACTTTTTTCTATTTTTATTTTCATACTTAATTTTTTTGCATTTCATACAATTTAAGAACAAACAGAGACATCCATGTTACATGTTAATTAACTAAGTATGAGATAAAAATTAAATTTTCAGGTATATATTGCGAAGAGGCGATTCTGGATTTTACTCTTATGCAATTTTCGAGCGCCCGGAAGGATTTCCAGCAGTGGAGATTGATCAAATTAGGATTGTTTACAAGCTCCAAGAAGACAGGTAATGACCCAAAAGATTGGTAATTAAGTAAATTTAAAGAATTCATTCTCTGAAACAAATGAAGAAAATTATATACTGTACAGGTTTCATTATATGGCTATATCAGACAATAGGCAAAGATTCATGCCAACCATGGAAGATAGAGAACGCGGGCAAATCCTAGCTTATCCTGAAGCTGTTCTCTTGACCCAGCCATCTAACGAAGACTTCAGAGGAGAGGTACCTCTTTCTCTCCATCTGAAAACTTACTTTCTGCACCCTATAGTATTTGGATATATCTGTGTAGGCCCACATGAATTTAATCTGAATTCTTCATTGTTAAAATGTATATTATTCCTACGTAGAGTACTGTTTGTTTTGATATGATTATAAAATGCCCGTGAATGGCTGAGTGTGTGGGTTCAGGTGGACGACAAATATCAGTACTCTTGTGAGAATAAAGACAACAGAGTCCATGGTTGGATTAGCTTTGATTCTGATGCACCCATGGGCTTCTGGTTAATAACACCTAGCAACGAGTTTCGCAATGCGGGGCCCATCAAGCAAGACCTCACCTCTCATGTCGGCCCCTTTACTCTTTCTGTAAGTCTCCAACTTTTGAAACAGATCGTTTGCAGTATCATATGAGATATAGTTGGAGACAGAAAGATTGAGAACTTACTATGGTTAGAAGCTGCATTTTGATATTATCCCACTCCCTCAATTTATTTCTCTCTAATTGTATAGTATCGATTTTCTCCTAAACTGCAAAACATCCTCCAACATCACATAAAACTTTGTAGCTACAAAATGTAAAGTGTAAGTTAAAATATAATAAAATGATACCAGCAAAAATAAAAATAATAAAATGAGTGCATTAATTGCAGGCAAAAACAAGAAGTTCCTTAAATTAAAATGATGTGCCATTATGTTATTTCATTGTTTATCCGCATGTTTGGAATCACGTTTGAAACCACGTTTATCTAAAAGCTTCATTTTATTACTTCCTATAAAATCACGTTTGGAGATTTCCAAACGCATTTCCAAACGCAGCATATGTTAGTCCAAACAAAAACAAACCCAAATCCTTATGTGGTGAAAACAAAACTCATAATTGATATGGCCAGATGAGGCAGAAGCCATAGGTCCCTACGAGACACTAGGCAACAAAGCAGCGTTTTGTTTCCCCATTTAATTTGCTAAATTTGAGTGATTTGTAGACGTTTGTGAGCACCCACTATGCTGGGAAGGAGGTAACCATGGCATTTCAAGAAGGGGAGACCTATAAGAAGGTTTTTGGCCCCGTTTTTTTGTATCTTAACTCTGTTTCAAGCAATAAGGATGCACAATCGCTCTGGCCAAATGCTGTACAACAGGTAATTAAGTACTAATTTCCCTCGAGTTAATTTGCCCAGAAATTAAGCAACTTTATAATGTGTTGTTTGATTCAATTAGATGTCTAAGGAAGCCCAAAGCTGGCCTTATGACTTCCCACAATCCCAAAATTTCATTCCACACACTCAACGTGGAAGCGTGGCCGGAAGATTACTAGTTCAGGATCGGTATATCAAAGGAGGCAAATTACTATATGGTAACTCTGCTTATGTTGGTCTAGCGCTGCCTGGTGCTGCAGGATCATGGCAAAGAGAAAGCAAGGTATTTCTTGTTACGAAGGGTTATTTGCAACAAAGGTATATTAATTTTGAACTCAAAATTTCAATTTTGTGGTACCTTATAGGGTTATCAATTTTGGACCCAAGCTGACAAGGAGGGCTATTTCGTGATAAAGAATGTTATACCAGGGTACTATAAATTGTTTGCATGGGTTCCTGGTTTTATTGGTGATTACAAATATGATGTTACAATCATCATCACGCCAAGTACAACATTTTCTTCAATATCCTTTTAGTTTCGCCTATATCAAAATTTCAATACTTGCTCATTCACTTGTTTTGTATTTGTAGGATGTTTAATCAAATTAGATTCACTTGTATATAGGCCTCCAAGAAATGGTCCTACCCTTTGGGAAATTGGAGTCCCGGATCGCTCAGCTGCAGAATTTTATATCCCAGACCCTTACCCTACACTTACGAACAAATTATACAATAAACAACCCAAAGAAAAGTTAGGTCATGATTCACAGTTGCTATCAATATGCGCACTTTCTTTTCCTTTTACGCAGACAGTAATTTTTACTTTCACAGGTTTAGGCAATATGGATTGTGGGAACGTTATGCTGATTTATATCCAAATAATGATCTAGTTTACATTGTTGGCGTTGATACATACGATAAAGACTGGTTCTTTGCCCAAGTTACAAGGTATTTTAAATAATGTAATCTTTTAATGTAGCTATTGATTGTTAAAATTTTGTTATTTTTGACTCTATAATAAATTTTTTACAGGAGGACAGGAAATAGGATATACCAACCAACGACATGGCAAATTATATTTGAACTTCAAAATGATACATTTATTGGAAATTACACCCTAAAACTGGCCTTAGCATCGGCCACTGATTCTGAATTGCAGGTACATTAAAACACCTTGTTTGGAGCGTCTTTTTTTTTTTTTGGGCTATGGATGGATTATTTCACTAAAAATAAGCCTGATTTTGGAGCTTTTATTGTAGGTTTGGTTCAATCAGCAGGATAATAATCCTCCCCTGTTTGAAACTGGAAGAATAGGAGGAGACAATGCCATAGCAAGGCATGGAATCCATAGATTATATTGGTTGTTCAGCATTGACGTTCCAAGTGATCATTTAGTGGAAGGAAATAATACTATTTATCTAAAGCAGTCATATGCCATTAATCCTTTCCAAGGAGTTATGTATGATTATATACGTTTAGAAAGACCTCCAACTCCAAGGACTTGATTGTGTTGACACAATAATTTGATATGTAATTAGTTTATCTCGGTTGTAATAATTTCATTTTACTCTTAGTGAGAATGGTATATTATAGGTTACAGAATAATATTGGTTTTTAGATGAAGATGGTTGTTTCATTCTTGAATTATGTTCTTATTTTTCTGTTTAAACAAGCAATACAGGAAATTCTTTGGTTTTTTTCATTTTTCTTGATCGATTTAGTGATTCACAATTGTTTTTGGTTTAAAACAATCAAGTCTACAAATGATCTAAAATTCGTCACCTTCCCCTCCGAAGGCTGTTGAAAGAGTTGGGTCACAGACGGGTGTGGAATAATGGGCTTGGCCCAAACGTCACTAAAACTCAACATGAAATGACATAAAAGTTTAGAGACCGGATTTTGACTTTGGACCCTCCAAAAAATGCTAATTTTGACTTTCATAGTCTGTAAATTCGAAACTAAAAATAAATAAATAAATTTATATAAAATAAAGATTAAATTATATTTTTCTCCCAAAGAATGTCCAAACTCTCGTATTCATTTTGAAAATCTAAATTTCTCTTTGCTAAAAAAAAGTTTGCAATTATATATATTTTTATCAAAATAATCTTATATATATTATTTATATGATATAAAAAATTAAATATGTATTTGATCAATATAAAAATAATTAAAATTTTATATTTAAAATAATTTAAATTTAAATTTTTTTACTCAAAAAACAATTGAAATAAAACTTTTTTAAAAATATTTTTTAATAAAAAATTAGTATTATTCTCAATGATTACCTGTTATTTTATGGATCTATGTATATTTTTATAGTAAAAAGTAGAGTTATGTAATTTAAATATCAAGAAAAAATAATTTACTTTGAAATGAAGCTCAAATCCTACGTAACTTAGTGGAATGGGCCAAGCCCATTGGCCACTAAAACTCACCATCAAATGAGATATATACATTAAATCATGGCCTTTTTTTTTTTTTTTTGCTTTTTAGAGTCCTTAAATTATGACTTTGACAATATTTAAACTTTAAGTTTTAAATTGAACTCAACAACCAAAAAAAAGTATATCGAAGTGGAACTCAGCATTCATCTAGTTAATGTGGCTCAGTTAAGGACAAGCATTGAACTTTCCACTAAGCTAGTTTTTGTTGGATTTTTTCAATCACATATGAGAAAGTCTTACAAGAGACTCCAAGATATCTCCCTAGGTCACAAGAATTCTTGAACCCCAAGGTTATAGAAAGAGATGCTCTAATTGTAGGAATCACATTATTAGGAGAAGAAAATCCAAATGATCATTTACTGGAAGGAAATAATACTATTTATCTAAAGCAGTCATATGCCATTAATCCTTTACAAGGAGTTATATATGATTATATACATTTAGAAAGACCTCTAACTCCAAGGACTTGATTGTGTTGACATGATACTTTGATATGTAATTAGTTTATCTCAATTGTAATTCTTTCATTTTACTCTTAGTAAGAATGGTATATTGTAGGTTACAAAGCAATATTGGTTTTTAGATGAAGACGGTCGTTTCATTCTTGAATTATGTTTTTGTTTTTCTATTTAACCAAGTAATACAAGAAATTCTTTTGTTTTTCATTTTTTCTTCTTTTTCCTGATCGATTTAGTGATTCACAATTGTTTTTGGTTTAAAATAATCAAGTCTACAAATGCTCTAAAATTCATCTCCTTCACCTCCTGAGGCTATTGAAAAAGTTAGGTCATAGACCTGCGTAGAATGGGCTTAGCCTAGACATCACTAAAATTCACTATGAAATGACATAGAAGTTTCTAGGCTTGAGCAAACTTATTTAGATAATTGAAAATCGTTTAAATGCTTTTGACGAATTTAGGAGAAGTATAATGTCATGACCCAATTTTTGAGCCATGACTAGGGAATAGACTAAATGCAATTTAACAATTAGTTTAGCCTAAAAAGTCTCAAATATTCAAACTCAACTATAATACCACATTTATAAACTAGCCCATACAACCATCAAGTTTTGAAAATACATATTCATTCAATTATTTCAATTAGAGGAGGTTATCGAAAATCTGGTAGCATCTTCCTTAAAATTAGGATATCCAACCTATATAACAACTCAATTCAACATCGGTACCAACAATAACAAGTTACATGCAACAAAATACTTTGCTAAGAAACTATGAGCAATATTTACACATGTTTTAAGTGACTATATTGACCCCACAAAAAGACAAAACACATATCATTCCCAAAATACTCCTCTACACTTATATGCTATCACATCATGGAGTCTGACACCAATGCACAAACCTGGGCACATACTCTACAGGTCTAGTAGCACATGAGCTCCCAAATAACTTTGCTCCTCTACTTGTTGGTCTGTGAAATAATGAAAGAAAAGGGATAAGCCTAGTACTAGCTCAATGAATGCATAAATAATAAAGTGTACATAGGGAAAACAATCACACGTCTAAGTTTCTAGAAATCAAATAGTTATTGAATAATTTGAGAAATAATAATTTATAATTGAAATAAAAAACAACTATTTAATAAATAAGAAACTTTTAAATAAAAATCATATTTTCTAAATATTAAGAAAATATTATGAAAATGGGTATCATAAAAAAGAACCAAACTATCAAACTATAATATCATATTTCTTATCATTTCTTTGAATACATTCCATCTTATCGCTTTCATTGTACTATCTAGCATGTCAGTTCACAGCACTAGATACATTATATTGTAATGCTATCACAATTCACAACTTATTCTACATACACCTAAGCCGTCACCTTCACTATTGGCTATGGGATCCTAACTAGATTCTCATCCATTATTTTAAAAAATGAAAGTAAAATAAAATCCACTAAAATAACATTTAGGTACCTAAGGATAAATAAAGAATCAAGAAAATAAATAGTTAATTAATAAGATGAATTACCCTTCAATAGACCCACCATAAAAACATTAAATTAACAAAGCCACATAAAACACTTCTCATAAATATATATACACACATCACTACTTTCTTTTTTTAGTTTCTTCTTTTGCACTCCACAATTATGTATTATTACCATATTTCAATCATTCATTTGTTTATTAATTTATTTATTCCTTCATCTTATCAATATGTATACACACCTATCTTAAAGTTTTAAAAATACCGATTTGTTTCTCAAAGAGCAAAGCATATAAATTACAAAACAAAATTTTAACTATTGAAATATAACATGGGATAATATAAAGATGTCACTCCATTATTTATACACTCACTGGTGGGGATAGATAGTAGAGGTTCCTAATTCCTATTGTTTAATATTGAATTGCAATTGAAAGAATCTTCTCAGTATCACGTAAAATTATAACCAATATAAATTAAATAATTTGACTACTCAACTAATATCTATAATTATTTATATAGTCTAATATGCTCTCTAAAATATAAACACTTAAATTTTTGTATATTTTATTATCTTAAGTGCAAATCCTAAATTTAAGTTTTTCAATCTAAATTTTCATAATTCAAATTAAACTTGAAACTTATTTCTTGAGACTTGAAAGATGAGGTGGAAACTATTAATTCACGCTTTAATGTTAGCTCCCAAATTTGGAAGCTCACCCTTAGCAATAGGAAGTAAGAGATCTGTACAAGGGATTGTGATTCAATAAAGCATGTAAGAAGGATGAATATTGATGGAAAAAGATGAAGGAAGAAAAAAAAAACTAACCATCAAATTCCACAGAACCCATGGCTGAACAGTGAAGGAAAATAAGAAGAAGATGAAGAAAATGGAGTTACAACAATGGGGAAAACACACAGAACTAAATCATGTCGGAACAGTAGCTAACGGCGGCAGGTGCACGATTGGAAGTGACCGAAAGGGAAGAGAAAATTTGGAGGATGAAGAATTGTGGATCTTGGTCGAAGAGTGCAGACTTTCGGTGAAGAAGTGAAGAAAAGAGACGCAGCAGAATGGAAGGATAAGTGGAGAGAGTGCGTGAAAAGTATTAAAATATTTTTCTGCTAATATTGCACTTTTGCCGCTAGAAAATTTAATATGTTTTAATTGGTATCTAAAATATTTAAAAAAATTCTTAAAAAAATTTATAAACTCCAAAATTAATTTAAAAATTATTTAGTTTTTTTTTTACTTTAATAACCTAAAATAATTTAATTTAATTTATATTTTTAAGGTATCAGATATAATTCCATTTAAGTATGGCACTTGGTGATTAAAATTGAATAATTTCCTTGTCATTTATATGTTGTGCATTTAAGGGAATGTGCTAGGGTCAAAATCCAAGACCTGAAATTCTTCTAGTTTGGAGGAGCTCCAAGCTTATTTATGTTCATTTAGGTGTTAGTCATGTTCATTTTCAAATCTCAACAATTCTCCTATTCAAATGCCAATATTAATGAGATCTCCACTACACGTCTTATTCACCCAATAAACAAATAAATAAATAAATAATGACCATGACCAATGAAATTGTTCTAGTGCAACTTTTCAAATCATAATGATTCTCGTGTTCAAGTCAAAAATTTGATGAAAGTCCATCGCACCTTTCTTGTTTACCAAAAACAAATACAATAACAATCATGACCAATAAAATTGTCATCTTATTGATTTGAGCATCAACTTTTCAAAGCTCAAGAAAATGTATTTAATACGAATTATTTGTTGTCTCTAAATATGAAAGTTACTAATTTAGTGTTATAATCTCAATTGTCAAATATAGTAGTTAAATTTCACATAGGAAGTATGAATTTTTGTGTAAAATATATAAAATTCTCGAAAGACTGCAACTTTACGAGCTAAGTTTTGAAGTAGGGTTCTTCCAAAAGTCTCCACCAACTGCTGTGAGAGCCTTCCACGTATTACTCGCTACAATTGTGCAGCACAAGTAATGATGAAATGTCAGAATTCCTGTAACAAAGTACAAGACTTAAGCGCCACGTCAAAAGTATCGAACAAATTTCGAGCATTAACCTCGCAAGGTTAAGAACTTATAATGAATCTTTCAAATCGGTAACATGAGAAAGTTCTCTCCTAAGAGCATGTCTAGAAACAGCAACAACATAATCTGGTCGTATGCTCGGTCTAGTTCTTTTACGTAAGTTTTTACTCAGAACAAAGCATTAGGAAATACAGAGTTTTGCCTTGCACAACTACGGTCAACCCCTTCAACACTTCTCCACATGCTTGCCGCCATACAAGGATGCCTTCTGTAAAGATCTAAATTAGGTATCAAATGAAGTGAGATACAGTTGTCCTAATGGCAGGTAAATTATAACAGAAAACTTTAAGTTTGCAAAATTTATAGTGAACAATTTTATTATAAATAGATCTTCTCAAAGTTACAACTAAATTCTTTTAAATGTTTTTTTTTTAACTTAAGGTCTTTCACTATTTAAACCAACTATAAACAAGTTCACTCTTTCACTTCATGTTTTCATCAATATTTTGAAAGTTGTGATGAAAAAACAAAGCATGACTTTAAGTGAACATCATTTCTTGAGTCTGCTTTACACCTATGCCTCTACAAAATTTGAAAAGCTACGATAACAATAGTAAAATTGGGATCACGAAGTATGATTGAAATAATATAATAGTAATTTACTTTTGATATCCTTAATTTTTGCTATAACACAAAAACATCTAGATCTTTAGAGAAGGAATGTTGATTAAACTAGATATTGAGAAGAACTAGCACTTATAAATGCTAGATTATTAGTCAAACATTCCTCTAAAAGGTATAGTCATATCCCATTATACATGAAACGACAGTATTCAAAAGAACATAACTGGGATAAATGATAAATGGAATTGTCAACTTTATCTCCTTGTCATCATGATTCCAAATTCGGTACTTATTTTTCCCAGCTTATTTAAGTTCTTCATAACACATACCAACATTCAGCATACTGATCAACGAACAGAAAATATAGCAGTTGATGCATTCTTCACTCATATAATTTGATAAAAAGACACAACGTAAACACGTTCCTCATGGTCTGCAATAGGAAGCAAGACATACTAACATCACTCTTGTCCCTCCTGGTCATGCAAATGTCAGAAATAGTGGAAACCGTACACTATTTCTATCAACTTATACTGTTTAGGTGGGACAATTTAAGAAAGCGCTTGCTAACCATTGATTTTCGACCCAAATACATAATTCAACAGTTTCACCCACTAACCTTTTCTTTATATGGGGGGAAAAAAACTTCATAAGAAAGAGAAAGTTTACCGGGGAGGAGCGAACTTGGACTCGTTAATTGGAATCTTCTCTCATACACCCCCTTTCTTGTTGCGCATGAGCGAAGATTTAAGTCATCCAAATTTGATATGGACAACCTATATTTTAATTTTTTTGGTTTTTTGTTTTTACTTTTTTTAAGAACAGAATCCAAAAATGAAAATAATATTTTAACTATAAACTTCAAAAAATGATGATTAATATATATATATATATAATCTTAAATTTCAAGTAATCCACATCAAATTTAGACGATCTCGCATGCATACAAGAGAGGAGCACATGAAAGAGGATCCCAATTTTGGATTCTCTCTCATACCGAAAAGAATTATATGGGAGAGAGAAAAAGAGAGGAGAGATGGGGTTCATATGGATAAATCCCATTAGCCAAATTTCCTTTCTCTTTTTCTATCCAACAGATCCTCTTCAACATGAGAAAGGATTTGCTAATGGGAGGAAGATAAGAGATCCTTCTATATAAAGAAATTAAATAAAAAGACAAAGACAGAGACAAAGAATCAAGAATACAACAAAGCTCCCAAGTCTTTCTACATATTTGACAAAAAAGACTCACTCTTTGAAGAAAAAAGAAAAGGGAAGCCAAGTCCCTCACCAACCAAAGAAGCGATAAAACGCTGAAACAAATCATATCTTGTGATAAAAAGAATCTTGTAAGAGAGAGATATATAAAAGGAATGTATGAGGTCCACCCAAATGATCCTACCCACCGCTCTCAAAACTCTATTTCCTTATTCTCACCAAAACCTTTGTACCTTGTCAAGAGAAACAAATCCAAAGCCAGACAATCATTTATTACCAAGAACACCAGATAGCTTTTTCCTTAAAAAGGCAAGTAGCCAATAATTAAAATTAAACATGCCCCTCATTCAAAATTATACATACACATGTTACATTATCATAGGTGCCCAAAATGCTCACAAGTTCACAAAGGTCCGACATCGACATTATTTAACCCAAAGAACGTGCTGCCACATGGCCCCAAATCTTGCCAAGCCATATACAAGGTGTGACAAGTTGCTCTTAATAGCATAGCTTCGAACAACTAAAAATGACAAGTTGCTTTGAACATCATGGCTCTATTAAGAACAAGATGCTGACTTAGTCAAATTTATCAATTAAAGGTATGAATAAGACACCCCTATTATAAGTTATCTCTTATACATCTCATTGATCACTTAACATTAACATTCTTAGAATCAAATCGGACTAGTCAATTCGATCAATTGAACTTGGAATCGATCTCTAATCTAATTCAATTAATTCAAAAAATTAATTAACTAAAGAACCGGTTAAAAATTAACTGAAATGATTAAAAGTAAACTGATAAAAAATCGATTTAAACTAGTCTAACAATTGTTTTTTAAAGATTTTTTTATATAATAGAATAATTCATCTTAAATAAATTTAAAAAATTAAAAATAGAAGACACTAGAAGAAAGAGGGGATTGAAACAAAGAGAAATTAAAAAGAAAAAGAGAATATAAGAGAAACAAAAGGTGCATATTTGATTATTTTTTGTACTTACTCTCTATTATATTCTATCTCATAGTAACTTTTTTTTTTCAAATATTAAGGTATTTTACCAAAATTATCATTTGTTTTTTTTTAATTTTTTTAATGAGAAGTAAAATCTTAATATAATTTGAAAACTCTAAAAGTTTAATATTAAATACTCATGATTTTGATCATGGTATTTTTTGTTTTTTAACTAAAAAATGATTTCTCAAACATCTTAAAATATATTGAATTAGTAGTCAAATATTTAAAATTTACTAATATTTATTTATTATATTAGGATTTTAATATATAAAATTTTAAAAATATATTTAATTATTACCTGTTCTATCACAATTCAACTAATAAATTATAAACCAGTACTTCCATCATTTTAATAACTAGTCCAATTTTAAAAATATTATTTAACAATCTCACAATTATGATTTGGCACTATAATGTAACATTTTTGTCTTTAAACAATACAACTCTCTATTTCTCTCCAAGCCTTCTCTTCCTTGTAGTCATGCCCCATCCTCAACATACATTAAGAAAGAGTTATTTTTGCCCACCTATAACATGTTATTAGCATTATCTTATATAGTATCGTTGTCCAAACAAATGGCTTGACTTGAAGAGGAGCCTTATATTTCCATATGGGCTTATCAAGAAGAATTCTATCCCTATCATGGGAATGAGTAAGAAGATGAAAATAGGTCTCATAAGAGCATACGGTAGAAGAATCCGGAGTCCACATTCTCCTACCTGGACTAGATGAAATGTGTACGTGTGGATTCTAAGAGAAGCAATAGAGATTGTACATTCTAAATATTGTTTTCACTAAGATTCCAAAAACAAAAATGGAAGCTCCAAAAAAAAAAAAAGAAACTAGTCTTAAGTCTTAAGAAGGAAGCAACATAGCTATTTACCAAATAAGAGTGTTTTTTGGATATCAAATATAAACTCAAGACCCAAGCCCCCCTTCCTTTTGTGGTGTACTACAATCCCCTAACCAATAAGGCCATCGCTTTCGGATGTGGGAGTAATTTCGTTGGGAGTCACGTAGTTGTCCCTTTATAAATACTTTAAAACAAGTTCCTAAAATTGTAAACGCTCTTCCATCTTTAGCATTTTTGACCACTTAAGTCCCTCTCTTTACGGTAAAAATATTCAAATATAATGCTATGAGCCTTACCCCAAAAAGGAAAAATTCCTCTTAATGACCCTAACTTCATAAAAATAATACTAAAAGATTTTAAAAACCAAAATTCCTCTAAAAGACTAAAGACCAAATTTACCATTGATACTTTCCATAGTTTCCATCTACCTTCTCTAGACTTACTGTAACAACCAGAAAAAAAAAAAGAGAAGAGAAGAGAAGAAAGAAAGAAAGGAAAAAGAAAAAGAAAAGAAGTTGAAAATTTTCGAAGGGCTGAAAATTTTCTAAGTCTGCTGGCTACAGCCTAGCTATAGCGAATATACCTGTTCGCTATAGCGAGAAAGGGTCTAGCTATAGTGAGTGCCTTCTCGCTATAGTGAAAATGCTTCTAGCTATAGCGAGTGCGGACACTCCATACAAAAACTAGGGCGTAGCTCGCCATAGCGAGCACTGTAGCGAAGGCAGGGGTCTGGGACTGACACGAGCTCGCCATAGTGAGGGTTATGGCTCACTATAGCGAGGGTAGTCCGAAAAAGCGAGAAAAAAGAGGATTTGACTTATTAAACCATCCAAATCCCTCCTTTCTTCTTCTAACCGAATTAAGCTCCCTCTAAGACAGAGAAAAGGGCGGAGGAGAGAGAGAGAAGCCTAGAGAAGCAAGAAAGAGTAAGAGAAAGGTAAGATTACATGGTTTCTCTCCTTAGAATATTATTCTTCTCTCCTTGCCATCTCTTCCTATGGTTTTGATTATGGAAGTAGTTAGGTTTTGAGCTTGGTTCAGAAGAGGGAGAGTGGAAAACCACTCTTGAGGGAGGTTAGAAGTCATGTAGCCTCTTTTTCTTGATTTCCTTTCTTGAGAGCTTGAGAGAGGAAGGATAGTTGGTGAATTTCTAGTGAGAGAAAGAATCCCTAGCTTTATATGCTTAGTAGGGTTGCTAGAAAGAAATCCCTAACTTTATGAATCAAGTATTAAGAGAATAATTCCATGCTTCTTATGTAGTTAGGCTCAAGAGAAGCACTCCCATCTAGAGGTGATTGTAAAACCTACAAAGGAGGAGACAAATTGAAAGGGAAAGTTGTGAATAGCCAATAAGGTAGCTCTCTCCACCTTCTCTCATGCATAGATGTGTGTTTACATTGTCTTACATGTGTGTATGTATGTTTTTTAAACCATGAAAAGTATGCTAGCATGATGATGCTTCATGTATTTCAATGATGTTTTATATGACTTCTTGGGTTTGCTTGAGTATGAAAAAGCCAACAACCCTTTAGCCATGCTGAGGATGAGCCAAGAACCCTAAAGTTAGTTGAGATAAAGTAAAGAGTCTCTCAAAAGTGAGGTTGACTCCTAAAGAGTAAGGGTTGAATCTAAGAACCTCTTAGAGAATGGGTGAGGCAAGTCCAAAATTCACAAGTGAGTGGGTGAGGCTAATCCATTTACTTGGCAAGCTTTTGTATGTTATGTATGGCCTACTCAAGTGTTGAAAATGCTTTGCTTATGTATGGCCTATTCGAATGTTGCAAATACTTTTCTTATGATTTTACATGCTAATATGTTCATGCATACATTGTGAGACTTATTTGCATACTTTGCGTGTGATTGAATGAGAGATGAGTTATTGAGATTCTTTGAATCTCACTCTCCCTCTCCACCATCCCAACATGCTAGGTAGACCAAGTGAGGCAAGAGACGGGAGCCACCAAACTTGAAGTTAGGGAGTTTAGTGAAGAATTGTAAAAGAGCCCTTTTGTTTCTATTTTGTAGTCAAGAGATGTAATCTAATGATATGATGTACATGATGTAGCACCTATGAAATATTGTAAATGAATGTATTCAATGTATAAATATGAGAATTGAATCCATGGTGTATGATGTAGCAAGTGTGGCAATGAATAGTAAGATCTAGCATTCTCCCATGAGTGTATGTGTTGGTGTGGGAGAGTGAGTTTTGCAAATCTGGGTTGTTAGACACTTGAGTCATGTTTGATAGCTTATATTGATGCATTCCCACGTGCTCATAGAGCCTTAGAAGTAGGAGAAGCTAATTTGAGTCATTGGAACCCTCTTTTTACAAGAGAAAGTGACACTTTGCCCCCTTATGTCAAAATCTGACCAAAGGACCTCTCCTTGCCTTGAAATTTGGCATGTGACTAGATCTTGTCTAGAGATTTTTAGAAAAAGATCAAGTCATTTGGAGATCTGTAGAATTTTCTATGATTTTTCAAAGTTGGTATCAGAAATTCAAATTTTTAGAAACACTGTTCATTTGGTCAGTTATGGAATTGTATCATCCGAGGGGCAAACGTAGTCCAATGACTATGAAATTTTATAGGTAGAAACTAGATATTCACAGGCTTGTAGCAACTAGAATCACCTCATTTGGAGGTCTAGAGAGGAAGATATGCAATTTCGAAGTTCCTACCCAGCATCAGTCATCTTACCAGACCCGAGGTACTATTCCATCTGTTTCCAGGAGTTTGGCTTGATGAACTGATCTGGAAATATTTTTTCTCTCTAGTTAACATCCACATCTTTCCATAGTGATATCATTTGCATATATTGGATTTTTTTGGAATTAGTTAGACATTTTTGAAATCCATATCAGTAAACTGTGACAGTATCAGGAACCCTCCGACCTCCAGATGTTTTCACATGTCAAACGCATTATATGTGAGGTTTTAAGACTTCTACATATTTTTTGCATGAAGTAGACGTCCTAAGCTTTCCAAAATGACCAAGAGTGCATAGTTTCAATTTTTTTATATTTAATTATGAATTTTCAAACTATGCCTAGAATTGAGGCCCAGCATGGCCGAAAATGAACATGCATGATTTATACCTCTTTTTGGTTTCCATGGATTCTAAGCATGTTTTTGAGATGGAAATGAGTTGTAATGGTGTAATTAAATATGAGGATGCATAGAAGGAGCTCACTCAGTCCATGTGACATTGAAATGCATTTTAACCATGCTAAAGTATTAAGAAAGTGTAAGCATCTAAGGAAAGGAGATCTCACTTTAATCTTCCTAGGTGTATATAAGCATGTAAGGCATGATGGATATGAGCTAGAAATGAAGGTGTTACACTTACAACTTAGGTTTCCCAATGTTACAGGTGTCTTTATCCAAAAGTAGTAACAAATCCAAAGCATCCTTGTAACATCATGAAGATTAGGTTATATTTTTACAAAGCATGAGTGGTATTTTAATAAATACTAGTGATAACCTTGGTTTTTGGTCCTTCAGATAAATTTTTATTTTTAAAATTATTTAATATCACTTTGCAAAATTAGAATCCTTGGGTAGACTAACATCTAAGGATTATAATTTGGTAAAAATAACTTTAAAAGACTTTAAAAACTAAACTTCTTTTGAAGAACTAAAAAAAACAAGTTACTAGTGTACTTTTCAAAATTACTATTCATACTCTTTAAAGTTACAATTAGTCTTCTCAATATTATAAGGATATTTTCATCCTAGGATAATAATAAACCAAAACACTGTTATGACATAGCAAAACTATATTGTGGCTTTAGGGTAAATTTGGAAAGTATTAGTGATAATTTATATCTTTAATCCTTCAGAGGAATTTTGATTTTAAATTCATTTAGTTTTATTTTTACTAAGTTATGATCCTTAGGTAGGATTTTCTCAAAATTTTAATTGTGAAAAAAAATTACATTTCATTTTATAAAATTCATAAAAAAAAATTTTACTGTTTATTCAATTTTTTCTTCTCATCCCAGCTCACCGCTGGTCAATAAATAACTCCTTATAGTTCGAATTTTTGAAAAAATTACATTTCAATATAACAAATTAAAAATATTTATTGTAAATAATCTTAAATTTTGAAATTTATAAAGGGTCAAAGGACCGGAAAATTTTGATTCTCGGGCAAAATTTTGTTTCTCTGCAAAGAATAGAGCTTCATTAACTACACCTCGTGCAGTTACAAGTGACTGCAAAGGATCTTAATTCCCTTTCATCTACCTTCAAATCTTCAAGACTAAACATATGTTTTTTACATATAAATATACTCTATAAATATATAACTTGAAATCATGTGTCTCAAATGTCTACCATCAGATTAAAGTGGGACTGCAGTAGCACTATGCTTCTGCATGTGCTGTGCTTCCCCATTTCTAAAGTTCAGAGTTTCTTCTAGCTCATTGATTCTCTCTCTATTTTCTGTGTTAAATAGAAACAAAATTATCAAAGAACAAATCAAAAACGGTTTTCCGATCTCTCTCTGTATATCACCCTCACAAGCCAAACATGCCTAATTCTTCTTCTTCAACTTCCTCTATTTGGACAGTGTCTCCAAAAAGCTTCAACTTTTTACCCGTATCAGACCTTTTTCGCAATCCAAATCTTCCTGAAAGTGTAACGACCTGGCTGATCAATTTAGCATATTAAAAGCCGAAGCCGAAAACAACAAGGAGGTTAAAAAGATTGAAATAGCATGAGTTAAGCAGAAACAGAGTGAGAGTAGTCAGGAGGAGTGTATGATTTTGTTGCAGAGGTCTGTGATGAAGCTTCACTTTGGTAACTGGGAATTGAAGGAATTAGTAGTAAAAGAATTGAAATTCTAGCTAAACAAGATGTCCTCACAATTAGTGGCGAAGCCACAACTTGGGTTAGAGGGGAAAAAAAAGTTTTTTTTTTACTAAATTGTTATATTTTATTTTAAAAAATTATTTGTATAATATATTATTTAAATAAATATTTTTTCTTTAAACTTTTATATTCTTCTTCAAACTTTTATATTAATCTAATTAAGATTAACTTATTAATAATATTCTAACTTTTTTCCTTAATTTAATAAATAAATTTAAATATAAATAAGTAATGTATAAAAAATTGTTCTTCATATTAATATCAATAATTTCACTAGTGCAAAATAAGGATATATTACAAAATAAATTATTACTCTACAACATCATAATAATTCAATAAAAAACTTAGAATATCATTTTGAAAAAAAGAAGAAAATGCTTATATAATGAAGTATAAAAATTTATCACTATCAATGTGTAAAAATCTATATTTACAAAGCAAAACAAATACTATTTTTCTAATAATATTTCAAAAAAATTTAAAATATTTTCAAAAACAATTGTTTTATGTCCAATTGAAAACAATATTATTAACCTTTAAACTTCATGATGTTCTATTTAATTATTATGGTAAAACTTTTAATTATCAAAATATATCAAAGATATACATATATTGAATATAAATTTAAGAATAAAAAAATATTGGACAATGGGCAATAGGAGAAGAGAGAAGAAGCATTGTGTAAGATCTAATAAATTAATGACAATTTGGGGGGAAAATGAGGAAGAAATGGGAAAAGAGAGAAAAAGGCAATAAAAAAAATGGGAAAATAGAAAAAAAATGTATAAAAAAAAGAAAAGAAGAAACAAATATATGTGTAAATTTAGTAATTTCAATTTGAAATATCAAATAATAAAAAATACTACCTCCAATTTCATATATAAAATATTTTTTTAGAGTTTGATTTGGTATAAAATATTAAAAAAAAAACCACTAATATATAATATGTTAAATAAGCCTTTTCAAATTATGAATAGTGACTGTCATTAATTTCAAAGAGAAAATACACATATTAAATAAAAATATTCTTAAAAAATAATTTTTATTTGAGATAAAATTAAAAATATTAATTATTTTTAACTAACATTATTATTTTTTATAAGTTAATTATTTGTTTCTTATATATGAAGTTGGATATAGTCTATATATATAAATTTAGTAAGTCTAATAGATTCAATGAATTCAAATTTAAATAAATAAATAAATATATATATATATATAATATCAAATTTTAATATTATATATATACAATTTTGCAAAATTGGAAGAGAAACTATCCTTCACAGCAAGATAGCTCGGCCAGCGCTTACATTAGTCCGAGAGTCACAGCTTGGAAGATACCCCAATGCTCACAAGCCTCCACAATCTCCTTGCAAGTCTCAACTCTGCATCTCACGTGTCACGTGATATAAGGGGATTGCATATGTGGCGATTTTTCTTCAGCTTAGCTTACCAACGGAATCCTCTTAGTATACGTATATAATCTGTTATCCCCGTCAGCAAAAATAACAAACGGTTTTATGACACCTCTTAATAGCAGGGATCATATCTTGAACATTTTTGGAAAGCAGAAAGAGCAATTTGAAAAAAAGAAAAAAAATATATAAGATCCAATCAAAAATTGAAATAATTTGTAACGTTATTCATGCACAGAAGGCAGTGGAGCAACGGGATAATAGACACGTCTTGCTGGGTCTGCTCTAGAGTTTCGTGTTGGTTCTCTGAATGGGTCTTCGCCTACACGTGTCCTTCCAGTGGAGGCCGTTGAATGTGCAGCGCACGGATGGAAATAAGAATGCTATTAATCGGGTTAGTGTGGTCCACTTGGCTTCGTTGGAATTTTCTTACACTACTTCCGTCATCGAAGAATGGTTGGCCCATTTAGCAAATGTTTTGGGCTTATTCATTTTGGAGGATGTGGTGCTAGGAAGGATATATGTGGGCTGGACCAACCTTTAATAATCTGAGAATTTTACGTCGCTATTTTAATGGAGGGGCCACACAGGGGGAACAGTCGGATCGGTTTTTGGGTTTGTACTTTAAGTCCTGGACGTGGACTCCCATTGTGCTCCATCCTTGGCTTATTGAAACGGATAATTGGGGCTCATTTGCTACTGCTCTCGCTCCATTTCTCTCTCCTCGTAAGACATTGGTGGAGTGGTCTTGTGGGACATTCTCTACACATCCCGCATCCTTGAAGCGAAATCTAAATCATCTAAATAAAAATTTGAATTATCTATATTTTATATTTTATATTTTTACTTTTATTTAGATAATTATTTTTAAAATGTTTGTAATTAAAAAATTATTTTTATTTTATATTTTGCATTCTTTAAAATTTTAAAAAAAAGAGTTAAAATCTTTAAGATAAAAAAATTGAACTGTTCAAATTAAATATGCACAAAAAAGACATGCGGAGAATTGGTTTCAGGCCATTGTGAGCCAACAAAGAAAAGGATTACGTGAGCTTCATCATGCTTCTCCTCAAAAAGAGGCGTTGGAGGGATGAGTCATTTGCACTCATGGCTAAAAGGAAAATAATGCTTTCCCTTGGGGTGAGGAAATATTGATTTTTTAGCTAAATCACTTGAAATGTTTGTGTAAATTATCACCATATTCTTATTTAGTTGGAATTGCATGATCTTGGTTAAGCCATGATAGTTCAATAATTACATATATTAATATGTACATGTATATAATATTGATTTTATCCCCCCCCCCCCCCTCCCCCTTCTCTTTTATGAAAACTAAATGGTCCATGGTTAAGTTGTCGAGGCACTTTCACTTTTTTAGATACACTCAAGCGTTTGGTTAAGATGTCGTTGGTCATAATGGGAGCCTTTTTCTAGGCTGTAGAGATGGATATGATTGTCAAGTACTAGACTTTTTCCATACTAGTTTTATCTACAGAGTTATGGACTCCCAAGGTTTGTGTTTTTCTATTATATTTGTTTATGGTTATCCTAAACTATTAAATAGATATATAGCTTGCAAGTGGTTTAAAGCAGCTGCATCATCAGTATCTCAACCTTATTTAGTTATTGGTAATTATAATCAAACATTATACTTACAAAAGGGAAAAAAAAAATAAAGGGTTATATTTCTTTGATACAAGGTGGAAGTTAGTTTTGTGATATGATAGATACTTGTCAATTTGTAAATATTAGACTTGGTAGATTGTAGTATATGTATACTAATAATAGATAGGTCATTGATGTAGTGTAGGCTAGATTAGATCAAATATTGTGTAACTCTCAAATGTTTGAGTTGTTTTTGCATTTGGGTTTGCAGACCTTTAATTACTTTAGCCACTTTAGATCATGTTCTGTTAGTGTTTAGTACTAACTTGAGGCCGCCTTTTAGGAAATGACAATTCCATTTTGAAGAGCTTTTATTTAATGTTTCATAATGTAAAAATAATGTGAATACCAAATGGAATGAATAGGTGATTGGATCTTATGTACATAAGGTTGTTAACAAATTAATTAATTTTAGACTAGCTCTTATATCTTGGAATAAATCCTAGGTTGGTAACATTAAGCATCATATATCAGATTTAGAAAGGCAATTAACACAACTTCAGGGTAGGCTTCCAATAGAAGAGGTGGAATTAGTTGAATAAGATATTCATCAAAATTTGGAATCCTAGTCTAATTGTGAGGAAGCATTATGGGTTCAAAAGGCCAACTAAGTGTGGCTATTACAAGGGGATAGGAATACAAAGTATTTTTCATATTCTAGTTAACAAAGGTAGAATGAATGATTTTATTTCTAGAATTAATGGTGATGGTGATCATTGGGTTCAGGACTTGCAATAGATTGAGAGTATTATGTGATCATATTTCTAGCAAGTGTTTGCATCTAATTTGGGTTTGTTAATGGAACAAATTTCTCAAGATTTAAATCAATTTGATATTTTTACACTATCATTGGGTTCAATCTATTTGAAAAATATTTTTGTTAAGGTCATTGCCCCTAATTTGAATGCATTTTCTCCTAGATGGTTGATTTCAAATAATATTCTGAGCCTTTAAACTACAGCACAAATTGTATCATACAAGGAATTCTTAAACTGGGTGGTGCAAATATAAGTTGGATATTACAAAGCATATGATAAAGGTATATTGGATTTTTGTAAAAGGTGTATTGAAAAAAAAAATTTTACAACACTAGATGCAGCTCCTAATGTAATGTGTAATAATTGTTTCTTATCAAGTAATTGTTAATGGCCATCCTACGAACTTTCAACCAGGGTTTAGATAAAGTAATCCTTTATCTCGCTACCCATTCACTTTAAATGCTAAGATTTTATCTTACATGATTCATAAAGTTAAGCAAAACAAAACATGGGAAAGGGTTTAAATTTCTCAAGATGATACAATTTTATTTTCTAAAGCCACAAAGTCTATGTATAATAAGTACATGATATTTTGCATCATTATAGTAGGATTTTGGGTCAATGTGTTAATTTGAGCAAATCAGAAATTGTCTTTAGTCCTTACGTACCGAACAAGTTGAAAAAGCATTGCATGGGATTTTTAGAGTTAAATTTAGATCTCACTTTTAAAAAAAATTAAGTATACAAGTCGATAGGGGGCAAGTTAAGACTCAATTATATAAGGAAGTATTGGATAAAATTGGCAAGAAATTACCCACTTAGAAGTTTGTCTTAATATCACAAGCTAGCAAGGTGACATTGAAAGAGTCTATTCTTAGTTCTACGTTGACCTATCCATTTCTTATTTTGAATTTTCCAAGAATTATTATCATAAAATAAACATAAAGATTTCCTTTTATTTTTTTGGATATTTTGAGTTTGAATTGGAAATGCATATGCTAAAATGGTTAGATATTTATCTTCCTAAACATTTAGGAGGTCATACATTTAAGCAAATTCAACTTTTTAATAAAAGCTTTATTGGCAAAACATATTTAGCGATTAGTCTTTGATGACTTAGGCATTATCGTAATTATACTCTTCAAAACATATTAGACAGTTTGTTCAAACATTATTTGTCTATAATAGGCTAAGCAAATTCCTTTACATGACTAGGTAATAGCTCCAGTAAGTATAAGGTATCAGATGGTTATAATTTCTTAATTCAGAGGTTGCAGTTTGGTAATCAAGTATAATTTACAACTTGGCATAATTTATGGAAACTTAGACTTTCATTTGGAGTTGTTGTATTTTTATGAAGATTATGAAATGTTCTTCCTTGAATGTCTAATCTCCGTAGGCATCATTTCTCCTTTTTGTCATAGGTCTAATGAATGAATAAATCATGTTTTTTTTTAGCTATGTCTTTTCGCTTGAGTAGTTTGGTTCAGTTCTCCTATTGGTTTGCTAACTTATCAGATTTCTCCAATAGATATTGTGGTTCGGCTTCAGAAATGGCTAGAGTAAATAAAGTTAATCAAGATTCAAGGTGATGATCATGCTAGGGTTTTCATTCCTATCCTTTATGTTATCTAGTATTGTCAAAACAAGTAAACTTTTGAAGATCCTCATTGTGGTTTAGAGTTTGCATTAAAAATGATTCATCGGCTTTCCCCAAGATAATCCTCTTACTCAACAAGTAGAAAGTAATAGTTATAGAACTAATTTCGACTCTTTTTAGCTTGCTGTATCTTCATGTTAATCATGACAATTGGCAAATGTTATTTTGGTTGCTAAATGTAATACTAGGCAGAAAAAGCATCGGGTCCTGATTTCAACATGCTTTGCCCATAACTATTTAGGAAATGGTTGCTGTGAATCCTCAGGATTATTCTATGTCTATATTTTTGTTTATAAGGTCCTAATGTCAGCTTCTGTGTTCCCAAACTCAATTGCTAACAAAGTTAAATAATCTTTGGAAGGATATCTTGATTCTGCTCTCACAGTTCGTCTCATCTCAAATTATGTTAATTCTTGAGGTGCAACATCCTACGCTTCAAAAACAGTATAAAGAAAATATAATTTTTTGTTCTTTAGATTCTTATATATGTTTGTAACTGTTTTTCTAATTATAAATAAATATATATATAATGAATAAATAATATATATGTTCATAAAAAATATAACAAAAATCACTTCTATGATTTAAAATCAATTAAAAGTCATTCACATATTAAAACATAAAGATTTTGCATCCTATTGGCCAATACTTAATTCTGAAATTATATTTTAAAAATGTTTATTTAATTTATTTTTAAAGAGAAATAAGACAGTTAAATAAATAGTTAATTAATTATTAGTAAAAAAATCCGATATTATTTTAGATGTATATTTACTTATATTTATATAATATCACCTTGCGATTCACGGTGCTATTCTAGTTTAGGAAAAAAAAAATGGCATAATCTATTTGTTTTCCACATATGTGCCTTTCAACGTATAGATTCTAAAGTAACAATGTCGCTTTGAATGGTCGGTGCCAATTCCCTGATTCAGTTGCTCCTTTCGTCTACACTCGGACATCGGCATTTCTCAAACAGTCCAGTATTTCACAACAGAAGAAGAGAAAACACACTGAAACGACCTTGCTGGTTTTGCTTTCCGAAATTTCATTCCATACCGATAATCGGCCTCACCTTCGCGTATTCTGAGAATTGCGAGGTAAATCTTGCAACTTTGTTTCGGATTTTAGTATCTTTTTCTTAAAGTCTTTATGGGATGCTCTCGAAAGGGGACTGTGCCTTTACGTTGCTGCTCCTTTATAGCAAAGAAAATTTGATAAACCCAATTATATTTGGGCTTCAGAGCATAGGACAAGATACTATTCCTTAATTAATTGTATGATTTTGAAGTTTCTTTCATCTGTCATCCTGTTTTCTCGAGGGCCAAACAGATCATTAGTCAGTCATAGGCATTCTTGTGTAGGCTCAGTTTACCTATACTCATTGATCAGTGTTTTGTCGCAAGATGCTCTCCATATTAAACGTGTAATTTTTTAGTGTTGATTATCGCTAATTTTTTAGTGTCATAAGGGTCCATAGATGACGTGGTAAGTTGAGATTACACATGAAATTTTCTTGTGGTTGTTTGATTTTCCTACTTTTTAATCTAAGTCGTTATTTGAAATTCAATAGGCAGAATAGCTGATTGCTTTTTGAAGATATAAAGCATTTGGAAATACTGCAGAGTGTTAGAAATCAATGTTTTTTCAGTATAAGACTTTATATAGCTTAGTTTAATCTGCTGTATGTGCAGATGCTACCAAGCATTTAAGTCCTATTTAATTTCAATTTGCTAACTTTCGTAGGTTTTCACATTTAATCTTTAGAAAATCATCCCTTTTTTCCTCTCGTGAAGCAACTGAATGAGTTAAAAAGGGATTACTCTGTAGTTCTTTTGATGTGACAGAGAGACCATAATTTGTTACTCATATATCTTTCTCCTCAACTGGTTAGTATTTGAAGAGATGTTGACGGGTCATACTGATATTTTATCAGAAATGAGGTCATCGAAAGATCAGATAGTTGCAGACCCTATATCTGAACTAAGTGATGATGAAGATGAAGATTCTGTGGAACAAATAATTTATAGGGCCTCCTTTCAAGAACTTGCAAGAAATAGCATTCAATATGATACTGTCATATGGCTCTCTGTATCGCTATTGCTGGTTTTAGCTTGGGGAGTTGGGGTAATTATGTTGCTTTACCTGCCCTTTAGGAGATATGTGCTTCAAAAGGATATATCTTCTCGTGAATTGTATGTTACACCTACTGAAATAGTTTACAAGGTATACTTCCATATGATCATGATGCCCTATTATATAATTTCTTAAAATGAAGAGTAACAGTGAAGTGGTTTTCTTTTGCTTTTCTTCCTTCATCAAGGTGTCAAGGCCTTCCTTCATACCCTTTCGGGGGATTGTTACAATTGAGAAGCACGTGCCTCTTACTTTGGTGATTGATATTATCATTGAGCAAGGTACTGATACGGGCCTTACCAGATTGTTTTTGGAATCCTATTTCAAATGGCTGAAAAATGAATTTTTTTAATAAAAAATTGCATTTATCTTCTTGTTTCATTACTTGAGATGTGTGTTTACCAAAATTCATCGTCTTTCATACTGCAAAGAGTCCTGCAGAGTTCATCATGCGCAAGCTCTGTGCCTTTGTGGTCTTATTGGAAGGACAATTATGAATGCTTTTCTTGACTTTGTATAAATTTGAAATCTAGCTCAAATTAACAATGACATAAGGTTTATCCTTTTGGTTGCTTCAGAATTTAAGGTAATGGTTAGCCTTTAATTTTTATTTTTTTCCATGTTTTAAAAATCCTTCAGAGAAGGGTTTTTAATGGCCAAAGAATACAAAATTTGACTTAATAGACATAGTAACCTTACCTATTTGACGTTTGTAGTGTCTCCTGATATACTACTCCCTTTGACTAGAAGGTATCACTGCTTGTGCTAGGTTTCCTGCAGTCTATATATGGAGTTCATACTTTTCGAGTTGAAAGTATAGCACATGGAAAAGCTGCACCTGTTGATGAACTTCAAGTTCAAGGGGTTTCTAACCCTGATATATTGAGCAAGGTAAATCAATATATGTTTCTCAATATCATTTTCTCTTTTATTATATATACATGTGTGTGTGTGTACATATGTATATGTTTGTGACTGACTTATTTATATTCAATATCTTTACTAAGTATGGATTCTTATCATATTATGTTGTATTGGTTTTTATCATATTATTTAGCATTATACTACTAACAGAGGAAGGAAAAGATCATCTTCTCAAAATATTGCAGTTAATTTGCAGGTGGTCATAACAGCAGCTTCAAATATCTCACAAGATGGAAGAACAACTTGGAAACCAACTGCTCAGAGCATAGATGTGGAAAAAATGGCTGGTATGGGAGCATTAACTGAGGGATCAGTTGGTTTGAGATCACCATCTAAAATTTTGAAGGTAATGGTAGACCTGCTGGCATGCATAATTCGCCTATTGTTTATTGAACTTGTTCTACCAATATTATCACCCAGGACCCACCCCAAAGGGAAAAAAAAGAAAAAATTAACACTAGTAACTAAAGGCATGGAAGGAAATAAATGAGAAAGTGATACAATTTGTTGTTCTAAGAGTCATACAGGAAATGATCTGGAGAAGAATGTAGTTATCACTAAACCAGTAAAAATCTTGTAAAAAATAAAGTTCCACTGTTTTGTAAGTTTTTATAGATTTTCGTTTTCTTTTGGATGACAAGTTTGTGGTTTGGCCATATCATCACCTAGAGCTGAACTTGTTTTGTTATAGTGGCCCTTTTAGGAAGCATACTTAAAAGTCTTTTGCAAATTGTTTGAGTTAAAGAGGTCTTGTTAGAAGAAGGTGCACAACCAGTTTTGAGAGTTTACGTTAAACAATGCTAATTGGGAATTTTAGCTCTAGAGGATCCAATATATACATACATTGTATCACTTCTTGAATTTCCTGAATTTTGTTGCGGTGAGGATCATTCTAAGCATCGGGCTTATGAATTTGCATAGGATTAACCCTGGTCTATTGTCATTTTGGCAACAAGAATTTATAATAGTATCTAAAAAAGAAAACAGCAGTGTTGTTGTTTATGTTTGACTAATTAACTGGGTAAATTTGTTTGGCTTCGCTGGGAGATTTTTATTATTGTGACCCATGACCTATGATCCAATAGTACTGATCTTTACCTTCACATACCAATTCATGGATGAACCTTCCCTTGCCTTGGTTTTTGTGGCACACGAAGGTAATCACTTATCCCTTAACAAATATAGACAGAAAGTAATCCAACCATACCTGCCAAAAGGGAAAACAAAAACACCACTCTCTTCCCTGATTGAGTTATCCTCTCCTTCGTCCCAGAAAAGATTGATTAAATTAGTAAACAATTGGAGCATGAAGTGTAAGTAGATCTGTTTTTTGGGGAGGTATCTAGATTAACAGAAGAACAAGAGACCTTGGACACATAATAGATCTTGAGGTACTATCTCTGCATCTAACACTTAAAGCTTGGGAGCAAAGTATTGGAAGATGTAGGAATCCCATGATTCTCTTGGAAAGAATCATATGGGATATTTGCTATTAATGGGACGTGATTTTTGGGCAGAATTATGTTAGTTTATTGTAGGCTGAAGTCAAATATTTTGTTTCCTTTTTTATTTATGTTTTATAAGGTTTTAAGATACATTTTTATTTCCTTTTATGTTAAAGTTGATTGTTTGATATTTTGTGGTCTTTATTTCTTTTTATATTGGTAGATATTTTGTGGCATTTATTTTCTTTTATAGTGAGGATTGATTGATTGATTTTCTATGACCTACTTTCTCTATATATTGTAGCTTCTATTTTGAAATAACATAAGAAATTTCAAAGTCCTTCATGGTATCAGAGTACCAAGAGGACTGGCCTATTTTGAATGGCGAAGTTCAACCAACACAAAGCATAGCTAAATTTGGCCAATGGGAGGTACCAAAACACATTGTTCTAGAGTTCTTCCTTCATCTTCATTTCAACAGAAACACTCAATTTGGAATTACCGTTCTGCTATCATGAGAAATACCACGCATCCCATCACTGTCCTTAAAAGACCCCAATCAGCCAAATCCTAGAATCTAGCAGTTGGGCACCCCTCAATGCTTTGTCACGTGCAACTGCAACCTGTTCCATGTGCCAGTGCGTGAGAGACTGTGATGTGCCGTCCTCTATCATTGTTCACCAGCATTGGTCGACTTGGCTACCTTTAAAAGTTTGTCGGTACGGTTGATAAAAAGTTAGTGCTTTACAACACTGGATCAAAACTAAAGTTTTTTTTTTCTTAAAAAAAATCATACATTGATAGTTCGTGTAAAAAATTGCACATTAGTATTTAGCATGAGAAAAACATAAGTTAATGGTTAATGAAAATCAAGATCTTTACCTCACAAAAAGTTGGGAAGAGGATGTTTAAAATCAAGACTCTTGCTACAAAGGGAGGGAAAGAAGAAGTCAAAGGATCAATAATTAAAATAAAAATGTCAAGAATGAAGAAGATTGCTAATGCAAGCTCCAAGCTATGTTCAGCTTAAAGGGGAGTTTTGGAATCCAATGATTCTTAGTAAGAATCATATGGGATATTTCTTGTTAATGGGACATGATTCTTGGGCAGAATTATGGTAGCTTTTTGTGAGTTGAAGTCAAATGTTTTGTTTCCTTTTTTTATTATTGTTTTATGAGGTTTTAAGTTGCATGTTTATTTCCTTTTATGTTAAAGTTGATTGGTTGGTATTCTATGGCCTATATTTTCTTTTATATTGAGAATTGATTGGCTGATTTTCTGTGACCTACTTCCTTCATATATTGCAACTTTTATTTTGAAATAAAGTAAGAAATTTCAAAGTAAAATTCTTCAAAAGACAATAATTTATTTTTCCTATTATTTAGTTAATTCCTCTAAGCAGCTTACAAAGTTTGTGACTTCTTGATTAGCTGGTAGCTCGGAGTTTGTTGACTGGCATTGATAGAAATGAAAATCTGTACCAAATTCTATTTTACAGAAGAATGATGGCTTGTGTTTTTTCTTTTTTAAATTCTGATATATTGCTATTTAGGTTATCATCAGATAGAACTAGTATCATATGCATTGCTTAAATTTGTCTAAAACCCATTTGTTTCACGCTCTTCCATATAATGCAGATGACAGGCTCACCGCAATATGCTTCACAAGAGCGAAGGGCACCCAGTGGATTGCTGCTTGATAAACTTGAAGAAATCAATAGATCAGTAAAGGTTTGTATCTTCTCTTACTTGGGCTTGGAGATTTATATTGAACTCATTATATGTATATTTCCCTCCCCTCTCATAGCAGATACCATATTACAAGCCAAGGCAAACAAATTTTGGTAGTTTCATCCTGTTCCCAGATGCTTGACGATATTCTTATTTCTTTGGAAATTTTTATAATTCATTGATCAATCATTGACTCAAATTTCATGGTATGGTCTCAACGGATAAATTAATCTTCTCTCTCTTATAGATTAATTTGGTTTTTTTCTTTGGAGTATATTTATAGGAGTAAAATTCTATTTTGGTTTTTCATTAAAAGGGTCTTTCTCAAGTTGGTCCTCCAAAAGGAAAAAATTATATCAGTATTCCTAACAAGATAATGTCTCCCCTCTAGTCCCTTGGTCAATGTGCTGATACCAAAATCGATGGAATTAGTGACCAGTACAATTAATGATGACAGCATTTGACTGGGTGTCTGAAGGGAAAAAAATTCCAAATGAGCACTTAACTGTTACACATCATAATCGATTCAAGTCACTATCATTTTTTGTAGCAGCACATTGACTGCAAGAGACTGGATTGGAAAAGTTATCTTGTTTGGAAGACTGGTTTATTTTTATTTTATTTTAATTTTTTAGAGAACCAGCTTGAGAATGACCCCTTTAATGAGGGAGTAAAATAGGATTTGGTCATTCATACTCATTTTGGTGGATAAAATAATTAGTTAGTCCAACACTACTAATCAAGGCGTCAGGAACATGCACGAGATCCTTTTATAACCCCCTACCCACTTACCAAACCCGCGACACTTATGTCCGGCACTTTGGCATTATCATTCGTATTTCAAGTGCCTTTTTCTTTCTTCTATTTTCTCTATCTCCATGAACAGAGTAGGTTATTTCAACACTACTAATCAAGATGTTAAATAGCATGCATGAGATTTCTTTATGATGCTGCCCCTACTTTTGCCAAACCCGTGACACTTATATTGGACATTTTGGCATTATCATTCATAATTTAACTGCCTTTTTCCTTTTTCTAATTTCTTTATCTCCATGAACAGAGACTTGAGCAGTATTTTGAGAAGTCATATGCTTCCCCTCACAGCAGCTGAAGTAAGTTACCAAAGGTCCACATCGCGGGAATTTCCAAATTTTTTGTACTTCGTTTGTTACTACTTTGGACTTTGCTGTGTAGAATACCGCCTGAAAGCTGTAGGTACATTATATATATATATATATATATGTATGTATGTATGTATGTATGTATGTATATATAGAGGATGTTTTCTTTTAGTGGAAAGTTCAATCTTCAAATGATGATACACTTTACAATATGTTAGCTGAACTGGATTTAGGATGATTCAAGAGATGGATCAACCAAATATGAAACATTATAGTTATAAATTATAAATTCAGACTTTCTATTTTTTGATACAGTAGCATGAACTGTCTTTTGAACTTGGAATCCTACGATTTTATTTATTTATTTATTTGTGGACGGTGAAATCTAGGATTCAATTTACAGGTCTATGGTATAGTAAAATTCTCTCAAGGTCATGCCATTGCAGTTTTGGTACGTCTTTTGAACAATAAACAGAAGGAAGCATGACCAAAATATATCTATATAAATAAAAAGTACAAATGCATGAGAAGTTATTTCATTGATATATGAAAGGTAGGTGTTAAGCCAATAAGGCTGCTTCAATCGGCAGGGTCAAAATCAAAATGTCTTGAGCTTGATTTTCACCAGTGGTCCTGAGGTGCGTTTGGTTGCTTGCTTTGTAAAGGAATTTTTTAAAAAAATTATATGCAATATCTATTTTCTCTTAATAATTTTTAGTTATTAGTATTTAACAATATTTATTCTTTTTATATTTAAATTAAAGCAAAGATACAAAAATATTTTCTTATCTATAAAATTATTATTTTTATTTTCCTTTTCACGTTGCTTATCATACGGAATGCTAGTTAGAGCATATCCTCTAATTTTCGTATGCTTAATTTTGGAATCAGAGCAATCTATGGGCCATGCATGTCCTAATGTTGAAAAAAAGAAAATAAAAAGATAGATTGGGGAAGGGAGATTACGTGTGAAAAGTTTAGTTTCACTTAATTACCTGTCATTCAAACAAATTAACTAGTCTCAAATTGTATATAGGCAAGTTAATTATTGAAATTCTATTTTCCCTATCACATGAAAGGAATTAAGATGAGATGACTTATTTGTATTATTTTAAAATATTGAAGGATAACATTGACTTAATTAAAATTAGAGAGATCAAATTAAAATTTTTATAATAGTAGAAAAACTAAAAGTATATTAAAATAATCTTATGAGTAGTTTTTGGAGGGCTTCTGTAAAAACGAAAATAGTCTAAACTAAATAAAAGTAATTATGGTAAGTTTTTTGAGATTAAGTCTTCAGATATATTTTGTCATAGAAAAATAAGTGTCTTAAAAATAGAATTGTAAGCTAAATATTGTGAAATTGAACCTAGTCTTGGCTCTCATTTAAGTACTTTATTGCGCTATATGTGTAAGTTGCATTACTACTAAAATATAATAAAATATAAAACACTGTAAAATTCCATATTGATTAATAATTTTTGTGATAATTATAATTAATACAATTATTGAGTATTTAAATTTTAAAAAAATTCATAAATTTGTACTAAAAAAATAATGATGCACAATTTTTTTTAACTATATTGTTGAGTATTGACGTTTACACTACTTTTGAAAAATACCAAGTACTCCTCAAATATGCTGTGTCTTATAAAATATCAAAATAGGAAAGGTTAAACATTTGGTAAAACATTTATAATTTTTTTTAAATATAAAAAAATTAGTTGACTTAGAACCATTTAGTATACAAAATTATAAAAATAGAGTGAGGATATGCGTAGTGTCAAGGGTTCAATCCTTCTAATATACTATAAAAAAAATATAAAATTGTTAGAAATAGAATAAAAAATAAAAAGTAAAAAATGATTTTGTAAATGAAAAATAATTTTTATATTCTTACTTTAAAAAAAATTAATATTGTTAAGTAATAGGTACAAGGCTATTATAATATTGCATAAAACTTTAGGAAAAGAATAATTTTTCCACACATACACCAAACAACCTGTTAGTGGTATACAACCAACAGGAATCATAGCTACAAATGTCATCACCACCAGCAAGATATTTTAATAACTTCTTGATATCAAATACTTTCTCTTCATTATCTACCCTATGTATTAGCTTACCCCCATGACACATTATCGAAATTCTAGCTGTAATTAAAAATGGTTTATGTAAGATTATAGGGGCTTTGCTATTAACTATCATATCTAAAATTATAAAATCCACAAGGAAAACAAAGTCCTTTATTTTTACCGGCACATCATCAAGATTGCACTTCGGCTTTTTGAAAGTGCGAACCGCCCTCTGAAGTGTTGCATTTGTGCCCTTCATCTCTCGCTCTAGTTTCCTGTAAACATAGAAGGGCGTCAAATTTACACTTGCTCCTAAATAACATGAGGCATTACAAGTAAAATCATTTATGGAGCAAGGTAAAGCAAAACTCCCTGAGTCATTTATGGAGCAAGGTAAAGCAAAACTCCCTGAATTCTCAAGCTCAGGAGGAAGCTTATTCTGAATTACTGCAATGCATTCCTTCTTAGGCTGTACAAGCTCATATTCTTCAACTTTCCTCTTGTTGGACATTATTTCTTTAAAAAATTTAGAGTACAACGACATCTGCGCTAAAGCCACTAAAGGGAATAGTAATATGTAAATTCTTGAAATTTTCTAAGAAATTCTTGTATCGCTTATCCCTTTTGTCAGACTTAAGCCTAACTAGGTAGGGTACAATCTTACTATCTGGAGGAAACTTCATAGTCTTACTAGGTGTCCCAATCTCTTCCTCAGGCTCAGATTTCTTCATTCTTAGGTGATGGAGTAACTGATGGATCAGCTACTTCTTATATAGGAATGAGATACATAAACTACCAATTTAAACAAGTAAGAGGCACCAGCTCAATAACTATTTAGCTCCAAGTATGACCGATGTATGGCTAGAAAGTTAGGAAAAATTAGATTGTCCCATCTTGATAGCATCTAGAGTTATATTCAAACAAATAGCAAAATTTCCTAGCTGCCAACACCAAAACTTGAGCCCAATTTTTATCAAAAAACCTAGACATGTAACAGTACACTCACACCAAAAATAAAGGCAAAACACCATTGGACCAATTCCCAAAATTTTTGCAAAGTACACTTTTTCCATCGAAACAGAAAAACAGAGAAACAAGGCTCTGTACAAAAGTGCAAAATTTTGTACAACTAAGTGTACTCCCAAAATTAAGAGAAAATATGCAAAATATTATAGATATGGATAGGAATTGTCACCAAATTTCATAGAAAACTAACATCTGTACAATTCCCAAAAAAATTTATAAAGTTATCCCCTGTTTCAATCTTGCGAAAAACAGAACACTTTGAACCAAGCCTAGAATTTCGTGACTTTGCAATTCAAGGTGTATCCCAAAAATTTGCACAAAAATACACGTAATTCCTGACATGTAGAAAATAATGTGTGTGAACAGTCACAGCAAGATTCCACCATATGAACTCCAGGAAATTTCCAAAGTCAACACAAATGGTGTTGCTTAGAACTTAATGCAATGTTGTCACAACTTTATAAAAGAGCAAAGTATAAATGTATGACATATATAAAGAAAGATCAAACATGAAGAGTCCCTTTGTATGCAAAATATAAAAGGAATATGATCACGGAAAGAATGAAAAAATAATAATTTTAAAGACAAAAATAATTTTTATATTCTTACTTTTAAAAAATAACAAGAAAGTAATGAGATATTTTTTATTAATGATTATAATGATATAATAGATATTGAATAGAAGTTATGTAAAAGTAGTCTCTTTACATAGGAATTACCAAACAAGCAAAACATATAACGCTAATATTCAAAATAGAGAAAACAATTATTGTACATATTTTACAACCTTACTACATAACCTATATGAGCTCATTCTACCAATGACGATGAACAAAACTTTTTCTTTCCTTTTCTTGGGTCCTAGGATTACAATTAAATAATCTGTAATACCATAATGCTTCTAGCCTTACTTTAGCCTTTCTTATACATTTACAAGGATTCCACATCCTCAGCATGAAACTTCACGGAGAAAAAGGATTAAGACAATGCCATATTCCACGTTATGTGAGATTTAAAAGAATTTTCTTTTATATTCCGTGGACCCTGTGAATTCTCAAAAATTATAATCTAATCATAATTCATCTATACAAATTATAAATATCATAAAATATCTCATGCAATTCAGATTTGGAGCCACACATCAGAAAAATATGAGTTTAATTTTGGGTCCAAATTTCAATTTTTTGGGGCAGATTTTGAAAGTTTATAATTAAATCTAAAAAAATAAAAATCCAACAAACCATAACTTTCTAAAAAGTTCTAAATGTTAAATTTATGTTAAAAATACTTCCATGACATGAAAACATCATTTGGACCATGTTTGACAATAGAAAAGCATCATAGAACTAGCTATTCTAGAAGTCTGATACAGTTTACTAATATATATTTCAAAAATTTATAACTAATTTCACAAAAATCTAAATTGAATAAACTATACCAATTTAGAAAACTACAGATGTCTCTAGGCCCAAAAAATTGATAAAACAGTACTGAGGGTCCTACTACATTACTGACAATAAATTCCAAATTCAAAAATGCATATCACTCTCTACACACCTCCAAATGAGGTGCTTCCAGTGGTTACAGGTCACTGTGAATGTCTAGTTTCTTCATATAAAATTTTAAAACTATTGGACCTCATTTGACCCTTAGATGATTCAAAAATAATTCTAACCAAATAAACAGTAACTTATACCAATATACAAAATTTGCTAAACTTTAAAAAATTATAATAAATTCTATAGACTTCCAAATAATGTTGTTCTTGGACCATCAAAAAGCTTTATATGAGATCTATATGTTTGTAAAATCTTAGCCTCAAAATCGTTCATTTGGTCACTTTTGTGATATAGGAATGTAAAATGACACTTTTAAGCCTTTATATGTGTCATTTGAGTATCAAATGCTCTTGTAATATCAACATGACCACTTAAGCATGTAGGAAAACATAAAAACAACCCTCTGAAAATGCTCAAAGGGTCCAAATACTTATACATCACAAATTCACTCTTTCAGTTACCCTCATACAAGAGATCTTACACGTATATCTTTGCATTTCAATGTCAAAAACATCCATTCTCATTCATATGCTTTCAATTTTTATACATACATCATATATCCATATATATATATATATATTCAAGTGTTTATACATTATATCCATCATGAGATTCAAGTGTTTATACATTATATCCATCATGAGATTATATCATTTAACAACAATATGGTTATAAATGGCTAAATATTACAACTCTTGCGTCATTCTCTCATTTTCAAGCTTGGTAACTCCCATTTCTCGGCTCCCTTGGTTCACTTGGTCCACCTAGGCATGTTAGGTAATGGAAAATGGGTGAGATTCAAAGAATCTCAATAGCCCTTCTTTCTTTCAAATACACATAAAGGATGCAATTTCAAGTCTAAAAATGTATGCATGGCTATCTTGAAAATCATGAATATACATGGAATATTTATTTCATTCAAGAGGTCACATAAATCATATATAGGCTTATCAAGACATTAGTTTAGTCTTACCCATTCTCTTTGAAACTTTACCCATTATCAAGGAACTTTTGACTAAGTCTTACTCTTTCTAAAAAATTTTGGCTTTGTCTCACCTATTCTAAGAGACTTTTGGCTCATTTTTACCCTAGCCAAGAGATTTTTGCTCCCCCAAGTTCATACAAGCCAAATCATATTCATAAAACATCATTCAAACATATAAACAAAGCATCATGGTACCATGTCATATACATACATGCTAAAACATTATTCATGGCTTAAACATACACTCACACATTTAAGACAAGAAAACATCCACACACATATGAGAGAAAGGAGAAAGAACTACCTCGTACACAAGAACACACTTTTCCCTTTGTAATTTCTTCCTCTCCCTCAGCCAAACACCTACAAGGACGTGGAACTTGATTCCTTTGCCCTAAACATATGAAATAGGATCCAATTACACTCTTGGAATATTTACTAAAGTCACACACACACACTCTAGAATAGCCTTGGCACTCATAATGTGCAATTATAGTTCTATAAGGTACCTAATAAAGCAACCTTAGGAATTTATGATCTTAATTCCATTCTCTCCCTTAATCTATTACTCTTAACTCCATTTAGATTCTTTGGAGCCATTATACATTTATTTTAAAGAGCTTAGATATGCTTCATTATGCTACAATATAGAACCTACATCTCCATCACACTTTCTAGGCTCTTTAGACTTTTTCTAAGGCTTCCTCTCATACTCTCCCATCATATATGATACAATTCTAAGCTTAGAAGAAGTTAAAATACTCTATGGGTGCATCAACCCTCTTAGGCCAAGACAATACTCTCCTTAGCACCAATGGAAGTGATGTTGTTTTCCTTGATGGAAGATGCATGTGGGAAGCTCCCTAGGGGTCTTAGGACCTCATACAAACACTCACTTAGTCTTAGAAACTCTTGGATAAAATTAAATTTTAGTCCAAGTTCTTGACTCCCTAACCTTATTATGTTGCATTTCATTAACTCTTTCTTTGTTCTCTTTGCATATTCTTATTTCCCACACTCTAATTCCTAAGATTAATCCTTGGTTTAGGTCATATTTTACTCCCTCTTAATGGTTCTCTATAAGGCCAAAAATCATCTCTCGAGAAGTAAGAAGAAGAAAGTATGGAAAGCTAGGATATCTACCTTGATTCAAGCTTTTTCTAGAAGTCTTTTCCTTTGCTTTGGCCTTTCCCTTGAATTTTGAACTCCTCTCCTCTGGGCATGGCACAAAATAGAACCAAACACTTCAATAAATCCATGGAAGGAAAGGTGGGAAGGAGGGGAACCAAGTTACAAAGGGAAGAACCATGAAAAATCATCAATTTCCTTACCTTTTCTTGGAGTCTTTCTTCCCCTTTTTCTCTTCCCATAGTGTGCCCTCCTCAGCAGTGCTTCTTTCTATTTTCAACCAACCAAAAGTCAGTCTAGAGGTGGAGGAGAGTTCTGAATGTTTTTAAAAAGAAAATTTCACTTTTGCACATTTTTTCAAACAAAATCTTGCTATAGTGGGAAACACTCCTCACTACGACGAGAACTTATTAGTTCTAGGTCCCTCTGTTCTCGTCACAGTTGGTGCTATTGCAAAAAACTCCCTGAATTTTGTATAAGCCACAAATTTGCTATAGTGAACTAGCATTCTCGCTATGACAAATAGGCATCCTCGCTATAGTGAATAGACATCCTTGCTATAGCTAACAGGCCTCCTCTCTAAAGCTAGGGGACTTAGAAAAATTCTGAAATCTTGAGTTCTCATCTATGAAAAGTCAGATGTTACACAATCTACCATTTTAGTAAATGATTGCTCTAGAATATAAGTGACGAATAATCTTTACTAATGGTGTCAAAAACCTAATGCAAGCTATCTTTAAGACAGAAAAAAGCTAATAAGTATATTAATCGCTCAAGTAGCAATGAACCTGAGTATAAGTGTCCAATCTATAAGAATTGGTTACTTATAATTTTAGAGGATTTTTACATAATGTTAAAGGTTAGTTGTTAATTACTTACAATTATGAACATATTTATAAGCTAGTATTCTAGGTCTCCCTAATTACTAGTCACTTAGGCATTTTCGTAGACACCTTAAAGGCATAAGATATAAAAACACTAAGACTCAAAAAAAAAAAAACACACAGATACTCAAAACACAATTTACTCAGATTGATGACATCAGGCATACTAGATTCATAACATTTAATTCTCCTATTTAATCAAGTCCCCCTAGTTCATACAACGTCATTTTTCAACACATAAGTCATAATCCTTAGGTTAATAACACAACTCATCATCTTTCAACACATAGAAATTGTTTCACATGTTGCGTAATAAAGCATCTTTTATTTAATTTTGTCTTTCAACATATCACTAAGCTGAAGATTCAATTAGCAAGAATTTTAAAGTGAAATTAATTAAAATGTTATATTTCAGTACATAATTAATTCACTCATCATCCTTACTAAATACAAAAAGATTGCAACATATAGGCATGAAAAGGGTAAATAAACACAAATGCATTGATGGAGTACTAAAGTCAATATTGGCCCTAAGGTTTTGATATAATCTTAAATTATTTTAATGATAACAAAACTCTTAAGTTAAATTTATAAAAGCATTAAATTAAAAATATTTAAATATTATTTATTGCCTTATTGCATTAAAAGTCATTTAATTTATTTTTCATAGGCAATAATAATTATTGAAAGAGAAATAAAATAAATCAAAATGGAGTATTGTGTTTTGATCGGGCTATTTTATCTAAATCAATTTATTAAACTCCATTTTATTTATTTTATCTTATTGGGCATTTTAATCTAATTGTGCTTATAATTTGTTTAGATCATAATATTTGAAATTATTGTTAAGCTTCATTTGGCCTTGTTGATCTATACTTTAATATAAAAAAATTATAAAATGCATTTAAATAAAAATATGAAAAGCTAAAAGGAAGTAACAAAATGAATATAATATATTTTGATATAAAAGTCAAGTGTGTAGATATATTAATGAGCTTTGAAAGCAATACATATATATATATATACATATCACTTTCTTGCAAAAACATGATTTGATTGGAATATACATTCAAATATGCTACTGCACCTTTATTCTCTGATTTCAATGAGCATTAGATTATGTTTTTGAAAAGTCAAAAGTATCTGAACATGTATTAAAGTTTTGCACATGATATCATTTCCACATACAAAAAGTATTATATTATATTTTGTGAAAAGTGACTTTTCAACTACCTTATTCAGAGTATTTATTGTGCTTGTATTGAAGAAAAGTATAACAAAGTAAACCATCATTTCTTCTCTCTTTGCAACTACTGGAACAGTAAAAAGAAAGAAGAAAAGCAAAGTCCATGCAAGTCGAAAGCTATTTTCGTACTCATCTATGTTTTATGATAAGCAAGACGTAAAAAGACAATAGATAATTTGCAAATTTCTCTTTCTTTCATAATGGCTATTTTTAGTGAAGTTGAACTTCAACAGATATATTTTTTAAACTTCTATATAAATGGAAAAAGATGAACAAAAAAGTCAACAACGAGGGAAGCATAGAATGAAAAGAAAAATTACATTATAGTTCTCCTAAGCTAAGTTTTTGGTATCATCTAGCTTAAGCTTTAAAGAAAGAGTGTGCTTATTGTAGTCCCTTTTTCTAATAAAGGTTCCAAATTATTCTCATATCATTTTGTAAATTGAGTTTAGGGTGAGTTTAGTAGAAAACCCTTGAGGGGAACAAATTTTGTGTGAGTTTATATGAAACCCAAGTGTTATATTTGTTTGAGATGAGCTAAGAAACCTTATATTGGTGGTGAACATGCTAAAACTATCACTACTATAATATTATTCTAAAGAGTGAAAAAGAATCCCTTAAGTGTTATAAGGGGACTAGATGGAGATCAAGTTAAATCAAATCAAGATAAATCTTTGCGTGCAAACTCTCAACTGTGCTATCCTCTAGTCCTCCACTTTTGTTATACCTTACTTTGATTTTGTTTGCATCATTAACTACATTCATAAAAACTATTTTACTACATCACTTTCACCTCAGCATCAGTATAATTGTTTTACTTATTACAAATTGTTTAGTATAAAGGTTATCCACCTTAGAAAAAGCATTAAAATTGCATATTCTACACCTCACGCCTATTCACCCCCTTTAAGTGTGATTATCAATTAGTGTTAGAGCGGGTCTTTTTTTTTGTGTTTAACAACCAAGAGAAAAGGTCTTTTGTTATTTTTATAAAAAAATTATGTATCAACCACTTGAAACATGCTATACATTTATGCAAAGTTTTGATATTACTAAACCCCTTTTACTTAGAGCAATTAGCTTTAGATTTTGGAAAGTTAGAATGGAAGCCTTTCTTAAATCTCTTAACATAAATATATGGGATGTAATAGAAAATGATTTTGTGCATAAACCAAGAAAAGATTGGGATGAACATGATAAGAAGTTATTTTCCTTGAATATTAAAGCTATGCATATGTTTTACAGTTCTTTAAATTGTTTTGATTATGTCAAAACAAAAAATTGCTCTAATGCTAGAGATATATGGAATACTCTTCAATCTTTATATGTTGTTGAAAATGAGAATGTTAACAATTTTCATGAAGGTGTGCAAGAAAAGGAAACATGTTGTTTAGCACTTGAAGATGATCAACATCAAATTAAGGAAGATGTTATTAAAAGTCTAAGTGAGAAGAAACATCTCCATGAACCCATTATCAACAACGGAAAAGAAGAAGTCTCACAAAAAGAGCTTAGTGAGCAAGAATTTAAAAATTCACAATCCATAGCTCACAAAGATTTAAAGGTATATGGTTCCAAACTTACTACTAGTCATGTCTATACAAAATTGCCATATGCTTTTAATGTGCTACATGATACAATATCTTCCAATTCTGACTACTCAAGTTGTTATAATGAAAATAATAATATTATTGAAACTTCAACTACCTCAATGCATGTTAAATAAAAATAAAAATATATTTTTTGGAAAGTATTTTGAAAGAAATAATTTGAAAAATTTTCCAAATAAAAGGCAAAAGTGTTCTAATGGCTTTCAAAATGCTTATACATCGATTATTTGTAATTATTGTGGTCGTCAAGGACATATTTCCCACTTATGTCCTCTTAGAAGAAATTTTTATGTGAAAAAGAAATATATTTAGATTACTAAAAATTTTAAAAGTCTAAATACTAACATTCAAGGACCCAAGTTAAGATGGGTGCCAAAACGCCCTTCTAGTGCTTCAATTATGCAAAATGTTTCTCTAAAGAATGGACAAATTAATCCAAAGAAGGAAGAATCACCCAAAAGAGATTCTCAAGTACCAAAAGTAGCACTTGTAAAGTCTAAACCTTACAAGGAGAAGCAAAGCATAAGAAAAAGGTATTCTCCATGCACAAAGGTCAAGGTATTGAATTATGAAACCTCCTATGTTACTATATTTGATATTCATTTAGGTATATTATTTGTGGCCTTAGATATAAGCATTGCATTGTTTATGAATATATAGTCATTAATACATATTTTATCATGACTCATATCTTGAGATTATTAATTACTTGTAATGCTTAGTATCAATATCTAGTATACCTTATGCAATTGTGCTTTAAAGAAAAATCAATATGTTTGTCAAAAAAATTATGGGTATTTAAATGTACTTATGCACTTAATGAAAAAGAATTTAACCTTGTAGGACTTAAGAAAGCTTGGATACCAAAATTTAAATGATCTTTACATATAAGTATATGCTTAAGATTTGGATTCAAGATTTGGATCGGCTTAAGAAACTCTCAAAGCAAATAAACAAAATGTCATATTGAATAATTAAAAAAAAAAAGGGCCAAGGGTTAAACTATGATAAATTTGGTTGTATTTTTTTCTCTTTAAATCTCTCTCGTTTATAGTTTTATTTTCAAAGCTACTCCAAAATTTGGAGGATGAATGCTCCTCCATTATTGTTAAAGTTCCTCTACCTTCCTCTAAGCAAATTGATCCTCCACCTTTCCTTCAGCATACTGATCCACCACCTTTGCCTTGTTCAAATTGATCCTCCACTTTTTGTGTCTAAAATTTAGAGGACAAATGCTCCTCCATTATCGGTAAAGTTGATTATTGTTTTATTTTACATATACAGATATATCTGTGTGCTTCCTCCACTTGCTCCTTCATTTGTTAATTGTTACTACTTGCTTACTCTACTTTACGTGTGTTTGAAAATTAAAGGTCACTGCCTCCTCCACTTTTGAATTGGAAATATTTTAATACAAAAGTAAAAAGTATTATATGAGTGATAAAGGCCAAATGTGAAAGCAAGTTAATAAAAGCAATATAAAGTGACAAAAATTAAACTAGTATTATTGCTTCAAGGTTTCAAACTTCATAAAAATGCTAAGTACTTTAAAGATAAATTCATTATGGTTAATCATTATGGCATATTGAATTTTTTTTGAATTGGTTTTAAAAATGCTGATCAAAATCAAAATGTATGTGTTAATCTATTATGAGTTTTAGTTGTCTAAGTCTTAGCAAATTAATTGCTAAATTTTTATGACTTATGTATTTGTTGGTTTAATCTCCTGGAATTATTACTCATGAACTTTACCTCATATTCACATGCATAAAATTTGTTGACTTAGTATTAAAATCACATAATTTGCTTACTTTATTGTTTATATATAAATTTGGAGTTAACTATAGTTCTTGTACATATTGGAGTTAACTTTAAAGTGAATTTTAGTTAACTACTATCTGAAACTTTGAATCATTTTAAAGAAAATGTAGAAAGTTAGTTGTTGATAAATATTTGTATGTGACATTCAATGAAACTTACCCTTCTTTTAAAAAAAATTGTGAATTTAAATGAAAATGGAGCTAGTGCAAAATTAAATGCTTCAAAGAATTAAAAAAAAGTGTAGCAAACTCAAAACAAAAAAAAGGGAGAAAAATCTATGAATTCTTTAAACTTAGCTCTAAAGTTCAATTATTATTACATATATGTGCACTTGGTATTTCTTGAAAATATTTTTTGGTGTACATAAAAGAGAAGCTTTGATGAAATATATGCAAAAGAAAGGAAAACTCACTAGGCATTGGATAGGGAATATATAAAATTTTCTTCAATCTTATTTTGTTAAGGCTTTTATTTTTTTAAAAAAAAATTGTTCACCTTGTATTAACACTCTATTCAATAATCTTAACGCTTTGTGCTTCATTGATATATCTTTATACTTCAAGATTAAAACATATATTGATGAAAATATATTTGATTTGATAATCCCTTTGACTGACACAAACATGCACTTGATCAATATCATACTGTATTTGAATGATTGTTTGTATAGTTTAAACATATTATAACTTGTTTGGACTTATGGTTTTAAATTTGAAGTGAATATTTTGATTTGCTTTTGTTACTAGTTGATATATTTGATTTGAATATTTTATGCCCATGATTATATTGATTGGTTTTGTTTCACTAATTCCTTTTGTTATTAACCAAAAAAAGGGGATTAACTTAAGCAAACTTTTAACATGATTATACTTGGAGTTTGTGGCAATGTTACTACTAAATATTCCTTATGTTATTCATGTTTTTGCCTTTGTGCTTTGTACTTATAAACTATAATCTATTTTATGGAATGCTTATATTTAGGGGAAGCAAATGCAAATTTCATTACTATTATATTGACCACATCTTGTTGAAACTTATATAATTATAATTTATAAAATATTTAGATAACTCTTGTCCCTTAAACATTTATTTATTTATTTTTGTGAGAGCTTATCTACTATTTGATGATAACAAATGAAAGAAATTTTGCATACACATTATCTAATGATTTTGCATAAGTTTCTTTGAGAAATTAGGTATGAAAATGCAAAGAACACCAAGGAAGATTCTTTAAAATGGCAACTATTGCACTTTTAATTAACCCATAATGTTTAACTACCTTTTTGATGATGTCAAAAAGAGGGAGAGATATGTATAGTACAAAACTATATTGCAGTCATACCTATAGCGAGTTCAATGGAGTACTCTCATGGTCTTATCAAGCATATATTCAGGGGGAGTTTCAAAGGGAGTACTTTAAACCTAAATGATGATGATTTTATATTGCTACTCCTTATACTTAATGTTTATACAAAATTTTGTATTTAATAGTTTTGTCATCATAAAAAAAGGGGAGATTGTTGGCCCTCAGGTTTTGATATAATCTTAAATTATTTTGATGATAACAAAACTCTTAAGTTAAATTTATAAAAGCATTAAGTTAAAAATAGTTAAATATTATTTATTGCCTTATTGCATTAAAAGTCATTTAATTTATTTTTCATAAGCAATAATAATTATTGAAAGAGAAATAAAATAGATCAAAATATAGTATTGTGTTTTGATTGGACTATTTTGTCTAAATCAATTAATTAAACTCCATTTTATTTATTTTATCTTATTGGGTTTTTTAATCTAATTGTACTTATAATTTTTTTGGATTATAATATTTAAAATTATTGTTAAGTTTCATTTGGCCTTGTTGATAAAAAATTATAAAATGCATTTAAATAAAAATGTAAGAAGCTAAAAAGAAGTAACAAAATGAATATAATATATTTTGATACAAAAGTTAAGTGTGTAGATATATTAATAAACTTTGAAAGCAATATATATATATATATATCATTTCCTTGCAAAAATGTGACTTGATTAGAATATGCATTCAAATATGCTACTACACCTTTATTCTCTTATTTCAATAAGCATTAGAATATGTTTTTGGTAAGTCAAAAGCATATGAACATGTATTAAAGTTTTGCACATGATATCATTTCCACATGCAAAAAGTATTATATTATATTTTGTGGGAAATGACTTTTCAATTACCTTATTCAGAGCATTTATTTTACTTTTATTGAAGAAAAGTATAACAAAGTAGAGCATTATTTCTTCTTTCTCTACAACTACTAGAACAATAAAAAGAAGGAAGAAAAGCAAAGTCCATGCAAGTCGAAAGCTATCTTCGTACTCATCTATATTTTATAATAAGCAAAACACAAAAGGATAATAGATATTTTGCAAATTTCTTTTTCTTTTACAATGACTATTTTCAGTGAAGTTGAACTTCAACGGATATATTTTTAAAGCTTCTATACAAATGAAAAAAGATTAACAAAAGAGTCAACAACGAGGAAACCATAGAATGAAAAGAAAAATTACATTATAGTTCTCCTTTGATCTCTTCATCTTATCTGAGCTGAGTTTCTAGTATCATTTATCTTGAGAGAACTTTAAAGAAAGAGTGTTCTTATTGTAATCCCTTTTCTAATAAGGGTTCTAAATTATTCTCATATTATTCTGTAAATTGAGTTTAGGGTGAGCTTAGTAGAAAACCCTTTAAGGGAACAAGTTTTGGGTGAGCTTATGTGAAACCTAAGTATTGTATTAGTTTGAGGTGAGCTAAGAAACCTTGTGTTAGTGGTGAGCATGCTAAAACCATCACTGTTGTAATATTATTATGAAGAGTAAAGAAAAATCTCTTAAGTGTTATAAGGGGACTAGACGTAAGTCAAAGTAGACCAAATCAGGATAAATCTCTACGTGCAAACTCTTAACTGTGCTGTCCTCTGGTCCTCCACTTTTGGTATACCCTACTTGGATTTTGTTTGCATCATTAACTACATTTACAAAAGTTATTTTACTATATTACTTTCACCTTTACATCAGCATAATTGTTTTACTTATCATAAATTGTTCTGTACAAAAGTCTTCTACTTTTCTACATACTAAGATAGAGGACCATTGGTCCTCCACTTTCAAAAAAGCATTAAAATTACATATTCTGCACATCATACCTATTCACCCCCTCTAGGTGTGATTGTCAAATACAACTCATAGTTCAAACTCATGCTATTTGCAACACTGAGGTCTCAGGAAGATAGCACAAAAACTTGATCTTGAGTATTGCGACTAGCATTCTTGTTCAATAATGACACTGAGCTTCCAGGATTTTGTATGGGCGTTGTAGCTTTGGCATCACAACCAACAATAAATTTTGGTCATAGCCTGTGTATTTAGAGCTTCTAAGAATGGTGTCTGTTAGGTTTTTGGCTCTGGATCTTTCTGGAATTAACTTTTGGGCACCAAAACATTTGTTATTTATTCACACTTTTAACCTACAAAAACACAAAACTTAATTAAAAACTATTTGCAAGCATCAAACAAAACATAAACACAAAGTAAAACATAGTTAAACTACTAAACTAAGGATTAACTATTCTAAACTACTCATAACCACCAACATGAGGCTTAGGCTAGGCTCTATTACTTAAGGTCATGCAATTTAACTATGGACACTTAAGAACTCGAGTCTTTTCACATCAATTAGATCTAACAACACATGTTAGGACCAAATTTAAGGGTTTTGCCCAGAAATTTTCCTATTTACCCTTAATTCCCTCTTATGTAAATAACTCTAAAATGGGGATAATCAACTCAAAAAACATGACAACTCCTTATAAAAGATATAAATATATATACATATATATATGCTTGTGTGTATACATTTACATATGTGTCTATATATATATGTATGTATCTATGTGTGTGGGTGTATATATATATAGGATTTATCAAAAAGCTTGCTAAGTCAAGAAAAACAAAATTTATCATTAACCAAGTTATCAAAGCTTAAGAAATGGGAAATGCAACCAAGTTAACTCCTTTCTCAAGAAAATTTTAAGAAATTTTCTTCTCTCTCAATCTCCTTTCAACCAAGAAATGAAGAAGAATGAAGTGATAAAGTGGATGAAGAATATTTAAGTGGAAAGATGATGTGGGCTTGGTGGCATGTGAAGAAGAAGAATAATGATGATGGGATATGTGCCTCTTTCTTCCAACTACACCTTTAAGGCAAAAGAGATCTTTCTTTACCTCCACATTTACCTCTGCTTTTCCTTTTTTAATTTAATTAGAACCTAAATTAAGGAAAAGACAATTTTTAAGAAATGGTCACACTAATTACCTAGACATAAGCATGCTAAAATACACATAGTAAGGAAACATTAATAAAATTAAGTTTAAAATGTATAGGTTACTGTTAAATCTGACAGATTCTAGCTTCATCATAGAAATAGGGAAAATATAGATGTTTAGATACTACATTAAACTTTGTTATATTTTTATATATGTGGCACGAAATCTTATGACATTCTCTCTCTCTCTCTCTATACCTTTATCCCAAAATTGGATTTCCATCCAATGTAGAGACAAAGAGTTTGTAAATAGACTTGTCTATTGGTTAAGCTATGCTAACTTGACCAAAGCTAGTGGGCTTTAGGTTTGCATGCTTAAGTCCTAGTCCACATCCATTTTAGTTTTGGTCTAGTATCATGAGATGTGCTTTGGCCCAAGCCCATAGGCTAAGCCTAGACTCTTCCAAAAAAAAATCACTGAAAGGAAGGAGATAAGAAAATTATGTAACTATTCAAAATATAAGTGAAATATACTTTTGACAACAAAATTGATCATCATATAAACATTACATGATTATTTATATTTAAATTAAAAAATTTATGTGATAGTCAAGTAAAAACAAAATAAATCACATATGAATTGAATGGATTACTTTAAACTACAAGGGGTAGGCTTATTTTAAATCAAATCTCAACAAGATAAATTATAAGTTATCCTAAAAAATAAATCTATTATACAATATTAAATCATAGTAAAATACTAAAGTTCATCCTTAGGTGATTTGTAATTAATTAATGAAATTTATTTTCTAATCATTCAAAAATAACAATTATATAGTCAAATAGTTATTTTTAAAAATTTAACATATTAATCCAACATCATAATTATTTTTTATTTAAGAATTAATATGGATAACAATTAATTTTTATATAAAATAGTTGATAATGATGAAAAATTTAGGCTTAAAATTTGACTTTACATTCAACTTCATATCTATAACTAAGTAGTCATATTTAACTTAACATTCAATTTCATAGTTAAAAATGTTATAAACATGTTCTTTCTTTTTAAAAGAGAGAAAAGGATGTGATTCATGTGGACCTTACTATTGAATGATTGGCAAGTCTAAGAGTCAAGGGCAAGCTTATTTTAAATCAAAGTTTCTCCCAAAATTAGACATATCCTAAATTTTTGTATAATAGCCGATCAATAATGAGACGTCTAATCTCAAAGTACAAATGTTTGGGGGCTCCACTCTTTAAATGAAAAACAAAACACATTTTCAACATAAAAATGCGACACAAAATCATAAATGACCACAATCTTTGTCCATCCAATTTCAAGCTTACTTCTAAAATGAGTTACTTGCCAACAAAGAAGATTGGCAAGTCTAAGAGTTAAGCAAGATGACGGGGTGAACTTGAAACTAAAAAAGGAAAATAATAATAATAATAATAATAATAATAATAATAATAATAATAATAAAACAGTGAGTCAATGAGTGGATGCCACAAATAATTTTTAATACAAATGAAAATTAAATAATGAATAATAAATAAATAGTTTGGTTGACGACAATGCACATACATAATTAGAAAATGAAGTAAGGTAAACTCTTTGCACATAAACAATCTTGAGACGCACATAGCATATATATATGCAGGATTATCATTACGATACCTAAGGGTGAACATCCATGATTATTTATTCATATCTGGAGCCAAGGGTTATACCTCTTCACTAATCACACTTATTTGGTGGAAGTTAGGGAATCATTTGTCCTGACTAATTAGGAGTTAGAAAATCAATTGTATTAACTAACAAAAGTTAGGGAATTACTCATTTTGATTAATTCATAGAAGTTCAGTTAGCATAACTAAACTAAGGTGTTCAACCTTGCATTTACACTTATCATCCTAGATATGCCAATACAAGAACAAACAGTGAAAAAATAGTCATAACATTAATTCAGACATACATTTTAAGCCAACATGCATATCTAGATATTACCACAAAGCTACATAATTCAAACATAAGTCAATATACAATACACCATAGCTATGCAATATCATAAGATTAATTAAGAATAAGAAAATTAACAATTCATTATCATTCACATTTATAACATCACAAACACTAAATGAATTTGCAATAGGGGCACTTTCTACCCTTCATGGCTGAACCCACACTGTAAAGGTATCCACTAGGTTATTTATAACCACAATCAAAGAAAATTTAACATTCAAGCAGTCCATAATTAATACCTAATATTTAAATGAATTCACCTTTTAATATAAAAAATTTTAATTATATCTCAACTTTCTTATTCTTACCACAATCCTTAACTCTAGGTTTATGTCATTGAGATTTGGAACTTTAAATTGAGCTTAAATATTATCTCAAAAAGCTGAAAAGTTCATACTAAAAGTATGAATAACTTGTCAAAACATTCCAAGACCCCCAAACTTTGAACCTTTGTATTTTTCCCCTCGTAAGAACTGATCTGATGCCATCCAAAAGAAAGAGAGGTGTAGTCGCCTGAAAGCCACCATCAGAGGAGAAGGAAGACAAACAAAGAATAGGGGGAAGCTAACCACTTTGATCGTTTTGCACAAAACGACTCTTCAACCATGGCTTCAAACTATGACGAAAACCAACGACATGTTGTGGTGGCTATGGTGGCACAACATCGACGAAAAGGGAGAAGGACAAAGGCACAATGCTAGTGGAGCTAGAAGGAGATGAATGAAGCTTGAAGGAAATGGGTGTGAAGCTTCAAGTAATATGGGGCATTTTTTAGAAGAATAGAAATATAGGTTATATTTATCAATGAACCCATCAAAATTAAATTTCTTCTTAAAAACCTATTTACAACCAATAGGCTTAGCTCCTAGAGGCAAATCTATTAAAACCCAAGTTTTATTTTGACTAAGAGAATCAATTTTAGCCTTAATTGCTTCTGTTCAAAGATGAGCATCTAAAGAAGGAAATAGTTTCATAAAAATTTAAAGGATCATCTTGTACTATATAAATATAAAAATCATTTCCAAAAGAAAATTATTTCCTTTGCCTATTACTTCTTTTTAAATTTTTAACCAAATTTTCATTTGAATTACGTTCAGGACAAGTAGAAATTTTCAATTTTCTAGAATTATGTTCAATTTTCAAAGGAAAAATATGTTCAAAAAATTATGTACCTTTACTTTCTATAATAGTGTTATGATCCAAAATATTATTTTTCAAAATCAGAGATCTATAAGCTGTACTATGATCAACATACCCAATAAACATGCAATCAGAAGTTTTAGACCTAATTTTTTTTTCTTAGGATCAGGCAACATTACTTTAGCAAGACACCCCTACACTTTTAAATATTTTAGATTAGGTACATAACATTTCCATAATTCATAAGGTGTCTTATTTGTTTTCTTATCAAGTATTCTATTTTGCAAAAAACATGCAGACAACAAAGCTTTAGCCCATAAATTATCTGGTGTAGAAGAACTTATAAGCATAGCATTCATAATCTCTTTTAAAGTTCTATTTTTCTTTTCTGCAACACCATTAGACTTAGGTAAATATAGAGGAGTTACTTCATGAATAATTCCCTCTTTTTCACAAAAATCATTTAATAAAACATATTCTCCTCCTTTATCTGACTTTACTCTTTTAATTCTCCTATTTAGTTAATTTTCTACCTCTACCTTATACAAAAGATATTTTTCAAATGCTTCATCTTTATTTCTCAATAAATATACTTTAGTATACCTTGAAAAATCATTAATTAAAGTAATATAATATTTTTTACCACCTTTAGTCATTGCTTATTTTAAATCACCCAAATCAATGTGTATTAAAGAAAGTAATTCAGTTTCTCTTTGTGTAGAAAAATGTGATTTTTTAGTTATCTTATCTTCCGCACATACTTCACATTTGTTTAAACAATCATTTTTAATCCCAGAAATCAAACTAAGTTGTTGCATTTTCTTAATTTAAGACTTACTAACATGTCCTAATTTAACATCCCACACATCAAATGAATCAATCATATAAATAGGCAAGTAAGCAGAAGAGGATGCATTTTCATTTATTTCAGCAACATTCAGCATAAACAATCCCTGGTTACAATAACCCTTTCCTATAAAAACATTATTTTATGTCATCACAATCTTGTCAGATTTGAATGACACTTTGACCCTAGCCTTTTCTAATAGAGCTACATAAATTAAGTTTGTTTTAACATTAGGCACATGCAAAACATCATTGAGAGCCAAGGTCTTTCTGGATGTAGGTTTAAAAACTACTTTTCCTTTCCTAAGAACTTTTGCGATTTAGGAATTAGCAAGAAAAATGCAGTCTTCTCCTTCCTTGATAGAATCAAAAGAGGTAAACATTTCCTTATTTACACAAATATGCTTAGTAACTCTAGAGTCTACCATCTACTTCCTCACATAAGAGACAACAAGAGTTTGAGAAATAACCATCACAGTGACCTCATAATCATTATTCTTATCTCCGTGAACCAAATTTTCATTCAGCTTAGGAGGATTATTATTTCTAACTCTCCTTCTACGTTTTGTAGTATAGTGCCCTAGCTTGCCACAAACAAAGCAATTACCCTTCTTTTTAAATTTAGGATTAGAATTCTTGGGATTATAACCAGGTTTTTTATGAGAATCATACCTCTTGTTATGCGGCTTTGTCTCCACCAAGTTTTCCTTTAAGGCTATTTCCTTGTCTTTTGCAGCTCGAATCTCTTTTCAGTTAGTGTCTTCGATGATGATATGAGTGATGAGATCTGACAAACACAGTTGCTTCTACTTGTGTTTGAGTTGCTATTTGTAGTTTTTCCATGAATTCGGCAGTTTCTCAATTAGGATCCTAGTTACAAATTTATCTGGAAGGTTGATCTTCTTAGCACAGAGTTCTTCCAGTAGCTTATGGTATTCATTGATTTGCAGCTTGATGTCTTTGTCTTTGGACATCTCCCATCAGTAGTAATTTCCTTTCACAAATTTCTATTTTTCAGTATCCTTAGCAATGTACTTCATGATTAGTGACTCTGAGATTTTGTTGGCTTCCTTGTAGACACAATAGACATCGAACAAATCATCAGATAACATGCTAATGATAGTATTCCTGCATACCTTATTGGCATAAGCCCAAATATCTTTCTGGGTTTGCTCAACATCTACAGCAAGCTCAGTTTGAGTGAGGACCATAGCAACTCCATGCATATCTAACACTAAGAAAATACGTTCTTGCCACCATTTGAAGTTCTTGCCATCGAACACCTCAATTTTCAAGATGTCTGGGAACGGCTTAGAAAGCGACATTACAGTAGGCACAAAGGCAGTAGCGCCACTACCACCATTTGTAACAACCAGAAAAAGGAAAGAAAAGAAAAGAGAAAAGAAAAGGGAAAGAAAAGAAAAGCTAAAAATTTTCGAAGGCTAAAAATTTTCTAAGTCTGCTAGCTACAGCCTAGCTATAGCGAATGTACCTGTTCGCTATAGCGAGAAATGGGTTAGCTATAGCGAGAGAGCCTTCTCGCTATAGCGAAAATGCTTCTAGCTATAGCGAGTGCTGGCATCCCATACAAAATCCAGGGAGTAGCTCGCCGTAGCGAGAGCTATAGCGAAGGCAGAAGTCTGGGACTTGTACGAGCTCACCATAGCGAGGGTTATGGCTCGCTATAGCGAGGGTGAGTCCGAAAAAGCGTAAAAAGATAGATTTTGACTTTTTAAAAGCTTCCAAACTTTCCTTTCTCTTAGAACCGACCTAAGCTTCGACCAAGGAGAGAGAAAAGAGCTGTGGAGAGAGAGAGAGACCTAGAGAAGCAAGGAGATCAAGCAAAGAGGTGAGTAATCTTGAGATTTCCCTAGCTTTTCTCCTTAGCATGTTGTTCTCCTCCTTTTGCTTTCTCTTTCTATGGTTTTAGAAGTTAATATGGGTTAGGTTCAGAAGAGGGAAGTAGGAAAACTACTCTAGAAGGAGGGTAGAACTCATATATCTTCATTTCTTCTTCCTTGCTTTCTTCTTTGAGAGCTTGAGAGAGGAAGGAGAGTGAGTAGAGTTCTAGAGAGAGAATCCTTAGCTTCTTATATGGGTAGTGAGGGTTTAATTCGATGAAGAGCCTCTTTTAGCTTTGTGAGAGTTATTTAAGCTATGAGAGAATGATTTGGTGCTCTTTGTTGTGCCTAGGCTCCAAGGAAGCAACTCCATCTAGTTGTGAGTGTGAGATCAAGAAGGGAGAAGATAAATTGAAAGGGAAGACTTGTGTTGTCCGATAAGGTAGCTCTCTACTCTTTTCTTATTGCATTCATAGATGTGTAATAGTCATTGTATGTTGGTGTATGTGCTTGTATGATGAGATATGCCATTTGATATTGCCTTGATGCATTGGTACCAATATGCTTATGATATGAATTGTGAAAATTGCTCGGGTGAGGTGGTGCCGAAAGTCCCTTGAGACGAGTGAGATGGAGCCGAAAGTCCCTAAACCAAGGGTGAGGCCGATCCAAAAGTCCCAAAGCTCGGGTGAGGCTAGACCAAAAGTCCCTAGAGCCTATCCTTGGCATTGACATGATATTCATGGCATGAAACACATATGTTGTGTTATTGTGACTTGTGTGCATGCTTGACTAGTTATATGCCTTGATTGCATCTTGAATGAGTATGAGCTATTGAGATTCCCTCGAATCTCACCCCCTTCCCCTCCCATCTTAATATCCAGGTGGAGTTCAAGGAGAGTCAAGCATACCTCATGGAGCCTAGTAGAGTATAGTTAAAAAAATGTATAGTTCTTTTGATGTATAAGGTGCCAAAATGAATATGCATCTATTATTTTTGAGTTGTAAATGTGGGAGCACATGTAAATATATGTATAGATGATGTATGGATTGTTTAAAGAGCCAAAGTAATGAGAATGTAGAAATTGGCCCTTATGTGGCTTACATGTGCTAGTGTATTATGTTCCGTAGCATAGTGGTTTTGAAATGTATGATGTTTTGGATCACTTAAAAGTTTCATATATGCTATGTTTGTACTATCAAACTTGTCCAAAAGAGGCTAGAGCATGTGGGAGGTCATCTAGACCCATTTTGAACCACATGGGGTGCCAAAACTGCCAATTGGGTGAGCTCCGTCAAAGTATGACTGGATGAGCTCTTCTTGGTATGGAATTTGGCATGCCTCTAGAGTTCATTAAGAGCTTCTTGAGAAGCTAAAGTGGGTAATATTTGGAGGTCCAAAAAATATTTGGTGAATTATTGAAATTGGGGAATTTTGATGGCTTGGTCATGGTACTGTGCATTAGGTCCGAAAATGGAACCATGTCATTCATAGACCAAATGGTGTCCAATTGTCATGAGATTTTGTGAGCATAATCTAGATATCCACAGTAAGCTATAACAACTAGAAGCACCTCAATTGGATGTCTGTAGAGAGAGAAAAGACTTGCTGAAGTTTTGTATCAGCATCAGGGAAGTTTCTGACCTTCGTTACTGTTCCATCGATTTTCAAGGTCCAAGAGCTCCTGAACTGATCTGGACTTATTTTTCTCCTCTAGTTAACATCTGTAGCTTTCCAAATTGGATTAGTTTATCCAAGTTGGATTTTTTTGGAATTAATTACGGATTTTTAAAGTTCATGACAGTAAACTACACCAGTATCAGGGACAGCCGGACCTCTGTGTCTTTTTCGCTGTCAATGATGGTCTAAACGCGGAGATCGTGGTTGGGAGTTATTTTTAATGTAAATTTAACATCCCAAGATTTCCAGAGAGCTATGAATTGCTTGATTCCCATTTTTCTAGAATTAGTTATGATTTTCCAAAGTTGGAGCCAGAAATCTAACTTATGGGCTCATTTGAGAAATTGCATTTTTCTGGTTTTTGGCCTCATATCCGTGGTTTGTGAGTTGTTTGAGGCTATGTACAAGTTGTATAAATGGTGTTTAAGTAGAGAGGGTGAATGATGGGTTCACGGGACCCACGGGGCAAAATGTGACCGGTTAAACCCCGACTTCAAATAGTAAAATACCACGGTTTTGGTCATTTTTTTGGGAAATCATATGGAATCAAACCTAAAGGGAGATAAACTGGAGTGTACTCAGTAAGGTGTTACACCATTAACAACCCCATCAGAAACAGCATCATAATGTAACTCTATATCTCTTAAGATTGTTAGCTGTAATTCACAATTAAGTTAGGAAAATCAATTCAAGTCGTCCCAAAAGACACTGTCCTTAAGAGCTATTTTGGCATAGGTCAGCAGTTCCCCAAGATTAAATGGATCCCACCTGCAGAAACCTGCAGGGAAGTAGAACAACAAAGAAAAGAATATTCATAATAGAAAGAAGAGAGGAGGAGTAAGGGAACTTAAAAATGGTTCGGTACATCTTGAATTACACCACGCACTGCCTTTTATAGGTCAACAACGCAGACAAAACACTGGGCAACGTTAAAAATGATTAATGGCAGCTTAATTACGATTAATGAAATCAGTTTTGCACATTGGGATTAAAAGCAAATAAAGGGAGACCATTTCTGAACGTTGAGATTAAAAATCGGTTAATGAAAAATTAAAATGATAAATTGAAGGCCTCAACATTTAAGGAATTCAAGGTCCCAATTTTAAAACTGCTAAAAATAAAGTTTTTCTGGTAAGTGATAAATACTATTTTTATATGTTTTATTCCTTCTAACTTAGTCATTTTAATAATTAAATGTGGCTTAATGAATGCAATTGAATGGAATTTGATTTTATTTGGCCATTTTTACACTTGAGGAATTAATTTGCAAATTATCAATTCTTAATGCTTAAATTTATCTTAAATAATTTTTGGGTATTTCTACTCAATACTTTCCATTCTTTTGTGCAGATTTTAATGAGCAAATGATGCTTGAATGAGAATTTGGTTTAAAAAAGAGAAGAACCTTCCACATCCAGCACATGGTATGTGGATTTTGTTTGAGGGAGGCGAAGAACAGAGCAAGCCACTGATTTGTGAAGCATTCCATCTTCTCTTTGTTTTGTAAAAAAAAAATTGAAAATTTTTGAGAAAAATTTTGACAAATAGAGTGATTTAAAAAAAAATTCATGTGAAAGTTGCAAGTTGAGATGATTATAGCTTGGACTCACTTAAACATGAAAAGCAATGAATCTTGTGTCTTGATTCAAATGAAGTGGCAATGAATTTGATTTCAATGAATTATTTGATAGCCATTAGCTAGTGAGGATTTGAGCCATAATTGTTCATTTCTAGTGTGTATTCACCTATCACTGCTTTCACTCTAGAACTTGTCTTGATTCTTTGTTGAGACCACATTTGCATTTGCATGCATGAAAATGATGAGGCATTCATTTCTTTTGTAGCTAGATAGCCAAAAAGCCAACCTACATATATCTTATCGATTGTTTTAGCCACTTTGAACCTTGGTTTTCATTTTCTTATTAGCCCATAGCTATTAAATATGTTTCCCACCTTGATTTAAGATGCCTTAGAGACTTTAAGGAGCATTACACTTGTTCAGGATAGATGAATGTGTGCTTTGCATCCATTTAGGCCATTGTTATTCAAAGAATTTGCTCTAAGAAAAAAATACTGCAAAAGCAAAGAAAAGATAGAAAAGCAAAAAGAAAGAAATTGAAAAAAAAAAAGCAAAGAAAAGAAAAGGAAGCCATAGAAAATCAAAAAGAGAAAGTGTTTCAAATTGAGTTGTAGTTGCCTATTGCTAGCCGGAAATAAAGCCTTGAATGCATATTCTTACCTATCCTAAATTTCCATTGATTGCTTGTGAAGTCCTAAGGTGTTCCATTTGTTATTTGTTTTTCCTTTGTTCTTGTTATCCATTTATTTCATTTCCCTTAGCCCCATTACAACCCTAAATAAAGTCCTATTGATTTGTGTTTTGCATTTGGAATGAGTGGTGGAGACTTAGAAGCTTGACAAGCTTATGGTAGTGAACCATGGATAGGTGAAATTTGAGTGAAACACATCCCTTTAAACACAGAAAAGTTGAGAGTAAACACTAATCCATGTGAGGGGCTATGCATTTTCAATTCATTCTTTTCAAATAAAATTGCCATGGAGCTTATTTCTTGATGCGAGTGAAGTTAGCTTAGATTGTTGAAATGTTGAAAAGTTATGATTATTTCTTAGCTTGTGATTTTTACACCTTTCTTTTTCTTTTCCACTCTCCGCTTGCCATTCCACTAACTTTTCCTTTGATATTGAGTTTTGCCCAAGAGTGCAAAGGTTTAAGTGTGGGAGAATTTGATAAACATGAATTTTTATATATTTTATTCTCCTTATCTTAAGCATTTCAATGATCAAATATGGCTTTAAGACTTTAATTAGATAAGATTTTATTTTAGTAGCTATTTTTGCACTTTATGAATTAATTTGCAAAATTATTAAGCTTTAATGCATGAATTGCTTTTAAATAATTTTGTGGATAATTATATTTAATATTTTCCATTGTTTTATGCAGAATTTTTGATGTGCAAATAGCTTGAGTGGGAAATTGAATTGAAGAAGAGATGAAGACTTTATGTGTGAATTTGAGGGAAAGAATAAATGGTATTCATCACACACATGCAACAAAGTTGGAGAAAGAAGTAAGGAGAAAACAGAGGAGGAAGCATGAGTTGTTGTGGAGTGAAAGTGTTTGGGTTTAATGTGGAAAAGCTGGGAAGCAAACACGAAGAAAGCCATGGGTTTTGAAGGGTCCAAAAGTGAGGAAGACCACGTTTCATACACACAAGGGTTCAGTTTCATGAAGCAACTCACAAATGAAGCCACAGGGTCTAAGAAGACATGACATAAGCAGAACAAAGAAGGAGATGGGCTGAAGTTTAAATGGAGATAGAACCTATGAAGAAAAAAAGCTTTGAGCTGGAGATTAACTAGAAAAATATGAAGCAGCTTGGGAGCTTGTAAGGATAAGGAAGAGATGTGGCTGAACAGAGAAAGCAACGCGTGAAAAGCAACGTGAAAAGCTTGCATGGAAAACATGAAGAGAAGCAACCAATGTAGGGGGAAGAGTGTGAAGAAGCCACAGAACCATGTAGCAACGTCCTGTTGTACGTAGGATAAGCAGAAGGAGCCAATGTGGAAACAAATGAAGAAAATGCGATGAAGAGCTGAAAAACCACGTAAGATGAAGCAACGAGCTGAGCTGGGAGCTGGCGCAATAAAAATGTGAGAAATAATTAAATGAAGAAGCTGAAGCTACAGACATACATGAAGCATGGGCAGTAGCTAAACAAGGAAGAAGCAAACACGAGCTACACGTTAGAATGGGAAGGAAGACGATGGAGCTGGATGATGGAAAGAAAAGGAGCAAATTTGAATTGCATGAGCTAAAGCTACGTGGAGTGTGAAGAAGGAACATGTGGAATATTATAATACAAAATGAAGTGGGGTCCACTCTTATGCACATGAAGTAGCTTCAAGCAATTGGAAATGAGGCAGCACGTGGAATCATTAAAAATTCATGAAAGGGAGCAAACAGCACGTCATTCACGCCCCCCTATTCCATTCGAATCGATTCATTTCTGATACCCTCGTCCATTCACGAACAACGCCTTTCGTCCCCATTTTCATCCAGCGTCCATCCATCTCCTCCATTTCCATTCCATCTCCACTCAAATGAAGTTTTAATTCATCCTTGTGGCTAGCTAAGAGAGGCTCTTGGAGAAGCTTGAATCTATTGATTAGAAAGGGAATTTTGGCTAAGATTCATCTCTTTCTACACTTTTCTTTATCTTGTATTTTCTTGGTTAAGATTATATTAGATTGAAGAATTGTGTTATTTATAATTAGTGGCTGGTTAGACATTAATTAGGAGATTGTTTTTGTTTGATTAATTGATTGAATCAAGTTCTGAATTGTTCATTTTCCTCTAATTTCCATGTGTGCCTCGAAGGTGTTCGATGAAATGTATGAATGAAATTATGTGCTTGAATGTTAAATTTGAGAATTCTTTAGTGTTTAGTTGGTTAATTAAACATCTTTAAATGATGATTCAGAGGTTAATTAATTAGTTAATCAATCAAATTAGATGTTCAAAGATTCTAAAACAAGAGTTAGCGATTTGATGCGGAATTGAGGTTTCAATTCAACGTTAGATTGTTAATTTCTTGAATCTTGAGTGGTAACCCAAGATAAATTGTTATAAACACATTAGGAACTCTTAGGTTAGAATTAATCACAATTGGATTAGGATAAGGATAGTGGATACCAAGAGACGAATCCAAAACTAGTCACAAGACCATTCTCCACCCACAATTCATATAATTAGGTAACAATTAGGAATTTTGATTCAATTTAGTTTTAGGTTAATTTAATTCAATCAAAAACCCCCTTTAGTTTAGAAATTTTTAGAGTCTTTTAATATTTGGAAAACTCAATTAAACATTGAACTCCAATTCCAAGGGAGATGACCTAGGTTGTGCCACTAGCTTCATATTTTATCAACCTAGTTTTATTTTGAGGGTTGCGCAATAGCGCCAAATTTTGACAGGCTCGTTGTGCAACCCTGAAAATAAAACTAGGTTGATAAAATATGAAGCTAGTGGCACAACCTAGGTCATCTATCTTGGAGTTAAAGTTCAATATTTAATTGAGTTTTTCAAATATTCAAAGACTCTAAAAACTTCTAAACTAAAAGGGGTTTTTGATTGAATTAAGCTAACCTAAAACTAAATTGAATCAAAATTCCTAATTGTTACCTAATTATATGAATTGTGGGTGGAGAATGGTCTTGTGACTAGTTTTGGATTCATCTCTTGGTATCCACTATCCTTATCCTAATCCAATTGTGATTAATTCTAACCTAAGAGTTCCTAATATGTTCATAACAAGTTATTTTGGGTTACCACTCAAGATTCAAGAAATTAACAATCTAACGTTGAATTAAAATCTCAATTCCGCATCAAATCACTAACTCTTGTTTTAGGATCTTTGAACATCTAATTTGATTGATTAACTAATTAATTAACCTTTGAATCATCATCTAAAGATGTTTAATTAACCAACTAAACACTAAAGAATTCTCAAATTTAACATTCAAGCACATAATTTCATCCATGCATTTCATCGAACACCTTCGAGGCACACATGGAAATTAGAGGAAAATGAACAATTCAGAACTTGATTCAATCAATTAATCAAACAAAAATAATCTCCTAATTAATGTCTAACCAGCCACTAATTATAAACAACATAATTCTTCAATCTAATATAATCTTAACCAAGAAAATACAAGATAGAGAAAAGTGTAGAAAGAGATGAATCTTAGCCAAAATTCCCTTTCTAATCAATGGATTCAAGCTTCTCCAAGAGCCTCTCTTAGCTAGCCACAAGGATGAATTAAAACTTCATTTGAGTGGAGATGGAATGAAAATGGAGGAGATGGATGGACGCTGGATGAAAAAGGGGACGAAAGGCGTTGTTCGTGAATGGACGAGGGTGTCAGAAATGAATCGATTCGAATGGAATAGGGGGGCGTGAATGACGTGCTATTTGCTCCCTCTCACGTGAATTTTTAATGATTCCACGTGCTGCCTCATTTCCAATTGCCTGAAGCTACTTCATGTGCATAAGAGTGGACCCCACTTCATTTTGTATTATAATATTCCACATGTTCCTTCTCCACACTCCACGTAGCTTTAGCTCATGCAATTCAAATCTGCTCCTTTTCTTTCCATCATCCAGCTCCATCGTCTTCCTTACCATTCCAACGTGTAGCTCGTGTTTGCTTCTTCCTTGTTCAGCTACTGCCCTTGCTTTATGTATGTCTGTAGCTTCAGCTTCTTTATGCGTTTTGCTCGTGGTATGTGAGCTGAACATTTGTTGCTTCCCATGCGATTTAGCTCTCTGTTTCTGCTGCTAAACCACGTAATTCCTCCTTCGTGTTCTGCTTCCAGCTCTTCATTTAATTATTTCTCACATTTTTGTTGCGCCAGCTCCCAGCTCACCTGTTGCTTCATCTTACGTGGTTTTTCAGCTCTTCATCGCATTTTCTTCATTTGTTTCCGCGTTGGCTCCTTCTGCTGCTCCTACGTACAATAGGACGTTGCTGCATGGTTCTATGGCTTCTTCACGCTCTTCCCCCCACATTGGTTGCTTCTCTTCGTGTTTTCCATGCAAGCTTTTCACATTGCTTTTCACATGTTGCTTTCTCTGTTCAGCCACATCTCTTCCTTATCCTTACAAGCTCCCAAGCTGCTTCATATTTTTTTAGTTAATCTCCAGCTCAAAGCTTCTTTTCTTCATGGGTTCTATCTCCATTTAAACTTCAGCCCATCTCCCTCTTTGTTCTGCTTATGTCACATCTTCTTAGACCCTGTGGCTTCATTTGTGAGTTGCTTCATGAAACTGAACCCTTGTGTGTATGAAACGTGGTCTTCCTCACTCTTGGACCCTCCAAAACCCGTGGCTTTCTTCGTGTTTGCTTCCCAGCTTTTCCACGTTAAACCCAAACACTTTCACTCCACAACAACTTATGCTTCCTCCTCTGTTTTCTCCTTGCTTCTTTCTCCAACTTCGTTGCATGTGTGTGATGCATACCATTTATTCTTTCCCTCAAATTCACACATAAAGTCTTCATCTCTTCTTCAATTCAATTTCCCACTCAAGCTATTTGCACATCAAAAATTCTGCATAAAACAATGGAAAATATTAAATATAATTATCCACAAAATTATTTAAAAGCAATTCATGCATTAAAACTTAATAATTTTGCAAATTAATTCATAAAGTGCAAAAATGGCTACTAAAATAAAATTTTATCTAATTAAAGTCTTAAAGCTATATTTAATCATTGAAATGCCTAAGATAAGGAGAATAAAATATATAAAAATTCATGTTTATCAGTAAGCCTATTAAAACAAAATATTTTTGTAAAATTCAAAAATATTTCTAGCAAAAAATGTCCAATATCGCGTCTAACTCGTGCGCAGGGAAAAAATCAAAAATTTTCAACTGTCTTGCCCCTACGTTGACCTATTATTGTGCACGCAAGCCTCCTCCTCTTTTTAACCCATTCACTTGCCCAATATCATATTTTAGTATATGATTACTAAGGCTTTCTCTATTCTAGACAATGTGAGACTTTTTTCTTTTGACACACCCACATACATGTATCTATACTTCCAACAATTATAATTTAAGGGAAAAAATACAGTGACTTAATTTGTCTCTATTTTTTCAAAAAAAAAGTCACCACAATGCAAGTGCTACTCCATTTCAAGGATGACCTGGAGGAAGTCTCGGATATGGCATTAGTGTGGTTTATAGTAGCCCATTATGGTATACAGAGTCTGGAGCGTAACGAGCAGAAAGAGGCCGAAGGCAGCAACGAGAGACACAATAGCCCATGGATTTCTGAAGTAAGCTTGAATAAGATCTGCACGCCACCTATTCCATGGCTTCCTGCAGTATCTACTAATACTCAGTTGCACCTTATCTAAAGCTCCTTGGCCATCCACAACAATATCCCTTGACAGCAAGTTGAACAGCTTCGCCACGGCCTTATTGTTTCCAAGGGCATTCACTATGATCCCTCTATAATGCAAGATAGCGACGTCCCTATCACGATCGATGATCTTACCAATGAAGAATATATACGAGGTAATCTAGTTGCCTGCTCCCACATGCAGACGCTTGAAAGCCATCGGGTTCAAGAACATAGACTCTGTTCTATCGTCTACAATATTATTGATGGAAGCCTGAGGACCCCATCATTAAAGGACGCATCTTTGAGGCTTTGGCTCTTGCTACGTTTGAACTTTATTCCAGCTTCACGAAGCTCCCTTGCAGATCCCCTGATCTCGACTCCTCTACGCTTATCTGCCTTTGTTGGCTTTGGAATGATTTTTTCGTGACTGGGTTCCTGCTGAAGGAGGCTTTTCCTACACTCATCCAATACGTGCAAGCATTTGCCTAATTGTCGGACAAGTGGGGAGCTGGGAAAGAAGAACTTGACGATTAGCTTGTTCAAGAACTCTTCGTCATTTGTATGATCCTGTGATTTGGTATTGTATTTTAACAAGAAGTAATTAGAATGACAAATTCATTCTAAACTGAGCCCTTTATCTGTTTTGCCTCCAGATTTTAAAAGAAGCAAAACTTATCAATTAATTTTAAGAATTTTGACTATTTATTTCTATTCAACCCGAACATGCTTTAAATTAATGAAGATGGTTAAAATTTTCGGTGCAAATAATAAATTGCCCATATTTTATGATGACTGGTATGTTTTGGCAAAAAATAAATGTGAATAAATTACTCTGTCCTCGTAAGAAATCACCTAATTCATAGCTTTCTCTTGAAAGCCAAAGATTTTGATCAAAATAACATCCCGTTTATAAAATAACTTCTTTTTAATTTAGTAAACTTTAAAATCATTCAATAGGTAATACATAATCATTAAAAAACAAAGAACATATTTATAAAAAAATTTTAAAATAAATCTAACCAGTTAAGATTGAAAACAACATTAATTTGAAGAATAATTTTGCAGTGACTATATATTTAATCAAAATAAGCACTATAATAAATGTACTAAAATTTTAGAATAAATTAAGTCTATTGCTTAACACAACATAAATATCATGGAAAAATAAAAAGTAATAATACTGATATTTAAGAATTATATTTTTCAATAAGTTATATTTTTAATAAAAAAAATATTTTTTTTCTTTAAAGACATTTTGATAAAATTAATTTAGTTGTACGATATGTTTTTTAGGGGAAGATTGTCATGGTTGCTAGCTAATCAAACTTTTCATATTAACTTGAGCTTTTTGCCAACAATACAAATAAGTTTGTGCTCCTCTTCATTTACTTGCCTAAAACATATGAGATCAAATCCACAATTAATTACCTGGGTACTGCTGGCCTCAAATTCAATCAATCTATCAAGAACCATCATGGGCAATTGATTCTCAAGCATAAGCATATCACGCCTGATAAAAGGCATGATATGGAGTATACCATGGTCGCTGAAAACAGAATCATCATCAGCATAATCACTAAGGACACAATCTGCAGTTCGAAGGATTTCCAGCATGAAACATCCATCAAGAATCATCAACCTCAAGAACCCATGATTTCCCTCCTTCCAATCAAGTGGCTTGTAAGAGTCTATCAAATCCTTCTCCACTTGAGCCACGCTTTGGAAGAGCAACTCCATTGGCTTCTCACGCCTCTTGAGAAAATGGAGAAGAGCACGGCGCTTGTGGTTTTCCATAGCCATACACTGCTCCTTCCTGTAATGGTATGGACCAAACGACACCGTTTGAGGCTTGTCGGCCACCTTGTTCAGATTTGTGACGCTTGGTGGTATCTTGTAAATGCAATGCTTCTTCCACTCCTCCTTCTCTATTGTAGAAAAATCATTGCTCTTCAGCTCTTTGTCTATTTGGATCACCCACTCCTTTTCATCCATGTGTAATTAAGTGTTTGCTATATTGCTCTCTCCTTTCTTGCACCCCCCTTGAGATGACTATTTATGGTAATCTTATTGACTTGGATTCTTCTCTTCAAGAAAATAATTAACTTAGTTAATGAACATCTAGTTTAATTAAGTAGATACTTTGTTCCTTGCTTGCAAAATTTTTGTAGTCAGAATCCTAGCCCTACTAATTTACCATACAGCAAAGAATATAGACGCCACTACCTTGCCACTACATAGCTTTTTTATTACATTATTGTATTTCTAAATTTTAAACCTTAAAACGAATAACAAACTAGTGGATTGTTTAATAGTTAAATTAAATTAACTACATTAGGCATGTCATGCAGTCATTTGAAAAAAAAAAAAAAAGCAGCAAAACTTTGCGGCTAACTTCTGTTCACCTAAAGTTGTGATTCGCATGAGGACAATCTTAATTAACACAAAATTAATCTCTAATTGAATGGAATGTACAATGAATGTACCTAAATTGTGATTGACAGTGAGTGAATCTTAACAATGAAAAGAGTGTCGGTGGCTCAAAACTGAAAGTGTGTAATAATTTGAGTAGATTGTTGACTAAGAAACAAGAGCTAGGAAAATTAAGTGATATTGTTTATTATGATTTAAGCAGACTGTTTACATAAGAAGCAAGAGCTATGAACATCATTAGGGAAACGAAATATATGGTTTGTCTTTTTTTTTTTCATCCTATTTTTGGCTGGCCTTTTCACTCGGGAAAAAAACACTCGAGTTTATGGACCATTTCTTTGACTATAGAGCGTTTCTTCCAATTTGAGCATGATAATATTTGAAGGTTTACAATTCAGGGACATAACCAAGAGAGCCTACAAGTGGGAGGTATGAAAGTATTGAAAAAAGGAACAGTATATATATGGTCTCTAAACAGAGTTAATTACTATCTTTTTCTCTAATGTGAATTTGGCTATTAGAGATGTCTTCTTTTATTCATATCAGCACATTTTTAAGTAATTTCTGTCTATTTTTAATTGTTCTACTTGAATTTGGACTCATTTGTTAATTTTTTAAAAAAAAACTTCAAATGTTCAAAGAAATATGAATTTCCATACAACTTACGTCTGGTCATTAAAATGTTTTATATTGGGAACCCATTATGAAAATTCTTCATATGATGATCCCACAAAATATTTTTAATGCTATAAGAATTGATCTAAATAGTTTACAAAATCATTCAACTATTCATTATAAAAGTTCATTATGTTGGACTAATTTGAATTAGTATGTATGATACATTAATAAATTGCTAGACTAACAAACAAATTCTACTTAAAGGTACAGCAACTAGAGTTTCATCTTTGTAGGGTATATAACTACTTAGAGGTAAGTTTTCCTGATTGATTTCATACATTCGAGGTTCAATTCTTGGTAATAAAGACATAATTTGAGCAAGTTATATAAACAGTAGATAAAGCTAGTCGTGTGAGCAGTGAGCAGGTAGAAAGTAGCCAAACCAAATATCATTCTACATGGAAAGAATTTTTAGCAATTGTAAAAGCTGTAATTAAGTTTGAATTATTTATTGTTAATAGGCATTATAACATGTAATCAATATTTTTAAAATCAAACTAGTTATTCAAACAATAGAAATATTAGTTCACAATTCATTGGTCTAACCGTAATTGAATGGGTGTTAATTAAATATATATTAATTTTGTATTTTAAAAACCTCATATAATAAATAACAATAAACAAATACTTGTAAATTTTACTAGCTCAAACATGATTACATGAATATTGTACTAAAAGAAGGCTTATAATTTCGTAAGATGACAAAGAAAATGAACGCCCTCTAACCTACCTATAATTAATATCCTTCTAGAACAAAATTTGCCATTTTGTTAACCAACAACACCCATTTTACCAATTTATCTTCCAACCCAATGAACAAAACAATGTGTAGGAATTAGAAAGTAGAAGTAAAATCCTCTTTTAGCTATGTGTCTATCCTCTGCCCAATACAAAGCCATAAAGATAAAGTTGCATTTAGTGATTATAAGCATTACTAGTTAATAAAGAGTTCCAAGAAACCTTGTCACACCATAAGATTGGAGTGAAGCCATGTAGAGATATATATACCCATGAATCTATTTGCCCATTTCATGATCTGAAAGGCCAGCATCAAATTTAATATCAAACAAAGAGTGACATGATCCATAGCTTTAGTTTTATCAAGCATCAAAGATACAAAATTTAGTGCTTTTATCCATTCAAAGAAATGGGTATATCTTGCTAACATTGCATTGTATGAGATCACATTAGGTTTAGGCATTTCATAAAAAGTTCCTTTGCCATAGTCTAAAGATTGCTCAACTATCAATTTAAATCAGAGAAGAAAGTCACAAACTTTGGTTGCTATATGGCATGGGCTCTCCGTTATCATCAAGAACTTAATAACAAGTCACTCGTTTCTTAGTAGACTCATAAATGAATCCCATTTCAAAAGTACTTGCAAGAGATTGAGAGCTCTCCCTTATTCTAACTATGTGGGAATCTATATATAGGAGGGATTAAGGTTCTAGATGTGTCGATGCCCTCAAGTTTAACAATAGCAATCACCCCCCATATCTATGGATAAGGCTCTATAAGCAAGTTTCCTTCCTCTATTCTATAATCTATTTATTGTTATAGATTGTGTGATCTATTTTGTCAATCATGTGGACACTAACCATAATCGTAATAGAGAGTGAAAAATGGCTTTGCAAGCAAACAACAATTTTCTTTTAAGACACATAGCATGATATGAAGGAGAGGAGCATATTTTCTAACCTTAAAAAGACCACAAGTGCTTCTTAATGGGTTGAATTAATGGGTTTTAAAGCTAGCCTAAGGTCTTAAGTTTTATTACCCAAAATCAATTAACTTGCATTTAAGTTTGGTTTTACTAGTTATTCTAGTTTTTAACTAGTTTAAATGGTTTTTTACTTGTTTTTTTAATATCTGGTTATGAGGGTTAAATGGATTGGATTGGGGTCCAATTCATCGATTTTCTAGGTAAACTAGTCAATTTAGTTCAATTTTCTTACCATTGCTTGTAATAGGTTGGACTATTTATAAAATTTTTAGAAAAAGACTCCAACTTGTAGCCTATTTAAAAGTTAACTATCCTATTTTATACTGACTAGGGTCAATTTTGTCCATTCACATATGTGTCCTATGTATGTGTAAGTGACCCATTGTGAAATGTAAAGGCATTCACAAATTGTAGTTTCTCTCTCTATGCCCTCCACTTTCTGCATTTCTATAACTAGAGATTTAGAGTGAAGAAATGGATCAAAGCTTTGTCTTTAATATATCACATCCAATTTATCAATTGGTTTCAAAGCCTTGGATTGGTTGATCTAGAAATTGAAAAATAAATCATTAGCTCTTATTCTTGAATCCTAAGCTAGAAATCCTTGATTTTTGCTTAAATCTTGATGTTTTTGTTTGATTTTTTTCATGGGAATCTTTGATTGGATAAGTATAACACCAATTATCCTACTAGATTGGGAAATAATCAATTGGTTTTACAAAAATTAGGCCAAAAAATTAGAGAAAATCACACAAATGTATTGCTACTATATGTAGCAACACTATGATGCTATAATAACCAAAGCCACAATGTTTGCAAGCACTGCCTAAAGCAAAAATTGTGGGTAAATTTTGTATTATTTTTAGGTTTTTTTTTTGTGCTTTCTTGCATATTTTTAGCCTTGATTTCTAATATTTAACACTTTGAACATGATATATATAGATGAATTATAATGAGTTTATATAATCTTAATGATTAAATAAGTGATTAGGAAAATTTTTTTAAAAAAATATACTCCCATTTACAATCTTATTGTGAAAAATTATTGTTGCGGGATGCTAATAAAGTATGATTATGAGTCTATGGGTACCATATAATTGTTGTAGGGCTTTTTTAACACTTTATAAGTGTGTGTTCACCTATCATGGGCCTAGTCATAAAGGTGTCTTTGCAAACCTAATTAAAATAAACCATATTTCATATGTTTGTTAAACTAAACATGGTTTATGATTAGAACATGGCTTGTTTTCACAATTTTAACCATTAATTATGTAGATTTGAATACCATGTCATCTGTTTTACATGCTTACACTTTTTGTACACCATTATTATGAAAAATTATTGTTGATTATTGATGAGCATGATTGAGTGATTTTGCTTGCCGTAGTGATCACTTTGGCTATTGACATGATTGTATGTTCACTATTGTGGGACCAAATTACAAGGTATTTTGGTTAATTTGATCAAGGTATTTGTTGTAGTTAATATATGTGAACATTGTAATGCCTTTATTGATTTATATTGCATAATAATTTATGGGTAAATTGCATTAGCTCTGGATATGCCTTATTGGTGCAGTATTATCAATGTAATCTATTTTTAAGATAAATATTTAAGTTCATGTCCTAATGTTTCCTATACCTTATCAGCGTGGAAATGTTAAAGAGATTTGGTTTTGTGGACTTTTCAACGTGTAATTAAGTTTTTAAAATTTGTCGCAATCTAAGATGTCCTTTAAATAGGATTGTAATAAATAAAATATTTGTATGTATAATTGCATTAACTAGATCTTGTATGATTATCTATTTCTAATTATGTTGTGCATATGATTTGTGTACTATTATGTGTTCTTGACTTCAACTTCTATTTTTATACAATTAAACTTATAAAAAATTTGTGTTAGACTAATTTTAATAACTCTTAAGAGTCTACAGAGTTAAATTTTAGCACTTCCATTACAAGTTGTGGCCTTGAGGGTGGATACATCCATTGTACGTAACAAATATTCCACTACTATTGAAAGAGGCTTTCATGAATAAAGGCATAACTATATTAAAGTGTGCTTAGGCATTGATTTCCTAGAATGGAAATCACAACAAAATTCTTGAGGGCCATTGGGAAAAGGTTTAAGGAACTTGATAAGGCTCATAAGAGCCACTACCTCTTCCTATTAGAAAACACTCAATTGAAGGGGTGTATGGTGCCCAAGAAACACATCTTAAAGCATTGTATTACTACAATAAGTGAGCCTTTTAGTCTTGTTTTAGGAGATAATCTTCTCATATGGCACATTTTAGAGTGTCCATCATCTCTGATTAATTATTGAAGGCTTCTTACTATACCAAATTGGATGAACAGAATATTGATTAACCAATTGATATTATTTCTCAATAGGAGGAATTCATGGATAAGAGTAATACCTTCGCTCCTCATATGATTATTTTACTATTAGATCTACCTAAGTCTAAATGAGCGCAACCAAAGGTTGAGAGCCTAAGTCCCAATCTATCATAAGAAAATTGTTAACAAATCATATGACAATTATGTTAACTATTTAAAACCTCATAAGGTCAAGTGTGACTTTGTAACTAGCTAGATTATGGCACAATGGACTATTGCATTTATCCCTTTAGCTTTAGAATGTTTAAATCTAATCATATTATGATTTGTTTTACTCTTAGTTCTTAGATTTTAATGGTGTTGTTCATATTGGAATCTGTCTTGTGGGCATGCTTTTGGAACGAAATAATAGCTTACGTACCCCTTTAAGTACCTTGGTTTTTCTTGCCTTAGAAAGGTTTATTTTGAAAGTGAATAAAGTGATAGACTGTTTTAAAGTGCTTTTTGCGAATGTAGGTGAAAGTGAATATATATGAGTAAATAAAAGTAAGATAGATATTTTTTAATACTTTTATTATTTTGTGTTACATGTCTTATCAAATGATAAAATAGAGAAATGCTATATTACTTTGTTGGAAAAAAAAAAGAGTATGGAGAGATTAAGTACAAAGGAAAATATTAGATCAAAGATCTAAATTAGGAAAAAGAACAAGGGAAAAAAGAAAGAGAAGAAAGAAAAAACAATAGAATTGATTTATTTTAGAATTACAAAGTGCAATTCATTGATATTTTTGTTCTCTTTCTTTTTTTTTTTAAATGAGAGAACTAAGTTAAAAGAAGATATGCAAATTTGAGGGGGAGATGATTTAAAAGTGAGGAAGAAAGGTAAAAGAGTGTGTGTGTGTGTGTGTGTGTGTGTGTGTGTGAGTGAGAGAGAGAGAGAGAGAGATAGAGAAAGTACATTCTTTCTTGTTCTTAATTTTACTTTAACTTTGAACTTGTTTTCCTCTTATCAATCATATTGTGATAACTTTAACATATACTCCATTACAACCTTTAAAAACCTTTTGACCTTTGAGATGTATTGAGACTTACATTGAGAGAAGGATGATAAGCAAACATATGAAGTTTTAGGAAGGGATGATCATATGGATTTGTTAGGATATTACATTTTAAAGCTTAACATGGTACATACATATGAGTTTTGAAAAACTTGCCATTAATTCTTTTACTATAAACCTTATGAATGTTCTTTAGTTTTTCCTATCATACATGACATTTAGAATAATTCTTAAGAGTTTAAGCCAACATTTCCAAGAAACTTACAAATACTTGATAGGTTGATCATATGCTTTCAAAAGATTTATTTTTTTTCTTTTACTTTAAAACAAGAAAAATGGTAAGTTTGAAAGTATGATAAGTCCCAACTTGGCATGATTTCCTAGGTATTATTAGTAAAACTTATCATAGGTTTTTAGTTGTTTTTAAGCCTTTGTACATCATTTATTATTTAATTTTAGAAATTTGTTTGAAAGATATAATTAGAGGTTTATCCTTTAAAACTCACTAATTTCGAACTTGATTGAAAATTTTTATGAATATTATCTTTTGCTTGAATTTTTAGGCTTATGTAACCGTTGAAGTCTCTAATTACATCTTATAAATAGTTAATTTTAGTTCATTCTTAATTGTTGAATTTTAGTTTAAATGTTTAATTTTTTAATTTTAGGTTTAATTGTTCTTTTACAAGGACTAAACTATACATAAATAAAGATTTAGGCTAAATTAGTGAAGATTTAATAAGCCTAAGAACCAAATTGCAAGAAAATTATGTGAAGGGCTAGTATAATAGCTCATCGTGACAAAGATATATTTAGTCACAACAAGAAAATGCTAATTTCATGAAAATACCAGTCATTGCTCATCATAATTACAATTCATGTTAGTTGTAATAAGTAGTGTTGATGCAATTTTGATAAATTCATTCCTAAGGCACAAATTAAAAGGGACTTTTAGCTTTTTATTAGTCTATTCTTATTTTTCCTTTATAATTTTGGTACTCTTATTGTTTGCATTGAAATCTAGAGAGTCTTTTGTAGAGATTTTAAAGACGATTAGCTTTAGAAAGCAAAAATTTCCAAAGGTTTTACTCTTTCTCAAGTTTCTTCTATAGAATTTGGTTTCATTTTCATATGTTGTGATTCTATCTCAATCTACTTACTGAATCTCTACTGTTTTTGTTTGTATTTATGATTTCTTCATTAATTTATGGATTAAATGTGATCATATGTTGTTATATCCATTGTAGTAATGATTTCTTGGATTGTTATGTTGATTATGGTATAGTTGTATGATCTTAATGCTTTTGATCAATTTTTCTAAGTGTTTAATCTGATTATGAAATGTGTAATTATCTTGTACATAGAGTCTATACATGAAATGATTAGATTAAACACTAGAAAATTGGTTGAATGGAGTTAGGGAGTGTAAACATCTTAAGGATAAAGGTTAAATTTCTATAATTTTACATATCTTATACAATCCCCAGTTGTTGAGCATTTAAGATGTTTAATAAATTGTGGTAATGACTAATTAACATTAGATACATCATCTTTGAACTATATCTTTTATTGATTAGGCTAAATAACTTATTGTTCTTAATGTATGTAATTTTTTTCCAAATTCTAAACTAATTGACATCATAAGAAAGGTTAGAAATGTGCACGTGTCATGTTAGTCAAAATAGCAAGGTTAGAAGAATTAGCCAACCACAATGAGCATAATGGCATGAATGAACAATAAATATTTAGGGCACATTAATCATAATTAAACCTTTTTTGAATCTAAGATTAATTTAGGAGTTTTGAGTCTCATGCATGTTAGTTTAGGTTAAATTTAGAAGTAGTCATAAATCCCCTCTTTTAATGGTCCCTAGTGACTAGGATTCTTAAGACAGTAATGTACATAGATGGTAGGTTAGTCTAACTTAGTTCACTAACTTGGTTATTATTATTGTTCATAAACAATAATCAATCTTTATAGGATTAACCTTTAATACTTGATTTTTACTTCTTTATATGACTAGCCAACTTGCTAGAAGTAAGCTTGATTATTTAATAAAATTATTGCATAAATCTCTCTCACATTCTAGCCCTGCACTATTGTTGATCAATGCCACAAAAATGTTTGCCCTTGGAGTTACCCCAGGGTTTTTTTTTTAAGTCACTCGAAGTTAAGGGAAATACTTTTGACATTTTGTACTCTTCCATGACATGACCACCACATCCATAAGTTGTGCTTTCTACTTGTTAGCCATCATAGTGTGATGATAGTTTCTTTCTTGAGGTGTCTAAAATTTACTCTTTTTGTTAATTCTCCACTTTTTATTGACTACTTTTTGTCTCTTTTGTGCTTTGTTTTCTCTAACGTTCTTTGTTCTACTTCTATCATGTATTGTTCAATAATTCTTCCATATTATTTTACATCTTTCAAGACTAGACCAAGTGGTTAATTGAAACCTTCTTAACTAGCGTGTATCTTTAACTTCACGAGTGAGTAGATCGAGGTAGATTGTTATGAATTCCTACAAGACTACAATATTCCTATAAACATTATTTTTATTCTTCCGACCAAACAATGCACCATTTTTATGTGGGTAGTGATAAGATCGCCTTGGGACTATATGAAAAGGCTCTTCATAAAGGTGCAAGCTTTCTATTAAACCAATGGTTTAGTGATATAGTCGCTACCATAAAGCCATCTTTCAGCCAATTTATGCCTTATTTCATTATATGTATCCTAGGTTTTATTGCCCTTTGTTGATTCACTAGGGTGTAATTGTCTTTTGCTTTATTTTGCCACTTCTTTGATGTCATAGAGTTTGCGCTCATTTGAAGCATGTTTTCAATTAGAGCTAAACCAAGCTACAATTTTTTTAGGAATGACTATATAAGGTTCATGGGGTGAGCCAAGCAATGCTTGGGACATAAGTCTTAGCACTTCATTTCCCTTCTATTACCAATAGTGTGATAGGGTGATTGGCTACAACCCTAAGCAGTTAAGGAATAGGTATGGTGCCAAGCTTAGGTATGATTCTACATGTCTTTTAAGCATTATTTAATGGTTCTCTAGGGGGCGAGATTTTGTATGTTTAATGAGTTAAAGATAGTGTTGATTTATGTTAACATAATATCTCATCCTTCCCATAAGTGAACAAGTAATTTTGGTGAAAGAATTTGTTTTATAATTAGTATGTCTTAACATTGATTAGTCATATCTTATTTCATAGTTACCGACCATGATTGTGAGACACTTGAGCAGCTATAAAAGCTATTTATGGTAGCAAACCTTGATAGTTTGTCATTACCTGTAACAACTTAGGCTTTATCTTTAATACCTCCCCTAATAGTGCTTCCTACTCCAATGTGAATTATAACTTATAGATGCCATTTTTGGAGGGAAGATTCTTTGAACAACTTTAAGAGCTCTATTTGTGATGCAACTGATCAGCCTCAATCAAGTAATGTTCCTATGCCCTTTAGTAAAGAAGACATATTGTTAAATTTTTTAAAAGATATGGTGGGCTATTGGGGTTGCATGAGGAGTGTGAGCAAAGAGCTAAAGCAATGAAGAACAAAAGGTTAGAGCTCAAAAAGGTACTCAACGAGGAAGTTAAGAAACGTTAAAAGTAGGCTAGAAATTATGATATTGATATGGCTTGATTAAGAACTTAAATGAAGGCTAAGATTAAAGTTGAGTTGAGAGTGCAACTATGGATTGAGTTTGAGCGACAGAGGTAGGCTACATATGTAGGTGAATTTGGGGACAAGGTAGAAAAAAGTGTTGTATAGAATTAGGTCTTTGTGATAATATAAAAAATGTACTAACATATTAGTATAATATGTAAAAAGAAATCCTTGAAATCAACCAAAAAATTTTATGAATTGATGCAAGATTTCATTTTTCTACTTGTTTTATTGCTTTCTCTTGTCTCTTTCTTTTTGTAAATTGGTTGAACATGTTGAAATTGTTATTTGCAACCTTATAATTGCATAAACAAACTTTTGTCCATAGGCAAAGCTAGTTAAAATTAGAGGTTTCTATAGTGATTTTAATAACTTTAAGTAGAACAAGTAGTGTTACCTTACTTGTTCGTTGATTGGATAATCCTTGGGAGGCATCGAGCTTATCCTACCTTCACTTTGGATAGGTGGCATTACCCTACCTATGTGTTTGGGCTAATGTTTTATGTGGGAAGTTAATAAAGTCTTTAAATATAGTTATTTAAATTGTGAACTTAGCTAACTTTGTGCCACGAATGCAAAGTAAGTGTAGCTTTGTCTTCATGCTATGGAAATGTGAAATGGATGTAACTTACTTCTTTTTTTTTTTTTTTTTTTGCCTTTTCATGTTTTCAAAGTTGTGGGTGCCCTTCCTTTTTTGTTAGGTTAGTAGTGCTATTAAGTGGTTAGACCGAACGTTCATAGGCGGTTAAACTTATGGTCTTTTTGTTTGAGTGATTGGTTTGTTCTTTGAGATTATGTATATTGTTGTCGCTTTTGCTTTTTTCATTTTTTTAGTTTTCCCTTTTTTAAGTTTAAAATTGTTTTACCCTTAAGTAATTGTACTTTTTTCCTTTTTTGGTTGATTTAAAAGGCTAAAGGTAGTTGATTTTCCTGTACTTAAAACTTATACAAAAAGTTTAGAGGTATGTTCTTCTTTCTTCTTACAGCTTAACATATTTGCATTTTGCTTTTTTCTAGTATCTTTGTGTACTCAAACCTTTTGAAATGGCTAAATCTTCATTGTTAATCTCTTCTAAGGTTGCAAATGTTACTTTAGGGGAAGTATTCCCATCAAGTGAGCTTGCTATGCTATCCACGAATCTAGTAGTGAAGCCAAAAGCCAACAGCTCTTCAACCTTAGAAGTTGCCTTTTAGTGAAAGTAATAGCTCAAGAGGTTTTTAGATATTTCATAAAGTAGGTCATTATATTGGCAAAGCTTTGCATTTATCTTAAGACTTTGCCCTTATTATCCTTGAAAGAAAAGTTGCAAACCATACTTTGCCTAATGCCTATACATTTTTTTTGTATGCCCATTATGCTAATTTTGGCTCCATTTTCTTAATCCCATTCTAGTTCTAGTCATTATTTGTTATTTTCATTTTTATTCCTTTATACTTTTTTTTTCTAACTCCTAGAAAAAAATGTAGATTTTTCATTGCACTTGTACATAGACTAGGGTTAAACCTTCTCCTCTATTGTTTAGGTTAAACTCCTTTCTTATAAAATCTTAACTTCTACGAAGCCTAAAATCTTCTCTTTACCCTTTAGACCAACAAATGTCGATGATAGATAATGGCAATAACAAAAGTAAAATGGATTAGAAAGAGAAAGAGAATCATCTTACTTAAAGATGAAGGTATTACAATAGCAAGAATGCCAAAATCAATATCTTAAGTGTTGTTGAAGACTTTGAAAATAAAGGTAGTTATGTTAAAGATGATAGTCCTATTCGTACAATAATTAGTTTACATTTTTTTTCCATTTATGAAAAGAAATCTTTATTTAATTCAAAATATTTTTTTTCCATGTGAACTATGAGAATAGTTCAAAAGTATATACTATGAACAAACTCATTTAGTGCCAACTAAAATTGCCTTAATAAACTTTAGGTTAAAATGAACAATTTCTACCTTAAATTTCTTAGCCTATTTAATAAACTAGGCAACTAATCCTAACTTGCTTTATAACTAACTCATGATAAGTTCAACTTTAATAAACTAAATTAACTCTTGTGAAAGTTGTTGACTCTTATCCAATGAATTGTTAAGTCTATTATTATTTATCCATTGTCCTATTTTAAATCAGCTAACAAATACTATCATCAAATTGATCATATGATTGCTAATTTCTTTTGAGGATTCCATCATGCTAAGCCACGAATTCATTTGTTGAATCAAACCAAACTTTGTGACTCTCAAGGAAGGGACAACTAGATCTAAAGAAAGTGCATGATATGAATGTAGCTCTGTTAGCCAAACATACATGTAGGTTATTAGATTTAGAGCAAAATATTGCAAAGAGCATAATAGTGGTTAATTATAATCCCATTATAATATGGACTAGATATAGTAGGGTATTAGAAAAAAAAAAAAAAAAAGCTAATCCTTTAAGTTGCTCACACTTGGAAGGATAGTGGAAAATGGGCACTATATTTCATTAAAATACTACCTTTGGTAGCCAACATATTTAGGTTCTGTTGACTTAAATAGATTGGCTAAAAATCTTATTCTACGTGATTGAGGAGTATGGAATATCTTTAAATTGAATATGATATATTCCCCTATTGCGATTGGATAATCTGATGAAGCATGATCTGCAATTAGATAATCTATGTCCTTTCTACCATCAGAATGCAAAATCTCTTAATTATGTATTTATTTAATGTTCTTTTGCAAGGGCAATATAATTTGAATCTCTGTTATCTTTTCACATGAAATTCTTCCATCCTTAAAGTATACAACTTTGATTATAGGAATGGTTTGTCAAATACAAAAAGGCCCCACAAGGTTTTAATGATTATACAAGATTAGTTATTTTCCCATTGTATGGCATTTGGTTTTTCATAATAAAGTTTTCTTTGAGAATTACAGAGACGTACAAACTAATTTGGCCTAGCAAATGGTGGATAGTCCAAGCTGTTGACGAAATACTAAACAAGAATCTTATGCAAAGACAACACATATTCAAAATATGGGATGGTTTGTCTTGTTATGGATGAAGAAGACTAGAAAAAATTTGAGGTACTAAGCAGTTATTTGCTCTATATGAAATAATTAGTATCTTTTCAGGAAATAAGGTTAGGAGGATAGAACCTCTCATGGAAAAGGTCAAGCATTCCTTTTTGTGGCATATAAAAGTTACTTCAATAAGAGGTATCACTAGTCCAACTTTTACCCTTTAAGGTTCTTGGTTTTTTTAATTTAAATTTTAAGTTTTTAGTAGAAAACTACGAATGGGATAAGGAGATGCATACATTGGGTAGCAATTTTCATATTCTCAAAAATAAATTTGTGGTGGCTCAAATTCTTGTACTAGATCCTACCATATAGGAAGCCGTGGGGGAAGCAATCACCAAGCAATATGATTGAGATGTGCAAATGTTGTTGAGACATAGATTGTTGGCAGCAATGATAAGAAAAATTGGTTTGAGTTATACTTAAGAATATTGTCCTTAAGAGTTATTCTGCCACACACAATCACAAATGCGGCAACTTCCCAGGATTAAACGAATCCTTCCTGCAAGGGTAGGGGGACAGAACAACAGAAAATAAAAGAAGAACTTAGGAGGAAAAGAGGAAGGAAGTTCAAGAGATGAGTGCACTAGAACATACAGAGGGCATAGGCTTTTATAGATTGCAAATATATATGAACATTGGAGAGTTTTAAATTTGAAACTGCCACAAATAAGGATTTTCTGGTAGGCTTATTCTAAACAAAATTAACTTTGTATTTTGAAAATAATTTTCAACAAAAAATGCCCAACACTGTGTATATCCTCGGGTAGAAGGGTGGAGAATCGACAGATTTCAATTGTATTGGCCAATTACTGCATGCACGAGCTCACTTCTTTTCTTAATCTATTTACTTGCTCAAGTTTTCATTTTAGTATATATACACTAAGACTTTTTTTATTTTGAACAATGCAAGACTTCTTTTAACGCACACATACACCAAAGTTCCAATATAGATATCACATTTTACATTAATATTTTTTAGCTTTCTATTTTTAGTTTAGCTTAATATTTGATAGATGTATTAGAAAAACTTAACATCCAAGAATATATATATATATATATTATTTGTAATTACTTATTTAAAATTAAATTTTTTAACAACATAGTTGATTAAATTAAAATATTATTGATAATTATTTTAAAATTATAAAAGTCACACAATGATTATAGACAAATTATATAATACAATCATAGACAAACTATAAAGCATCTAGAAAAATAAAAAGACTAAATTAAACAAATTTCTTTTAGTTTTGTTAAAATTATGCAAATATTTTTTATTTTTAAAATATGTAATTTAATCCAATTTTAAAGTTTTTGGTTAAAATAGCTTCAATTAATTTAAATATACAAATATATATTATATCCAAATATACACAAATAAAACTAAAAAAATAATTTTTTATTAAATTTAATCCCAAAAAATATGTATTTAAGTTAATAAAAAATTTAAAATTACAAAATTTGTTTTAGGAGAAATTTATATATTTTTTAAAAATAAAAAATCTATATAGTTTAAATCGTATTCATAGAAAATTTGCATAATTTATTTAAACTAAAATTTCATTAAAAGTTATTTTTGGTAAGTGTTTAAAAAATTATATATAATGCATAATTGTTGTTTTTTATATTACATATTTATTTACTTTTGACTTATTATAAATGTCTGTAAAAATATTTAAGTAGAATGTGTAATATTTAGATAATACCTATATTAAATATTTTATTCTTTACTATTTGGTTAAAAAACCTTATTATAATGTTTTATATTAGTTATTTATTGATCTAATTTTGTATTTTTAATATTTTATATTCATTTTTTTTATTTCATGACAGATATTTGAAAATTGACCCTTTTTGTCTTTTTAGAGATCAATCTCCATGACTGCCTCGTGGGAAACGCTGTACTAGATTTTGATAGTGATGGAAAGCTCGCGGCTATGTAAGGACTAAGGAATCGAACGGTTGCAGTTGCAGAAAATCCCCCAAATAAAATTTTTACAGATTGAGATTCGAGCAAGGAGATGAGTAAGAAGAAAGTTCTGATAGTGGGAGGCACTGGATATTTGGGTCAGCATATATTACAAGGGTATGCTGAGATTAATGGAAGGCCTTACGATCTGGCATTCACCCACCACTCCGCTCCCCCACCTCAAGCCTTGTTGGACGCTATTTCTGGTTCACTTGCTTTCCCCGTAGATTTGCAATCTGGAAGCGGATTTGAAGCCATTTCAAATACATTTGGTCAGGTTTAGGTGTCAATACCCCACCCAAGAGCTGGAATGGTTCATTGTTTTTTGTCTCATGTCTTCTGTCTAATTTGGAATAAAGAATATGAATTTGGTAAATGGTTTTTTTTTTTTTTAATATGCTTGTCTAAGAGTTATGTGATTCTTTTTTGGATAAAATTTTTGGCTTGTTGCAATTGCTAGCTAGTTAGGGGCCTTGATTCATCATGTCAATGGAAAAAATTTAGTCCTGGATTGACAATGTCTAAGACATAAAACTCGCACTTAGAGTGGAGTCTCTTCCCTGTTATCGGCCTGGCTTTGAGGAGAGGCTTCTCCTCTGGATAGTGGTGTTTCATTTAATGGATTTTGAATATTCATAAAATGTTCAGTCGAGTGCAATCGGTTACAGAATTGTTAACCTTTCATCCCACTATATATATCTCTCAGGGGTAATGTAGTCCCTATATAAAGATAAATAAATAAGGAAAAAGACAAGTACTACTGTTCATGATTATTATCTTAGACCACAAAGCATGTTAAATAGTATATAACTTGTTTCTTTCTACTACTAACAATTCTATTTCCCTACTTTTTATTTTCCCTAATGGCAGCCTGACGTGGTTGTCAATTGTGCTGCCATCTCAGTACCTCGTGCTTGTGAAATTGATCCTGCTGCTGCTCTTGCTATTAATGTGCCATCATCTCTTGTGAAATGGTTGCAAACCTTTAAAGAGAAAAGTATTCTTCTCATTCATTTGTCTACCGATCAAGGTAAGGGAACCTTAACATGGCTGAGGAAGGTGAAGGAGGACATCAGATGTAGAAATCTGTTTTTAATTGCAAAACATATTGAAGTTTTAGCTCGATTGAAATTCATTGAACAAAAGCAGACCTTCCTAAGATTTGTTAATGTATTAACTACTTTCTGACTTTTATTCTACAAATGTCAATACGAATGGAACAAGTGCTTTCTTAACAAAGTGAATCCCACACACAGTGCTTGAGTTGCTTGCTAAAGTTCTCATTTCTTTGAATTCTTCTACTACGTTGACCTCCATGCCATTTCAGCTTACCATGATGATCTCTCCTTTTTTACATTGTATTGCTTAAATCTGTTGAGAAACTATTTTGTATGCTTGACTAACCACAACTTGTAGAAGCCAGTGGGATCTCTACCACCAGTATTCTGAATGCTCCTTGCAATAATAATTCCTACCAAAATGACTTTTGAAGAGTGGGCTTGCATCATTGCAAATGAGTCTCATTTCATTAACTGCATATGCTAAGAAATGGAAGTGAATAAATCAAATAAATACAATATTGACCTCTCTGAGCCTCTTCTTAGTTCTCATTATCTCTCTCTTGTTCGATGGTTTATTGTTCTTAACTTTTATTGTCATTTCTAAGTGTGGGAAATTTTGAATATCAATAACCTGTGTGCATGGTTTGCTTTCTTTTATCCCTTTGAAACATCAGGAGAATAGATCATGTTTGTTGCTACTTTTTCCTGCATAATCCACATATTGTTCCCGTAATCCATTTACACTTTGCTTTTTGACTAGATTGTAATTGATGCTCCTCATTAGTTTATGAAGGGGAGAAGTCCTTTTACAAGGAGGATGACATTGCTGTTCCAGTAAATGTTTATGGAAAATCTAAATTGGCAGCAGAGCAATTCATTTCAGAACAGTGTTCAAACTTTGCAATTTTGAGAAGCAGTATCATCTATGGCCCACAGACGATCTCACCTGTTCCAAAATCTCTTCCCATTCAGGTGCACACGCTGTATGTGGACTCTGTATTGTATACCATATTGGAAAACTAACGCTTCTAGCCTCTGGCCAATTGACGAAAACTATAGAGAACCCAATGCTTGTCTACTTTTCGCTTGTTTTTTGTTTTCCCAGTGGCAATTTTTCTCTATGGAAAATTACAGAGCTTTTGGTTTCCAGGTTCTGGTTAAACTAATTGCACATATTATAGCTTTACATTATTAGTTGCTTCATCTAATTCTTCCCAATACTTGAAAATGCTGGAGATATGAGGGCATGTTCTTGTGAAAGACATGTCTATGAGGAAATTTATGATGACTTGATGTGTTATTTATACACCATATTTAACTGATGCAGTGGATTGATGGTGCCCTGGCCAAAGGAGAAAAAGTGAATTTCTTTCATGATGAGTTCCGTTGTCCAATTTATGTGAAGGATCTCGTAACTATTGTTCTAGCTTTAACAAGCCGATGGATGTCAGGTAGAACTTCTAATATTTATGCCACATTGGTTAGACATATGGTATTCTGCAAATTTATTTTTCAAATTTGTGTGTCCTTTGGCATATAAAAACCTAATTCTCAATGACATACTCTGTTGGTATTGTAAAATACAATTTAGAATGCTGTTTTGAATATGATATAGCAGGAAGGGTACCTAGTAATGTGAAATTTTTTTTTTAATTATGGCTGGAACTCAGGTTTGACATTTTATAGTATCTTGTAAAACTCATTGCCTAGCATTTATTCCCTCTCTTTTCCTTTCCTTAAACACCTTCAGATGTTCTAATCTTTCTGTTTACTACTCTTCCACTTTCTTGTGTTGTTTATTCTAGTTTAAGAAGGTGAGGCATCTCTCATCTATGTTCATGAATATGGCATTTCTGATTCTTGCTGCAGAGGGCAAGCAAATTCAATTGGTACTTAATGCTGGTGGGCCTGATAGGGTATCGCGTGTTCAAATGGCTGAGGCTGTTGCACAATTTAGAGGGTATGATGCCTCATTAATCAAATCAGTCTCTGCATCTTCGGTACGTATTGTGCTTTACTTGATGAAATAATTTTGTGATGCCTGCAATGCAGAATTGGTAAATTGCTTTCTTTGTTTATCTGCGTTATCTGTGTATTTATGAACTTATTAACCTCTCTTTTTCTCATGCCTTGATCACCCTTGCGTCCTCATTCCATCTCTTCATTATCGAAGTGTCTGCTGGCATTTGAGCAACTTTTAGCCAGTGATCGTTTGTCTTCTCTCTTTCATTTTTCTTTTTGAGGCCAGAGGGTGGGAGAGAAAAATTCTTACACACACTTCTTACAGAACCACCTAGAGCAAGGAGTCCATAGAAGCTCTTGTAATTGGACTGTCAGTCAACACCGTCACCACCACCTAAAATATCCACTTTGATGAGTTTGCATTGGCTCTTTACATTATTAGTACATTATATGTATGTAAGAATTTCTTGGGTGGGGAAAGGAGCTGTATAAAAGTTCATGCTTTTTTTATTGGAAACAGACTTGGTGAAATTCTGTAGGTATTCATTAGGTTCTTAAAAAAACACACATGACATAGGAAAATTTTTTTTAATAAAAGTATCTTGATGGACCCGTGGCTATTGGGCCAAGGGTGCTAAAGACCTATGAGGAGAAAGATAGGGCAAGAGGGCCCAAGACTGCATTATTGGCTGTTGAGGTGGCCAGAATGGAAGAAAGAGGAAATAGAGCTTGTAACAAACTAGATGCTTTGGGCCACATGGGGTATGAGCTGGGAGAGAGAGAGTAGACCGTTAGAGGGGTATATCTGTAGGCGAGGAAGGTTCAAAAGGAGGTAGGCAAGAATTTGGTGTGAGAGGAGAGTGCTCTGGTCTCTCAATTACCAGAGGGGTCTATTCTTTTCTGCATTCCTTTCCTTTGTTAGCTTGTTTTACTTCATTTGCTGGTTGCTGCAACCAGGTTATAGAATTTCTATGTTTGCTTTTGGTAATTCAAAAACAGAGGACCATTTCAGTCTAGTTTTGGTGTTGGGTTCCATAATATTTACTTGTTATATTTTTATTAAAGAACTTAAAACTTGGACCCAAGTTGGTCCAAGTTTTATTCTTCTTTAATTTATGAGACTTCTTGAAATGCACTTTCTTCGGATTTATTATTTATATATTTTTCCTTATTTTCAGGTTGACCGAGGTGTCAAGTCCCCAGCTGACATATCCATGGATATCACTAGATTGGTTCAGACCCTAAAAATTTATCCTGTTTCATTTAAAGATGGGGTCAGAGTAACACTTACAGCTGATGCTAAACAGTGAGGCAACAAAGGCGTCAAATATTGCTTCGTTGTTAGCATGAGTGTTGTTACCCTTCTATGGAAATGAAATGATATTGTCAATAACTCCAACTACATTGGCATCAAAATTAGATGGATGTGAATTAATTCTGGAGAAATCCCATGTTCAAAATGAACTAAATAAGGTCAATGTACTATTATTAATGTATTTGTGGATATGTAAAAAAAAAACAGAAATTAAATTACTAAATAAATGTTGAATGAACTGTTTGATGGGGATCATCTCTCCTCGTCATACTAGATGAAGGGGAAGTACAACAAGAAATAGAATGGCGAGTGCGATTGTATTTTTTCTTCCGGTGCATATATAATTCGGGAAAAAGATATGTTGTTCTAGCAAGATGAGCATAATTAATGGATAGAATTCGATCAATCAGAAAGTGCCCAGATCAATGCCCGCTATTTTGTTTATATCGATGTGAATGTGCCATCCAGAGCTAGGCTTTTAGATTTCAGGTTATATGGTTGTTTGATGATGTATGTAATGATGTGGATAGAGTTTGGAAAAGCCGGCAGAGCTCTTATGCTTATACTTAGCATTCTAAAAATAAAAATGTTTGCTCTGCTCTAAAAATCTGGAATAAATCCCATTTTGGTAGAGTACTGGAGAATTACTAGCCATTCAACAGAAATCTAGAACGTTAAGATGTGGCTCATGAAAAGCATATCGAAGAGAACTTGGAGAAAATGTTAAATTGTGAAGAGATGTTACGGGCTCAAAAAACTAAGACAGGAGTGGTCAATTAATAGTGATTGGAATACTAAATATTTGGTATAATTGTTCGTAAACGTAAATCAATAATCAAGTTACAATGATGCATAATGCAAATAGGAAATAAATAATTCTGTGTTTAGTATAGTAGGAGTAGTCAAAAAAAAAAAAAGAAAAAAAAGGAAAGAGAAGGGGAAAGATTTTCAAACATATTTGGTAGTGTTAAAATGCTTTGTTGATGGAATGTACGGTGGAAGCAACTGAAGGACAGTGCTCCCCTTCACCAAAGTGATGGAATGATATTGTTAGCTAGAGAACAACCTTGAAAAAGACCATTTTGCAGCATAACCTGAGTGAAAACAAAGAAATAGTGCAACGTCGAGCAGAATGCTCTTTTCTAGTATTTTCACTTTTTTTTAATTATTCTTTCTTTTCTATATTATTTAAGTTATATAATTTTTTTTATTTTAAAAAATACACTATTTTTTCATCAAAATTAAAATATAAGTTATTTTAAATTATATTTATCAGTATAAAAAATATTTTTAAAATGTAATAAATTGTAAAAGTATTTAATAGAATAATCAATTATCAAAAATAAAAAAGAACATATTTAAAAAAGGATTTTAAATTTACATAATTTATTATGAGAGTATTTTGATCATTTATCTATTTAAATATTTTATATTTTAAAGGTCTTTTGACAAACTTTTTTTTCATTTTTTTATTATTTTCATGTTATCAAACATACAAATAAAAAAAAATTATTTCTTTTTATGTCGTGCTAAAACATAATTTTGAATAACCAAACTCTATCCTATTTTCCTTCTTATTCTCATTCCCTTTTCCTTAAAACCTTTTCATTCTACTTAAGAGAATATATCGAAATTGAGAGGATGGTTTTGCATTACCTTGAGAATGTTTACAAGATTGATCAATCTCCCAGTATTCCAGATTGTCAACATGTTGCTCATTATGATATTACTTCTTTAACTGAATCTCCTATTAATATTTTACAGAGATCATCCACTTGTATGGAAATTAAGAATGCTTCGTTTCACATCAAACTGTATAAGGTTACCGATCCTGATTGGATTTGCTTTACTCTTTCATTGGTACTGGGATTTGGTTAAAATGGATATGCTTAATATAGTTCATGCTTTTTTCAGGCGGGGATTTTAGTTTAAAGAACTAAATCAAACTTTGATTATTTTAATCCCAAAATTCCAACCAGTTTGTTCTTCAAGGATTCTATACTTATTGGAATATGTAATGTTGTTAAAATAATTTCCAAAGCGATGGTGAATAGGATGTATCTGTTCAATGTTGTCACATCCCTCGATAGGAGTGATCGGCCCAAAACATGAGATTAATCACCATCTCATAAACCTGCAAACTGAGACATATACCTATGTACATGTAAAATATGTAGAACAGTTCAAATTATCATTAAAATAATTTGCAAAATGTTGGCCTATAATTCCTGAAAAATTGGACTATTTCAAATTTTTACAACAGCATAATGCCAATCAAAAACCTAAGAAACATTTCAAGAGATTCTCGCTCTCAAATTTTAACAAACCAAAACAATAACTAATCAAAATAAAATACTCTACAAATGAGGATTATGCCTATTTTTTAAAGGAGTCACAATCTAGGTTTAAAATAACAAGTTTATCTTCAAAGAACAAAACAATAATACGAGGCCCACACAAAACAAGTTATGGGCCCACCACACAATTACAACATGAACTACACTATAGATGACGAACCAAACTCTACATTGTTATTCGAAACATGTAAAACGCGGGAGTCAATTTGAGAAAGTAAGCAAATAATATGCACCATAATAGGATAAAACAAGCACAAGTGTTTTAATAAAAATGATTTAAATAAGATATTACAATGTCAAGAGAATAAAAGTGAGCTTATTTGAAAAAATAATGTATAAGATTTATAATGTTACCAAGTGATTAATAACAAGTGTGGAAGAGATTAATATAAACACTAAAATCAAATTATTATATTAGCAAAATAAAATCTATCTATTAGAAAAACTTAAGGTAGCTAAAGAAACTAAATTGAAGCAAAAGACCAATTTATTTTGTTATAAAAAGAGAGAAGCACACTTAAATAAAGAGCATTTCCAAAAATAATTAAAGAGAGGATTATCTAACAAAATCAAATATAAATATAAGCACACAACTCATTAGAATAACCAACCAAATGCAAGCACAAACCTACAAACAATAGTTTGATACAACCCCAAAACTCTTAGAATAACTAACCAATATAAGCATCTTGCTCAATTTTATTCCCTCCAATATTATTCAACCAATCCACCTATGCTAGCCACTACACGATGCTAACATCATCTTACCCTACTAACTAGGATTCTAGCCAAGGTACTCTGAGTGCTAATAGTTATTATTGTTAGCTATAATGTTCTAAACAAGACTCCTTCCCATAAAAACAACTTCATCCAGATATAATATAAATACAATAAGTTTAGAAGAAAAAAAGAAATAGAAAATATAATCAATAACTGCCAAGCCATATAAGTTTTCCATCATGCCCATTAACATACTAAACATAATTTGCACATTTCCTTTCCATAATATAGTTCCAAATGAAATTTCCATCACAAGTCTACAATGAAAGTAATATCAAAACTTTGAACACATTAATCATATAAATATTTGTAAAGCATCCAATGAACTTAAATTAATAAAGAAATAGTCACATTTTGATCTTGTAATAAACTCTATTTAAGCCATAATCAAAATTTAAAATTTCATTATTCAAACCATTTGTTTTTATGGAAGTATCAACCAAAAAGCTTGTCCCAAGAGATTAGCATTTGAAATAAGTGGATAATAATAATTTGAAAACCATATAAACACATTATGGATATATTATCTACTTACAGATAATGCTAAGCTAATGAAGAACTTTTTTGTCTCCAACTCAAAGTTAAACCTCACCTATGGGGGCATTCTCGTAGTTACCTAAGCATAATCAACATGCTATCAACACTTTGGCATTTCAATTTATAATAGATATTGTGAATTTAAGTAAATTTACTCTCTAGTATCAAAAGTCCCAATCATAGCTCATGTTCACTACTTTTTATCACAATAATCATATTGTAAACTTATTCTATTGGTGTTTAAATCAAAAATTGATCTTAGAAGTCACGTTAGGAAATAGAAAATTGCAACAAAGAAGTATGGATATCACACTTCAAGGACACACACCAAAACCCCTCTTTGGTAGCTCTCCTAAAGTTATGAAAATGGAGGAAGTGAAGGAAGCTTTGAAACTCCATTTTCTAGTGACTTATGGAAAAATTGGTAGCACAAGGAGGAGGGAGGAGGTTGTGGGTGACATTGTAGTTTGGATGGAGCTTCAATATCCTCCATGACATCAAATTGCATGGAGAAAGAAAGAAATATGTCCCACAATTGATAGCAATGATAACAACAAGAATTGGATAGAGACTTAATAGCCATGAGCTAAACAGCGATGGGGCGATGGTGTGTGCTTGGTTGGATGAAGGGAGGATGCTCGATGGGAGAGAGATGCGTCACAAGGGGGAAGAAGAGAAATAGGAGAAAGGAAAGACAACAAGGATACATGTATAATGTTTTTCCTTTGGATTTAAAATTGAATGCAAGAACAAATTTTAATGCAAGGGAAGTAGACAAAAAAGTCCCCTTAAAGATTATGCACACTAAAGCAATTTTACTTTAAATTCCATTGAGCAAAATATCAATATCAAAATAGCTCTCTAATATAACTTTTTAAGTTAAAAAATATTTCAAAAAAAAATTATTTAGACAATATTTTATACCCTATATAATTTTTTATATTTATTGAGCATTATTCTTTATTTTCTTATTAAATTTCTAATTAGTAGGGAAGTACTTGAAGATAAAAACCTAGCTTATTATGTTGTGGCATTGGATGCAATCTTCCCATGTCCAACCAGCTTGCTTCAATCTTCCTTCTTTAAGTCTTGTATCTATTTTGCTCCAAAAGGAAGTTTTGTTTTGACCCAACAATTAAGAGTAATGGCAGTGAATCAACTTTCAAAATAATACTGTCAACAAAATATTGATGCTCATAAATTGCATTTTAAGCAAAGTTTTGTTGTGATAAAAATTTCATAGCATAGCTTGTGAGAAACCTTGGGGCTAATAAATTCCTTATTGATTGGGACAAAAGTATAGTGGAATTACTTTACTCGAATCAGATGGCTAAACAAGTTTTGATTGCACCCTATTCTCTAACTCGGGCAAAAGATTAATTTAATTTGCAAACTAGCTCCAAATGGTATATAACAAGTGTGCTCCGCGACCAATTCCTTAGTTTTCCATAGGCAGTGTTGTGGAAATTAAAGGTACCACAAAGATTTATGTGGAAATTACATTCATGGTGCTTTTCCAATATCCATTGTTCTCGTCCAACATCATTTTGTGGTGCCCTGTACAATGTATTTATTGTAGCAACATGGACGAAATATAGATAATTTGTTTTGTGGTTGTGATTTTGCAAAAACTATTTGGTTTGGTTTTGCTTTAACTTTGAGAACTAATTCTATACAATAATCATCTTTATTTAATTAATTAGATTAATTAGATATCTGGTTTTAGCATCTCGAAACCTATATGAGAATCTTCTGTTTGAGTCTACAATACTAATTATTACCACGGTAGACAATATTTGGTTTGCAAGGAATAAACGGTTGATGGAAAATTTATATTTGTTCCTAATGGATCTTTTAATGCGCATTAAATCCCAATAGAGACCATATTCTAGCGTTGTCAACAATGGGAGAAAGGACTTCCAAAAGAAAGGATGACTACAGTATTGGTTCTCCCAATCAATTTGTTAGTGTGTGGTCCAGGTACCTTTTATATCTCTTTTTACCCCAAAAAAAAAAAGGAAAAAGGAGAGGTAGAAATATGGATTTTGATTTGTTTACTTTCAATCAATATTTTTTAAATTAAATTGATTTTTGATATAGTGGAAACATTAATTTTTAATTCATTAATATAACTGTGATTGAATTATGATTGAATTGATAATAATTATATATATATATATATATATTATAATTTTAATATAAAAATAAATATTAATAAGTTTTAAATATTACTAATTATTAATTTTAAATGTTGTTAAAGAAGAAGAAATAATTTTAACTAAACATCTTAATATTTGAAAAAGATGCAATTAAAAGATAGTGTATAACCGAGAATATGCATTGAAAATGACTAAGGACACGTTTTTTGTTTCTTATATATATATATATATATATTATATGTTAAAATTTTTTTATTTTAACATTTTCTTTTTTCTGCTACCTTATCTAGAATGCAACATGGCATACCCAAAAGCTAAGGTGAAATAAGAAAGAATCTAAAAGAAAATTTTAAATTGGATAAATTATGAATTAATCTAATTTTAATTGAAAGTTGTTGACTGATTTAATCAAATTTTTTATTAATTATTTAATAGGTCAATTTTATAAGTCAATCAAATTGATTTAAAAATTAATTTATTGATTTTTAACTAATTTGATTTGTTTAAATTTAATTTTGATTACAATATTTTTAACTCTTGTTGTCTTTGTTTACAAGCCTTTTTAGGTGAGTTAAAAAAAAATAGAGGAGAAAAGAGAGAAGGGGGGGGGGAGTTCCTACTCTTAAAAGCTCCAAGATTAATTTTACTTGCTTTTAACTAAAGATATAACTTTGAAATTTGCATGTTCTTGCCTTGCCCTGCCCTTCCTATACGAAGAATCTCACAAATTAGAGATTTGTTGTTAAGAATTGATAAATTTGTTCTTTCCCTATTCTAATAATTTAAAAAAAATCAATTAACAAGTTATCATAAAAAATATCAACAAGTGATTTGTTCATTGCTTCTCCAATGGCGTAAAAATAGTACCAGCATCAACAAAACTATAGTTATTAATGGGTGGGTGGCACCATTTAAAATTAAGTTTTTCCTTATTAACACACAACATTTCTTAATTTGGTCTTTTTATTTTTTATTTCTTAATCAAACTTAAGGAGCCATGCACGAACGGCAGAGCCAATGCCAAGATAACACTATTTTAAAAAAAAATGTACAAAAGTTTAAAAAAAATTAGCACAGAGTCTAACCCCTTGTTTGGTTTGAGGGGAGGGGAGGGGAGGGGAGGGGAGGAATTTTCCTCCCCTCCCCTTATTTGGTTTGCATTTTTGGAGGGGAGGGGAAGAAAAATTTCATTAAACTTTCCCTCCCCTCCCCCTCCCCTCCAATTTTGGGGGGATTGGGAGGGAAAGTTACATTTTGGACCAAAATATCATTCTATTTATTTATTTAATTTTATTTATTTATAAATTTTTTTAAATAATTATAATTATAAATAATTTTTAATATTTATTTAATTTTGTAATAAAAATATTAAATTTTTAAAAATAAAAAAATAATTAATTATATTATCATTACTTTTAAAACATACAAAGGTAAAATAGTCTATATATTATTATTTTCCCTCCCTTCCTCTCCTAAACCAAACAATGTTTCATTAAAATCCCTCCCTCCCTTCCTCTCCCCTCTATTAAAATCCCTCCCCTCCCCTCCCCTCAGTTGAACCAAACATATAAGGCAAAAGCAAGTCAATACTATTTCAATTTATATATATATATATATATTAATATTGATTTTGGAATGTTTTAATTTGTTTACGTGAAATAAAACCCAAAACTCAATGAATTTAAGGTTACAAACTCGGCCCAATCTTATTTTGGCTTAAAAAAACTTGTTCAGTTTGTGTTACTAAAAAAACATTGAATTTGAAACTCAACTTCTTCTTGAAGAAAGAAAAATCCCATCTTTTATGCAGTAGTTTCTTTTATGTATTTATTTATTGGTCAAATTACCTTGCCGATTATTCGCCCAAAAAAAAAAGTTGCCTTGAGGATTTGAACACTCACTGAGCTCCCTAGCCTCCACCGAGTGCCAAGGCTTGTCCTCTACCACTTTCAGTGCGTGACTCATTCCAGGTACGAGTCCAATTAAACCATAATTCCTCACCCACTATTCGATTGAATCATATTGTGTGTGCATTTGATGATTTTGTATTTTGCTAATTTAGGGTTGCATTTGTGTCATTTTTCCTGATCCTTTCGACGAAGAAAAGATAATCAGAAGCGATGGGAGGTGGAGCTGATCATGGGCATGGGCATGGAGAGGCACATGGGGATTTCAGGAACAAGGTTTGGAGTATGTCTGGTGGCCCTTATTGTCGCCCCAAGCACTGGAAGCGCAATACCGCCATCGCAATGTTCGGCGTTTTCCTTATTTGTATCCCCATCGCCATGAAATCCGCCGAGCTTGAGGTCTGTCCTGTTTATTTCTCTCATTTGATTTTGGATTTTCGGGTGATTGCTTGACTATGTGTGAGCTTGCTTAAGATCTTGCGTTGTTTTTTTCTGACGAAAATAAAATTTTTATTAGTGAACTTTTTAGAACTGATGACAAGTTAGAGGGTGTAGACAACGATTTCAAGTCGTATTTTGCAGTTTCTTGATTTCTTAATGTGTATCGAGTGTAATGTGTTGCGAACCACATATATACCTAATTTTGTGGCCCTGCTTATTCTAAAATATAAGCAGAAGAAGGAATTTTCAGCATTTCAGGTGACTTCAGTGGAGGTTTTATTGAACAATTCTTTTACAATTAAAGAAGGGGACACACAGTTTCATACTTGTCAGAATATTTGTTGTGTGGACTCATGCTGTATATATCATAACTAGATTGAGACCCATGCTATGCATGGGTATTGTTTGATAGGATAGCATTTAGGATTACATTTAGTGTCCTGCTTGAATAACTATTGAGCCGGCTGATATGCTCTAGCGTTTAGTAGTGGAAGTGTCTGGTATATCTACTCATTCTGTCTGCAATGTCTAAGACCTTTAGCAAGTTGAATCCTTGCCTTCTTTTTTTCCCCTGCTTTAGCTGTAGAATTGCCTATCCATGTCAAGCAGCAATATGCCTTTTATCAGCAAATGTGGCAGCATGAAATAACTTTCTTACTCTCCTGATATTACCCAATTTCTTCTCAAGAACAACCCAGCACTGTTTTAAGAGATTTTTTCACTTGTTAACTTATGTATAAACAAATGTCAAAATTCAATGGGCTCATTTGGTTCACTGCGAAATGGACGTAATACATTTACATAATTTGTGTAATATCTATTATACCTTTATTTTATTATCCCACTTATCACGTTACCATTTTAACCATCAAATCAGCTTTTTTAAAGTAGGGACATAAAAGTTATTTTTTATCTTACCTACCCACTTTTTATATTTCATTCTCCTTTACATTATCCAACCAAACAAGCCTAATATATCACAACAATAAGAAGCTTTTTTCCACTAAGTGGGATGGGTTACATGGATCAATCGACACCACAAAGTCTTATCGTAAGTTATATTTTTAGACAAGTTATTTAAGTCTAAATCTTTTTTAATGATTTCTCCTATAATTTTTTTTTTGTCTCTTTCTACCTATTACTATTAGACTACTTTGTATCTGATTTACTTTTCTAGCTGGGGCTTCCGTAAGTCTTCTTCACACATATTCAAACCATTTAAGTCGCGATTTTACAATCTTTTTCACAATAGGGGCGACATTCACTTTTTCTCTAATGCATTGATTTCTAATTCTATTTTGTCTGGTGTGTCTACTTATCCAACATAACATTTTCATTTTTGCAACATTGAACTTATTCTCTTAATGACTTTTTATTGCCCACCATTTAGTTTTATACAACATTACAAACCTTATAGCTATGCGGTAGAATTTATTCTTAAGTTTGAATGGAACTCTTCTATTACAAATAACATTCAAAACACTCATTCATTTCATCCACCTCACTTGAATTTTATGTTTTACATCTTCTTCTATTTTTCTGTCATATTTTATGACGGACTCAAGATATTTAAATCGTGTGACTTATAGTATGGTATCGTATTCAATTTTTACTTTTGCATGAAAACTAGTGCATCTTTTACTAAACTTATATTCTATATATTTCGTTTTACTTCTACTTAAATAAAATTCATGTGCTTCCAAAGTTAATCTTCACATCTCTAACTTCTCATTCATTTCTTTATTTGATTCCCCAACTACATCTATGTCATTTGCAAAAAGCATGCATTGTGGCACCGACTCATGGATATGTTCAATGAGCACTCCTAAGACTAAAGTAAAAGGATAAGGACTTAAAGTTGACCATTGCTGCAGACCAATACTTATTGTAAAATTTTTGTAGATTCATCTTTTGTTATAACACTATTTGTAAACCTATCATACATATTTTGAATTGTTCGAATATAAGTCATACGAATTTCTTTTTTCTCCAAAGCTTTCCATAAATCCTCTCGTGGCATCCCGTCATATGCCTTCTCCAAATTAATGAACATTATGTGTAAATCTCTTTGATTACTTTGATATCTCTCCATCAATTTTTACAACAAGTATACTGCTTCCATGGTTGATTTTCTTGGCATAAAACCAAATTGATTCTCTATAATTTAAGTCTCTTGCCTTAATTTTCGCTCAATTATCTTCTCCCATAACTTTATAGTATGGCTCATAAGTTTAATTCCCTTATAATTTACACATTTTTATATATCCTTCTTATTCTTATAAATAAGGACTAAATTATTTCTCTTCTGCTTGTCTAGCATGTTCTTAGACCTCATAATTTTGTTAAATAATTTTGTAAGCTAACGTATGCCTTTTATTCCTAAACTCTTCCATACCTCAATGAGTATATTATTCGATTCAACTGCTCTGCCATTCTCCATTCACTTTAATGCTTCTTGTACCTTTGACTCTCGAATCCTATGATAAAAAGTATAATTTTGGTCCTCTTCTTTAATGTTTAGCTTATCCAAGTGCAATAACATCTCGTGTTCTTCATTAAATAGTTTATAAAAATAACCCTTTCATTGTTTCCTGATATCTTGTTCTATAACTAAGACTTTCCTTTCTTTATTCTTAATGCATTTCATTTGGTTCACGTCTTTTGTCTTTTTTTCTCTACTTTTGGTTAGTTTGCAAATATTTCTTTCTTTAACTTTAATACCTAAGGATTGGTATAACCCATCAAATGTCTTATCTTTCGCTTCACTCGTCACTTTCTTAGTGTCTTTTTTAGTTACTTTATATTTTTTCTAATTTTCATCACTCTTACACAAAGACCATTATAATACTCTCATTTAACTTTAACCTTATTTTGCACGCTTACATCCTACCACCAAGATTTTTTATCCCTAGATCCAAAACCTCTTGATTCCCCGAGTATCTTCTTTGTCACCTTTCTACTCTCTTTAGCTATCTTATTTCACATATTGTTAGCACTTCCTTGTACTTCCTAGGATCCTTCCTAAAAAATTCTTCTCTGCAAGCTCTTTTCTTTATTCTCCTTCAATTGTCACCACTTGATCCTTGATACCCTATCTTGGCTTATGCTTTTTACTCTTCTCTTAACTCGAAAATCTATAACTAAGACTCTATACTGAGTAATCAAGTTCTTTCTAGGTATAACTTTGCAATCTATGCAAAAAATTTTATTCGATTTTCTCATAAGAAAAAAATCAATTTGAGAGTATACCCCTACATTTTTGTACATGATAAGATGCTCCTCACGCTTTCTAAAATAAGTGTCAGCTAATGTGAGATCGAATGCTAATGGGAAATTTAAAATAGTTTTACTCTTTGCATTTGCTTCCCTTAAGGTATATCCTCCATACATAACCTCGTAATCTCTAGATGCACTCTCCATATAACAATTAAGATCCCCTCCTAAAAGAATTTTTATGATATAGTATTGGATGCATCACTCCTTATTTAGAAGATGAATTACTCCATATGTCAGATCTAGTGTAGTATCATCTTGAAAGATCTTGGTATGCCAAGAGTCAATCATAGGCCTAGGTATGGCTTAGAAAAGCCATGATTTTAGATGAAATGAAGGGGAAAAATTGTATAGCTACTAAATGCAATAAATTATTGTATAAGAACAGCCAAGAGTCAGCCAAAGGGATAACCATTAATTATTTTTTAATAACTTACTGATATGCTTGGAAATATAAGTAGTGAAACTTAATATATCAATAAAATTTCATGGTACAACATTAAGTTTCTACAGTAAATATATACAAAGACACTACAACATAATTTATATAACCAATTTACCAATCATAGTGCTAAGAATAAAATAATACAAAATGTATTTTAGCAACATATTATTCATTATATAAGCAAATGTGTCCTTGAGAAACATTATTAATGTTTTCATAGTGTGTATGGAGAAAGAAAACACCCATGTAATTGATATAAGCAATCAATTAATTGTAATGCTGAAGATAGCTAAATGGGAACTGCACTTAAGTAATATTCATTCATTGCTAAAGCAAATATGCAATTGAGCAACATTCATCAAGGTCCCATAGTAAATACATATTTACAATCAAAATATCCACATAACTATTCTTGAAGGATTGAATCATGAAACCCTATTAAAAATAACATCCCACTTACAGAAGCACAAACACTAGTGGAAGTTTTCCTATATTCTTATGGCCTATTCACTTGTATTAACATAATGTATATACGTATATATTTTACATAATAATTGCGAATTACTATAAAGCCTGTTATATGCGTTGAATATCTAAGAATAATATCTAAGAATTCCATATGCGGTGACCTTCTCCTATAATTTCAGAGATAGAATTTTCCTAAGTTGCACCCCATAGTAAATTCTTCAAAGTGTATATGATCATAAAGTTCTTAACCTTTTGCAACTGGAAAACAGTTTATTTCACAGGTTCCTTGATCAGAAGAAAAAAGATGATAGCTCATCTGCTAAGTCATATTACTCCTATATCAGCAGATAAAATCAAATGTGGAAAGAAGGACTTATCTATCTTCATATTGGCTTTAGCCAAACAGAAAATTTCCATCTTCATTCCTGTCATATTGCCACTATCCCTAAAAGCATACTCAACCTAAAGTGCATTTACAATATCTGAACCCAGAATATGCAGCAAAAACTCATAAAAGAAAAGAACAAAACAACCAAGAATATGAAATAGAGAAAAAAAAAAAAGGCAAGCAAAAGAAGAACCCACATAGAAAGTCGGAAACCCATTACTAACCCATACCTCTTTAAGTTGAAATCCCAAACTCAAGCTCTACTGCACACATCTTGTATTTTTCTCACTTCTGCCTGAAGCCATTTGCATCTTTTTTCCTTCTTGCTTCAACTGTTCTCTTTTTCCTTCCCTGTGTGCTCTCTTTGCTTCCTGTGCTGCCTATTTTCTCTTTTTTTTTTTTTTTAAATGTGAGCTTCTCTTATTATTTCTTTGCTCTCTCTGTTTTGTCTTTTTTCAAAACTTGTGCTTCTCTCCTTATCTCACTCTTGTTGACTCAATTTAAAATGTGGCAAAAGAAGTCATGTCTTGAATAGTGAACAGTAATTGAATGGAAAACACAATAAACAGTGAAGAGAGCTTATAGCTTTTCTAATATGATAGATGATGTATGAAGTAATTTTTGTTCATTTAGTTAGTGTAAATCATCATTAGCAAGAATTTGATGTGAATTTGGAATCATATCATTCTCATAGTTCATGCATTTTTTCGATCATATTCACTAATGAGTAAGCCTTGTTAATCAGTAGCTGAATAAATCGTAACAAAAGGAATTTGGTGCTTTAATCAAGGTAGTCAAAAGGTAAAGGGAGTCCTTAAGGTGTTAGAGGGGGGTGAAGCTGCTAAGAAAGTGCTTGCCTGAAGTAAGGCACTAAATTTAGGGGAAAAATAAATAATTAGATGGAAACAGATAACTATAGGTTACATGACGTGATCACGTAAAAATAACTACTCAAACAAAAGATATCTAATACAGTTAATGGTTTGGGATAAAGTATGGCAGTAGAATTTATAACCAAATAAAGTAAAGAAATTTTGATTCATAATTTTTTGACTCAAAAATCAATGTAGGCATGTTTAAATTTGTTATTCTTTATACAAAAAATAATAATTGTGTTTACATAGCAGGGTCTGCCTACAGCTTGTAGTTCTCTTGCTAAGCATGATGAAGGGTTCTCAATATTATTTGTCTCTTTTGATTCAATACTTCAATGGAGATAGACATATATTCTACTGGTAAAATAAAAGGGCAATGGAAGCACCGGTGTGGAACAGCCCTAAACAGAACCATAACATCTACGAATTTTTTGTTGGATTCTTGAAAAGTATTGAACAAATAATGAGAAAATTGAATCCCCGGCAGCCTCAAAGTTGGGTTGCATGAGGTATTGAGGTCTGACGTGAGCAAAGCTGAGCAACCCACTACACAGAAAAGTGTTACTAATCTCAGAGGGCAAGCCCTTGACTGAAGTGAAGGAGTCTTACCTGTAGTATTAACCATTGCAGTGTAGTTAAAGGCCAGAAGGCCCTAAGGCAAGGTGCCAGAAGGGGTCCTCACGGGTCCTCACTCCTCACCTCTTGATCACTCAGGTGATGCACCTTCAGCCAGGTGCTTGCCTAAGTGCCTTTTGGCACCTTTTTGAGGGAGGCAAGGTGCTCACAGACACTTGAGTGAAAACTCTGTTGATCTTGTCATTCTTCTTTCAATCATTTCAAAGTAATGCAATAATGAAGTTATGAATATATTTTAAATTCCTTGTTGTACTTTTAAAATGCTAGTGTTTCACCTCTATTTATCCAAACTAGATGAACCATGCTATCTTCAAATTCCTTGTTGAGTCAAAATGAAAGCAATATAGGTAGAGAGAAGGGAGGTGGGGTAAGGGAGGACGGTTTGAGCAATGACTAGTGATGTTAGCTGATTTAGCATATTTTCAATTTTAATATACTAAATTTCTAATGTGCATACTTAAACTATAATTTAATTAGCCATGGAAACTTCAAAACAAAATCTGAAGGTGAGAACCTAAAAATAAAATTATAAAAAAAATTCCTTTAAAACAATAAGTTCTACATGTCATAAATGCATAAGATATTTCTTGTCTGAAATTTAGTGCAGCCAGATCTTTTTTGTTTGAGTTTAAATCCTTTATGGATTATTATAATTTTTTATCTTAAAAGTTTACTATTTTATATAAATTTTATGCTTTGTATGAATTTACTTTATGGTTATATATTATATATTACAGCAGTTAAAATTTACATATTCTCTATTTATATATCGTTTTTTCCTTTTCTCCTAATTTTAGTGCCTCACGCCTTGAGGTGCTGGGGGGAGGTTTTCTAGTGCCTTTTCACTTCTGACTATCTTCAAGTGGTGAGGACTTTTTGTTGCCTTGCCTCAGCAATTCTTTTAGCACCTTTGACTGCACTGGCTTTAATTTCAGTGATAGTTGTTGTCGGAATGGATGGTGACCATGACATTATCATGCTGGCGGTACGCTAGTTTTTGCTTTTGATTTATTATCATATTGGTGAAGGGATGAAAAGGAGTAGAAATGATTGTGGAAGTAATGGAAGTTAGGTGGTGGTAAATTAATAGACCTAAGATTGTGCTCAAGGTGATGGCGAGCTGCAAAGTTGGTGGCCAAATTGTGAGAATAAGGTTGTAACATTGTTGCTTCCTACAGTTGCTACAATGGTGCAAGATATGGACTAGGTGGTATGGGATATCTAAGTCCCACATCAAATACTATGAGATGTTTGGTGTAATACTTAAGAAGAGTGGTTCTTCCTCCTTGATACCGTGCTAAGGGTGAGTTTCTCACACCTCCTTGGGTCCTATTATTTGGTATCAAAGCCGGTTGGTAGACGACATGGAGAGAGCTACTTGTGGAGGGTTCTAACTGGCAAGAAGGCCAAGTGAAGTGTCACAAAATGTAGTTGCTAGGACGTTAGCTCTTCAAGAGTATTGCTATGATAGGGATTGGGTAGTATAGGATGTCTAAGTCCCATGGTGAGAAGTATGGAATGCTTGGTGTAGTATTCAAGAAGAGGGATTCTTCCTCCTTGATAGCGTACTGCTAAGGGTGGATTGTCCAGGTCTCCTTGGGTCCTATCAGTGTTGTAGGTTGTAAAACTGATAATGAAGATTGAAGAGTGATTGAAACTTGTAGTGAAAGTAAGATGATTATATTTAACACTATCATGAAAATGCTGATTATAACAGCAGAAACAAGTTGGGCTCAGTCACTGAGGTGATGGGGTGTTATTAACTAGCTGTGTTGTTAGAACATATCCACTTCGTAGTATTTATTCCCATGCTTAATTGAAGGAATTTGTAAGTTAACAATAATGCTACACCTATCCATCCTTACAACCCACTCTCCCAAGTTTGTGTAGATTAGCAATTTTGCTTACTCTGAACTTCTTGCTTTCCTTCTGAATTCCAGCAATATTACTAAGAAAGATTGGATTGTGAGAGTTTTGGTTGATGCAATTTGTGCAAATAGAGTTTTTTATCAGCTTTTATGTGACAGACTTTATAAATGAAAGATGAGACAGCTCTGAAGATACAATTTGAAATTAATGGGGTGCCGGAATTCTTGATCACTCTCCCAACTTTGTCGAGATTAGCAATTTTGCTTACTCTGAACTTCTTGTTTTCCTCCCAAATTCCAGCAATATTACTGAGATAGATTGGATTGTGAGAGTTTTTGTGCTTACAATTTGTGCAAGCTGAGATTTTTATCAGTTCTTATGTGACAGACCTTTTAAATGAAAAATGAGAAAGCTCTGAAAGATGCACTTTAAAATTAGTGGGGTGCCGGAATTCTTGATCAATCCATAATGTCAAGTCTTTTGCTTTCGCCTCATCTTTGGGTTGGAGGAGCTTGCTGACCTCTCCCATAAATCTTTACCAATCCTTACTAGGTGCTCTTTAAAACATGCTGTCTCCCATACACTTTAAAATATGCTTGTTGTTTGAAAAGGAAGACCATGTCATAAAGTCAACTAAATTTTTCTGTTGGTCTGCTTGCTATTGTGCAAAATTTGTTGGATTGTGAAATAGCTTCAGCAGATAGAGATTCCTATACTGTTTTAAACGTGATGTACTCTGATGTAATTAAATTACTTATTATTAATAATGTTGTAAAAATAATTGTAATTAGTGTAATAATGTACTTGTTCTTATGAATTATCAAATTTTCTTAGTTATCTTTAATATGAAATGAAATAGGAGTAAGGGTTGGATAGACTACTTGTCATTATAAAATGCATTTTTTCCCCTATGGTTTCAATTGTCATTATAAAATGCATACAATTTCTGTATTTCTACCACAAACAATAGCTTTCCACAGATTTTTGCCAAATATCATTACCATAGCTCTTGTGCAGCAGCCGGTTTACAGGCAGAAGTGACAGCTTTTGATAAGTTGTGAAATTCCTTAACTCACCTTTAAGTTAGAGTAAATTACACATACCTCCTATGAATTGTGTCAGAATTTAACAAATCTTCCATCTATTTTCAAAATATACACTTTAGTTTAATTTAAAATTTTTTTGACTAAAATATTTTTTATTAAAAAAAAATATATATAAGAATGGTTAATAAAGGGTATTTTAGTCAAAACATTTAAAATTGAACTATAGTGTAACATAACTTTTAGTTTTAAGAGAAATCTGTGTATATTTTGAAAATAGAGAAGAAGATTGTATAATTTTAGCAAAACTTAGAATAAGTTTGTATAATATATTCTAAATTTTACTTGACCATTAATTCTCACTTCAATTATTTTATTTTATTTTTATTTCTTTCACTTTTACTCTTATTGAACACACCCTTAGCAGTGGTGGCGTCAAAGTTCACGTGTCTTAGCATATACTCGAGTTGCAAGCTACAGTGATAGAGTCTGTTTGTCTAATTGGCAGTTAGCTGTGTGCATATTCTTTCCTGTATGTAATAAAATATTATCAGTGTTTTTATCTTTCTTTGATGCCTTCTGGACATCAGATATGTCTTTTCCATACTGGAAAGCGTTAGCTTTCTTTACAGAATCCTTGACTACCCTACAATTATTGGGGATTAAGATGATGCTTAATAGTTGTTGGCATGGTGCCTATTCCCATTTCAATCTCATTCCGATTTTATGCGCCCTACATTTTAGAATTCAATGCATGCAAAGTAGAATGCTGATTTACCTTTGCAGCAAGTCAGATAAAATTCCCCTTGGTTTACTTTGAAATGGTTTAATAGATGGTTGAGATGAATTTGCTTGATTATTGAAACTGGTGGAAGGAGCTCGTTCAACTTTTCGAGTTTGTCCTTTATTCTTTTGTTGTGCTCACTAGTTGTGATGCTATGTTGTAAAAGTGTTTGTGACTTGTGACAGTGCTTGTGATCTTACAGTTATATGGTAGTATTGTGTTTACTGTGACTGGGTATATTGGCTAATATGGATTTATTTTCTTTCAGCAACGACCACATCATCCTGTTCGCCCGATCCCTTCCCAGCTCTGGTGTAAGAACTTTGGAACTAAAGACTATTAAATAATCCAGGATTCTCTTCTGGATTGCCGGCGTGGGTTTTGCAATTTGTAAAACAACTTCACATTAGTTTGTTGATTTCAGAAAGGATAAGCAACTTCGAACAATTGCTGTCATCATTGTCATGGATGATTGGAATCTAGGATCTTGTAATGGGCATCTATGTCATTAAATTAAAGAAAGAATAATAAGTTGGCCATGCTTGTTTACTTTCCTTGAAAGCGTGTTCAGTGTTACCAAGTGATAATTGGTGGTGTTTAACAATTTGGTCCATACCATGAGTTGTTTAGTTTCTAACTCAGATTACAGCACATATATATTACGTGGGAGGGGAGGAGGAATAGGGAACTAAGGAAGGATAAAACTTAAATATAAATTTTAGTTATTTGCTATAACATTAGTAATAATATAGCAAATAGTTTTTTTTTGTTTAAATACATTTTTTATCTATCTAATTTCATATAAATTTCTATTTGGTCACCCTCATTTAAAAATAAATAATATTGTCTTATTTTTTAATATGATTTAATTTTTGTCTATCTCTGTCATAATTCATATAAAATTTAATGCAAAATTTTAAAATTTATTAATTTAGATATTATTTATTTACTTACTATGATGACTCGTATTCAGAATTGATATTTAGATTAATATGTTATTAAATTTAATATTAAATTTTAAATGGATTATGAGACAAACAAGTAAAATTAGATCATTTTAAAATGTAAGAAGATAAAATTACTTGTTTATAAACCAAGGGAACCAAATTAAAATTTTTATGAAAGTAAATGGACCAAAAATATGTTTAATTGTTTTTTTCCGCAGTTAAACATATGATTGGATTTCTTAAAATACTATGCATATTATAAAACATGTTAGGTACCTTGGCCAAGTATTATTAAATTTCGTCATCAAGCTTCCTTTAATTTTGAATTTGTTAGCATTTTTCCTGAGGTATTTTCACTTTAAGCCAGAGATATTGAAGAAATAGTATTGAAACTGTAAACTTTAGCCTGCAGATTTTGGCTGGTGAAGATTCTACAAAAAGTATAGATTAAATGAAAAGTGACATAAATGTGGTACTTACAAATTAGCATTATCTAGGCATTTGTTCTCTAGTGGGTCGCTCGCAGATCGAGCGAGGCGTAAGTGGAAAAGAGATTGAAATGTGAAAGATTTTGTACCTTCCATTGCAATTATGGAATTGAATTCGTTAAATTTCAGTCAAAATTTTGTGTCTTTTATCATCCTTCTCTTCATTATGGAATTGAATTCTTTAAATTTCAGTCGAAAATTTGTGTCTTTTTATCATCCTCCTCTTAATAATGAATAAGGAAAATTCTTTCATTATGTTCTATCACCGAATTTTGACGTGTCTTGAAACTGGTTATGTCGAATGTATTCTATTAAAATTAAATGCCCTAGAAAATAATAATTTTTAAAGTATATACTATTAAATTGTTTAAGAATTATTGTTAAAACAATGAATAGTTAGGAATGGCAACCTCGCATGGGGGCGGACGGGTGCCTAGCGGTCCCTATTTCTGCCATTTAACTTTTTTCTCGTCTTAATCCCCGATTCTCGTTATAGGAAAATTTTTTTTTTTCTTATTTTCATTCCTAGCATCTCTGCGAGGATTCCTACCATAGAAAGGAAGTGAGGGTTGAAGGTTAGCTTTGAGGTTAAAATGACTTTTTTAAAAAATTTAAATTAATATAAATATAAATAAAAAGTAAAATAATTAAAAAGAACAAAAATCAGTAATACATGTGAATACAAGTTTTAAGAATATTTATATAAAACTGATAGAGATAAGAGCCCACAAGACAAGGAGTATAATCTCGCTTCCGTTTCCAAGTTACCATCAAGAAGATTTTCTCTCTTGAACTTGTCCCCGTGGGCCTGTTTGATTTGATTCTGCAGAATAATTTTTTTGTTTTTAAAAATAAAAAAATAAAAAAATCTGTTTGATAAGATGTTTTTAATGAAATGTTTTATAAAACAAAAAAAAAATAAAATTTTGTTTTCAAAAACAAAAAACTCAGAACACTTTTTAAGTGTTTTGCAATTTTTGTTCTACAGAATCAGGTAAAAAACAGAAAACAATTACTTTTCAAAATAATGATTCAAACAGATTTTTTAATTTTTTTGTTCTTGAAACTTGTTCTTGAAAACATTAAAACAAAAATAATTTCAAACAGGCCCAAAAATCTCCAAATACAAGCCTTAAATAAGATAGTCCCTGCAGAGATATTTGAATTTAAGAAATTTTTGTCACTCCTAATAGTTTTATTACTAAAATTCTGTATTATTTATATTTTAAATAATTTTATAATATTCTAAAATTAAGTAAATAGTTTCAACATTCAAATGATACTTTAACAGAATAATAAAATTTAAAGAATATGAAATAATTTAAGATATAAATAAAAGATACTTTGAATAATAAAATTATTCATTATTTTAACTTTTACATAATTATTTTATTAGATACTAAACGAAAATATTACTAGATAATTAAATGATAATAAAACAAATTATGAGAAAGTTGAAGAATATATCATTAAGGGACAAATTAATTTTGGGCCAATTTAAAGGAGTACAAATTATAATTTACACATAAACATTTTTTTTTACATGTTATAGTATTATTAAAAAAAATCTAATATCAAATACTGAAACTTTATTTAAAAGTTAAATTTATATGTAGTTTCTTATATCTTTAATATCAAACTTTTCATTTTATATAATTATTTAATATTGACATTACAGATATGTAATTTAATTAAAAAATTATATAATTATTTATAAAAATTATTTGTCATAGTATAATTAAGGAACTTAATAATAAAAATATAACTAATTATATATAAATTCTTTCGCTTACTTATTTCTTCATTTTTAAAATATGATGTTCTCCGAAGGAAGAATTTTTTTGTTGGTGTGGAAAATGCAGACGCTGTTTGATCTTCCTGGTAGCGACATGTTCGAGAAAAAGATTGAGTTTGCAGGCCATCAAATGTGGACACAGCATATTCTTGCCTTCATCGCCTCAACATCATACAATCCCTACTAAAAAAGTAATATCAAAAAGAGAGAGAAAGCAAAATGAATATCAGATAACGCCCTTATTGAGAAAGATGACCCAGAAGCAACCTGAGTTCACTGTTCAGAATCTGGTGGTTTGTTTAGAAAATTAAAATGATCAAAGGTCCGACCATATCGGCATCAAAGCATCAGATTTCATTGGAATTTTCTGTTAGTGAGAATAAGTGCAAATGAACTCTTCAAAAGTTTTCCGTGTTTCATCCGTGTTATCAGAAGTTAGTTCAAGTATTTGAATAAGAATTAATTCGGAGAATCACAAGTTTGATTTGTTTTTTCTTCTTTTTTTTTTTTGGGTAATTTTTTTCCCAAAAAATTGAGATCATTGTTAATTTTATTTAAATATTTATTTTTGTATTAATTTTATTCTACATATTTGCCATAATTCTTAATACCATCATAGAAAGGCTAACTTTGTTGTTTAAATTAACAGAAATTAATAGCGTGTTTTTACATGTGAATTGATAGTCATTGTCTATATGAGATAAAAACCTAATTTTATAACCTTAACTTTTAAACGGCGTCATTTTTTATTTTTTATTTTTATCTCTAAACTTTTGTTATCGAATAATACTCTTTCTTCAAGTTAAAAATCAGAACTGATAAAAGTCCTTAATTTATAATGTAAGATTTGATTTGCGTGACATAATCAATTTTTTATTTTAATTAATAAAGCCTGCGTTTAGGATGTAGGATAAAATTGATATAAAATAACTACTATTCAAGAAGAAATTAACAATACTTTCAAACTTCTAAGAATAAAGAACCTTATTTTATATTTATTTTTTTAGAAAAATAAATTTATACATAAAGTAATTATGCATGACGATAGCATTCTTTTGGTTGATGGACATCCATTTCTTCCACCATTCATCGCATGGGAAAAGTTCTCGATATTCTCTTTTAATATATCAAAGAATATATCTTATAAATTCCAATAGTTCTTTGTTTTTGGGCAGATATAAATCCCAATAGCTTGATCTCGGATGTCTATTTTTATTTTGCCTATTTAGATCTCGAATGACCTATAAATTAGCCACAACTATTCTTATAGCACAAACTAAAAAGAATATAACTCTTTTTAATATAATTTAAAATAAATAGAACAAGTAAAGGAATTTACATAAGTATTGACTATGAATTAACATATTCTTTGCAAAATTATTAATTTTTTTTTAAAAAAAATTTCTCAGAGTATTTCTCTATCTACTTGGATAAGAGATTAAGGGACTCGGATAGTTGACTATTTTTTAGGTTCAAATAACTATTATCATTACAACCAGTCAATTTTAAATAATTTAATTAGTTTAAAAAGAGTTGTATTTAAATCTGCCTAACCTTATAATAATTAAAAACAATTTTTTTTTAAGTCGTATTACCAATGGCTTATTTTTATTATTATTATTATTATTTAAGGGCCTTATAATTTTTTTTTTGACAGCAGTGCCTTATGATTGAGATGTGCTGTTTAGCTTAAACAAATTTACGTGATGTTGAAATTGCCGTTGTTGGGCCATCTCGTGGTGTTGGACCTTGAAAAGTATTTTATTCATTTCTTATGGTAAATATTCTTCCTGGCTGGTTTGCTTCTTCTACTTTTTTTTCATCCTCTTTCCTGCCTTAGATGTCTACTAAAATAAATTTGCATTCCTTTTGTAACTCTTTAATAGATGAAAATACTCACTCCGGCTCCGTTTGTTTTGTAAAAGATACTTTCTTTCTCAACGATTCAAATTTTATTTCACTATTTTAACATTTTCTAAAATAAAAATCATTTTCATTTTTCCTTCAATTGACTACTATTAACTTATTTCTACTAGTGTTACTTATAATATCAAAATTAGATTCTTTATAATTATTACACAATAAAAAAAGAGAATGATACAAATGAGTGAGAATATATATAGAACTAATTTTCTTTTTGTGTATAATTTTTTTTATAATTTTTTGATTCCATTACATGCAATCAATTTATGACTATAAAAGGATTTAAATTCCATGATATACCAATATCATTGGGGGGAGATTACTGTGGACTACATTTGGGTCAAAATTGAGTCATGTCTTGAATCTCAAGTTGGTTTTTAGGGCTCAAATATTTTTATTTGAATTAAAATAAAAAGCTTTTGACGTGAGATGAATTTAAATTGGGCATTAATTTTTTTAAATTTAAATCTTAATACAAAATTTGGAAATAACTGGGCCTAGTCGCAACTTATAGGTGATAAATTTGAATTTAGGTGACCAAGAAAGTTTAAATCATAATTTTGATATAGAATGTTTTATATTTTTATTATTAGATTTTTCATTCAAAATATTAAAAATATATGATTTTTTAATCATAATACAATAAATATATTATTTTTATAAATAAGTATATAATTTTTCAATCAAATTATATACTTGTTATATTTTAATTAGAAATTATATATTTATTATATTTTAATTAAAAAACTTAATGACAAAAGATATAAAAATACTTCATCTAAATTTAATTCTAATTAAAATAAGACTTTCTTTATTAAAAAAAATTCTTATTTCATGATTAAGCCAATCAACCGTTATCATTATTATGGTTGGTATCTAACTTGTTATCATTTCTTGTGTCCTTGATCAACCATTCTCTATCATTTGCCACCGACAGCTTTTCATGTAATTCAAACAATTTTTTTTTTCAAAAAAAAAAAAAACAAAGAGTGAAAAGTTTTGCAACAGAATTATTATTAAGAATTTAAAATAGTATATTTCCAAAGATTTTTATCTTCTGACAAAGTAAATGGAGCCTAAGAGATTTAAAAATAAATAAATTTCTTATATTAGATTCAAATATTTTTTAATACATAAATTCATGATGAAATAAAAATATAACTATGAATCTATGATAGAACCTTAGGATTTTAATGTAATTTGTAGAAGTTTTGAACATGTAACTCTCAAAAATATTTTCTTGCAAACAAAAGACAAATATAATTTTTATAGCTTTATTTACATAAAATTTGTAATAATTATTCTGTATATATTTCAAACAAAATTTAACGATAGTTCTCATCGTAATAATAAAAAAATGATCTTGAATTAATTTCTGTTGACAAATTTATGTAATTATCACTACTTGAAATTTCAACAACAAAAACATTTATCACATGGCATGAATCAAGGAAAAATATCAAAATTCTTTTATAACTTCTAAAACTATTTAAAAATAATATTCAACATTCATATCACTTCAAGTGTTGAGACGATGCCAAAATTATATTTAATAAAGCTTCACTTTTTTCAGTAGTCCCATCATTATCTCATTCTTTCTCAACCTAGCCCCTCTTTTATCCCGAAAGAGAATTCAAGACAATATTTAAACATAAGTAATTGCAATCACTTTTTCTTAACCCAAAAAAAATATAGTTAAGAATGCTGAGTTAAAAATATTTGTATTAAAGGATTTTAAATTTTAAAATTATTCTAAAAGATTCAAAAATAAAAAATTTTAACTTAAAATTTTGAATCATAATTTTTCTATACAATTAAAATATTTGATTTTTAAAATTTAAGATTTTTTTAATATAAATATCTTTAACTTAATATCATCAATTATAATTTTTTCTCAATAAACATATAACATATAAATATTTTTTAAATTGATAATATTTGTTGACTATTTCAAAAGATTTTTTATACAACTTTCAAATTTGCTGCGAGGCAGTTTAAAAAACAAAATACTACAGTAATAAACGAAATGAATCCTTTAGAGGGTCCTGCTATGGCCCCGTGTGACTAAGTTAAAAAGAAAAAGAAGTAAAGTTTAAAAAAAAAAAAAAGAAAGTGTCCTTTACATACGAGAGGCGTGGCACCATGGCACGGGCCCTCTGCACATAAGACGATTTGTGCTTAGTTAGAAAGGGTACATTTTAAGTAGTGATAAACAGTGCCAATTACAATAACTTAGATATATATATATATATATATAATATGAAAAATACTTAAAAAATTTATTTATTTATTTTTTTAAAGAAAAACACAGCGATTCTTCTACTCTGAGTAGGAGCAGAGCGTGGGCCACATGGTGACCAACTGTTCGAAAAATTGAAAACCATTTTGACCAATATCTTCGCATTCTATCCTCAAATCCTGGTCCTTTTCGGGCAGCTTCCCCTCCACCCATCTCACTCCATTTCCCACTCTCCTCTCTGCCCGAATATCCCGGGCAGCCTTTACTCTTGACTCCAAGGGCCAGCTTCAAATGTTCCAGTTTTCGCAAACAGGCAGTAATACAAAAAGGGAAAGAGAGAGAGAGAGAGAAAGCGAGATAAATATTTATATTTTAACCCTATAAATACAATATGTCATAGTCGAAGAGGTTGGGCTTTCATTCCTACTATTAATTTTCTCGGGAAAATGTGGTTCGGAGCACTGAGAAAACGACTCTAGCAGAGCATAAAAAAGACTTCCGCTCGCTGCATCTTGAATTTAGCTTATAACTAGAAGTGGTGCGGTTGAATTTTCTTTTTCTTTTTCTTTTTTCGATTTTAATTTCTTTCGAGTGGCAAAGAATGTGGAACCTCGCACGATTCGCCGCTTCCAATTTGAGCCGATCCCGGCGGTTCTCGACGGCGATTCCTGGACCTTGCATTGTTCATAAGCGTGGTGCTGATATCCTCCACGATCCGTGGTTCAACAAGGTTCACAATCCTCATTCTGCTACGTTGTCGGCTTATATTGCTTTTACTTTTTATTTTCTAGTTGTTAGCTTCTCATATCAGACTTGGCTTTGCGTTTGGAGGTTGCAAAAATTTCAGTTTGAGTTTTGATTGAAAGAAACTTGCTTCGTTGGATGCTGACTAATAACTTGCTTCGTGATAGTAATTGTTATGAATAGTTTGTTTGGTTCCGGGGATTTACTTGTTTTTGTAATTACCAAAACTTGAGGCACGTTATGAATTGGTCATGATGTCATTTCGAATGTTCAGTCGCTGTTCGCTTAAAAAATCAAAATCTTGATAAATTTGTCATTTGGAGTTTACTTGATGATTACAAATGTCAACAGTTTGGACTGCATAGTTCAGCAAAAGTGTGGTTGCTACACAATTGGTTGTTATTGTGCTCATATCAATGAATGTGAAATTTAACATAGAAGCTCATTACTTGACTAATAGTAAGTTGAGAAAAGCTTAGTGCGGGGAGTTTGTACAACACTGGCGGAAGTTTCATCTACTCTAAAGGGGCAAAGTTACCTACAGATACTTTCCACGAGATGCATTTTAATTTAGATGTATGTAGATTGTTGGTTAGGTTTCCTATCAAAATGCCGCTTGATAATATATGTGCTATCCAACTCTAGATATTTATGCTTCTCCATGCTTTGTGTCTTACGACATATTGGTTATGAAACTTCTGCTCATGGTCTTTGTTTTGGATCCTCCCTCTTAAATCGTGTTAATTCTTTTACCCCCTCTCAATGCAGGATACCGGGTTTCCTTTGACTGAAAGAGATAGATTAGGCCTTCGAGGCCTTCTTCCTCCCCGTGTCATATCATTTGAGCAGCAATATGATCGATTCAGTAAGTTTGAGACCTAATTTTCTGGTATTATATGTATCTTTGTAGTTAAGTCTCGGTAATTCTTGCCTATCTGCACCAAACTATTTCCTGTACTTTTCTTGGCTTCATGCTTGTTGCTTAGTTGTAATTTTCTACTTGTGGAATTTGATATGCATATATTTTATTTGCTTTTCTTTTCAGTGAATTCATATCGATCTCTGGAGAAGAATACTCAGGGCCAATCAGATAAATTTGTTTCCTTAGCCAAATGGAGGATCTTAAATAGATTGCATGACAGGAATGAGACTTTATACTACAGAGTGAGTTACTGGCTTGTTAATATGAAAGTGTTATAAAATTGATTATTATCTGAAATTGTTATCTTCCCTTTTGTTCAGGTTCTTATTGATAATATTCAAGAGTTTGCTCCAATAATATATACTCCTACAGTTGGATTAGTGTGTCAAAATTATTCTGGCTTATTTCGAAGGCCACGAGGAATGTATTTTTGTGCCAAAGATAAAGGAGAGATGATGTCAATGATCTATAATTGGCCAGCTCATCAGGTATTACATTAATCTTGGTAAACACTTTACTTCTTATCTGTTTGTTTCATCATTGCAAATGTAATTGACTTTTTCCTTATATTTCTTCCCTTCTCACTTCTACACAGTATCCGTCAAGATAGTGATTTGTAGAACTATTGATACTTAATAAATTTTGCACCTATAAGAATTCCCAGATACTGAATTCTTATGCTAAATTTAGTAAATTTGCACTTTTTGAGGGATAGATAAACAGAAATGAACTGGCTTGGACAATTAATATTCTCTTGTTTAGTATCTTATGAAAAAAAATATATCTAAGTAACATATTGACATTTTTAATTATTTCAAAGGAACCAAAGAAGTACATAGATATATGGTTTTCTATATCACAGCTTGTGTGGATCCAAATTAATGTATCCAAAGATATTAGTTTATTTTTGGAATTGAGGACTTCATCAAACTTTCTACAACATGATTGTTCATATAGCTATGTTACAAATATCATTGTATTAGTTAGTAATATATTGACATTTCTAATTATGTAGAACCAAAGAAGTACATAGATTTATGGTTTTGGACATAGTGTAGGTCCAAGGTTGAGGCTTTTACTATTAGGTTTTCTGATAAAAACATTGCGAGTTGATGTTTTTTCTAGCTTAGCATTACATAATTGGGTCTTTCAAAAAAAAAAAATTATCCATATTTCATATTTTATAGGAGAATCTCATAGCAAACACCTAAGAAACTTTACCTAATTCTAGTCCTATGGTTCTCTTTGTTACAACACGTATGGATGCAAATTAATGTATTCTCAGATATTTGTTTTATTTGTGTAATTGAGTACTTGATTTAACTTTCTAGTTTCTGCAACATGATTGTTCTTATAGCTATGTTATGTAGCTACTGTGGGTATGACATATGGTAATTTTTAAAAAATATGGGGTGCAGTACTACAATATAGATTATATAAATGATGGTTTCTTTATATTACATAATAACTCTTACAACAAAAGTAGATAATGAACAATATATAATATAAAATCAAGCAAAATAGTAACTCAAATTTCTTAATATGATTCTAAAGTTCCATAACTCTGCTAAAAATAAACCAGAGTAATATATAGTATTAGAGTAGTGCACACAACTTTGTGTAACCTCGGATTTTTTAATGTTGTTGAGTTACTAAGGTTTCTCCAAAATCTAGAGCTGGAGGTATGTTTGGAGATGGGGAATGGGCATGTTTCCACTTACCCAATTTGTATCCAAAACCAAAATTTCAGACAAGCAAATGATACATAACTGGTATGTATGTTGCCTGTACCCTGTACGCTCCTGTATGGGTGTGGCTTGAATATTTCCACACCCATGCTTCACAGTCTTGTAGCCTCTTTTACATAGTATTCCTCTGAATTCTAGTTTTCAAAATGGCGAACATATGAACAATATAATAAGGTATGTCTGTGGTCTTAATTTTCAAATTCTCTTATGAATCTCTTCTCTACTTGGTCTCATTTTACTTATACAAAACCTTACAATGCTTGTGTAGTATTTTCTTCTTAATTTCTTTCTTGATAAACGGAGATTCTTTTGTACTGTTAAAATCTGTATCCTGCATAAAGTTAATACTCATTCTTAACATTTATGGATTTTATTATTTTAATGATTTAATTCCTTTAGCATTGATTTGGCTTACTGAAATTTTATTGATATTTTTAAAAAAATACTAACTCTGGATAGTGTATTCCTAACCACAATGAGTAAATGGTTGCAGTTCAATTATTATGTGATTGTATACCTTGCCCTGATATGGGAGCTTTTTTGTTCTGAAAATGGACAAACTGTAACTTGCCTTGCGTATATTTATTTTATTTTTCATAATCTTATCTGTGTTACAGGTGGACATGATAGTCTTGACAGATGGCAGCCGTATTCTTGGCTTAGGTGACCTTGGAGTTCAGGGAATTGGAATACCCATTGGAAAACTTGATATGTATGTTGCTGCTGCTGGTATCAACCCGCAAAGAGTATGATTCTATTTCTTTGTCATATCTGCTTCTCTGTCTATCTATCTATTTATCTCTCAATCTGTGTATTGGTGTCTATGTGTTTGCTGGCATGTTTGGTTTAACTTCTTACTTGTAAATTGTAATATTTAAAATGTTAACACACATCTAGTGGCAGCTAGCTTCAGGGTTTTACCATGGTGATCTTGATTTAGAAGCATTCTTAACATCTAAATAATGCATGAGATGGCTACTCATGCTAGGATCCTTGGCATCTCAAATTTCATTTATGTTTATTGGTTATCATTTATGTGTATCTCTCAAGTGTAGTTACATGTAAAACTACACATGAGCTGAGAGCATGTTTGTGATGTTTTCACTACATGAATACTACTAATTTTGGGTAATATTCTACATTGTAATTAAGTTTCTTTAGCTTACCAAGTATTTCTTGGTATAGCCACTATCTCTGTTATAAGTGATACTGTATAGTATGTTTTATTCATGACAGATTCTTCCTGTTATGTTGGATGTTGGCACAAACAATCGGAAGCTACTTGAAGACCGCCTTTGTGAGTATAACTGTATTCTCTTTTATCCTTTGTTAGCTTATTTCTACAGCTGTCTTTTATCTCATTCTTACATTTACTGAAGACATGTTTTTACTTGTAAAACTGAGGAAGATGTCACGTTTATCATTATCTTACATTTATGTTGTTGCAGTTGAATGATACATCCTTGTAGATAATGGCTGCTGTGGATTGTTTGTATCTTGCTGTTTTCTTGTTCCATAGATTTTTGGATCTTTGAATGAGATTTTTCAATAGGTTTGGCATTCATGGTTGTTTGAGTGACAATCTTTCTAGCTCCTAATCCATTTATATTGAGATTTTGAATGAAATACTTTTTTTTTGGTGGCTAATAAGATTGGCTGTATTCAAAATCCTAATTTGATTGCACAGATTTGAATAATTGCTGATATGTTCTATATTTTTGGTTAATTTCTTGGCATGCTATTTATCAGTTTGTCTTTGATCTTTAACTTTCTTCACAGAATGTGTAAACCTTGTAGAAAGCTAGATACTAATTCCTTCTAGTCAACATCTTGAAAGATATATTATTTTCTGACATGGTTTTCATGTTACAGATTTAGGACTTAGACAGCCTAGGTTGGAAGGTGAAGAGTATCTATCAATAGTGGATGAATTCATGGAAGCCGTTCATGCTAGATGGCCTAAGGCTATTGTACAAGTTTGTATTTCTTCCAGAACATTACTCCCAATGTTCAATCTACATTTTATAAATTTTGGAACTTGATGATTTGGCTAATTTTATCAGTTTGAGGATTTCCAAATGAAGTGGGCTTTTGAAACCCTGCAACGTTATCGCAAAAGGTTTTGCATGTTTAATGATGATATACAGGTGAGAAAGTGATATCATATTCTGTTAATGTAAGAGCTTATAAAGGTTTTTTTTTTTTCTCTCCCCCTCACTTTACTCTTCCTTCATGTCCTAAAGGGAACTGCTGGTGTTGCACTTGCTGGATTACTGGGAACTGTGAGAGCCCAAGGTCAACCATTGTCTGACTTTGTGAAGCAGAAGATAGTTGTGGTTGGAGCTGGGAGGTATATGCAGACTTATTTTAATGTACTCCATATTTGGTGTCCTGTTTGCTTTGTTGTTTTATCATGCTTTTTATTATAGCTATTTTCTGCCTTGAAAAAATTTTCTTGTCTGGCTTGCAGTGCAGGGCTTGGTGTTCTTGACATGGCTGTCCAGGCAGTTGCAAGGAGCGTGGGGTGCAGTGAAAGAGCTGCCAAAACTCAGTTTTATTTAATTGATAAAGATGTATGCTTCTACAATTTTTATGTACATTGTTAGTCCTTTAAGTTGCAGCTTTCCAACTCTATGAACGTGTTCGTTACCCAAATGGAAGGTCTACTTATTAGTGCCCTTGTAATATTTATTTTTGACTGAACTTCATATCCAAACATTTCTCATCAATTTTTTTTATTATCATATTCTCTATCTTAATTTGTCTTCATTTCTCATGTTAAATGGTATGAGAGAACAGATTCATATACAGATGATTCTGTAACATCATTTTTTGGATCCTGCTATTTCATCTATTATGTTATTGGATCATTGAATTTCATCTTGTGTTTAGGTCTGTTTACAATGACATGTTTGAATACAGGGTCTTGTCACAACGGAAAGGAGCAATCTTGATCCAGCTGCAGCACCATTTGCTAAAAGTCCAGGGGACATAGAGGGGCTTAGTGAGGGTGCTAGTATAATTGAAGTGGTAAATGATGTGGGATTCATCTAGGAAAACTTCATTGGCTTTACTTTAATGACATCGGGAAGATTTATATTGATCTAAGAGGACTGAGATACTTTGCTACAGTTATGCTATTTTTCAAGATTATGCATACTCATCCGTGTACATATTTTAACAGTTGATCCTACTGATCTTTAGGTTAAGAAGGTTAAGCCACATGTGCTTCTTGGATTGTCAGGGGTTGGTGGTATTTTCAATGAGGAGGTAAATTCCTTCTATAAATAAAATAGCACTTTTATCATGCCTTAACTTTCAGTGATGTATGTTAAAATGTGAAATGTAATAGACATGCTTGACATGTGTCTTGTGTTGACAGCTTATGGTTCTGCACTATGCATTTTATTGTAATTGAGTTTCTTAATTTTGATGGTTGAGATTCGACTCAGGTGCTTAAGGCAATGAGAGAATCTGTTTCGACAAAACCTGCTATCTTTGCCATGTCTAATCCCACCATGAATGGTTTGTTTGTACAAGGCTGAACAAGCACTCATAATTCCTTTATGATGTCTATGTTTTTAATTTTGACAATTTTTTCTTTTTCTAATCATTGGAACAGCCGAGTGCACTGCTGCTGATGCTTTTGAGCATGCTGGAGAAAATATAGTTTTTGCTAGTGGAAGTCCCTTCCAAAATGTAGATCTTGGTAACAACCTCTTCTGAATATGATTGATTTTAAACTTTAAAACTTGAAGTATCTCACCTGAATCTGATTTTCCTCAGTGGTGAGGCTATATAGGCTCATTTTAGTTTGATTTACTGGCACAATAAATAGCATAATTACCTTAATCCTCCAAATAAACCTGTGTGCAGGTAATGGAAAGGTAGGTCATGTAAATCAGGCAAACAACATGTACCTGTTCCCAGGGTGTGTCTTGTTGACTCGTAGTTTTTCATGAATCATACCTATATCTGAAGATATTGGTGTAATTTGTATTGTTACCTTTCAATTTCAGGATTGGGTTGGGAACTCTGCTGTCAGGTGCTCGTCTTATAACAGACGGAATGTTGCAGGCAGCCTCTGAATGGTATGCACCAGAACATGTTAATTTGGACACTTATATCTTTTTCTCTACTGAAAGCTATCTGAACTAGCGGTAATGGAAGTTTGGGAAAAATGGTGTTTGATTTCTGTAAATCCTAGCTTGATAGAATTCAAGGGGCTGCTTTGCTCTTTGGTTTATTAGTTGAGTAGTTGTCCTAATTGTATGTATTCTCTAATCATTCTACTCGTTTTTCTCTTTCTTCTCTAAACTATGGTATGTAGGTCTAATCTTTGGCAATAATTTTTCTAGGGGTTAGCCCTCTGTGGTAACTCTGAACTTTCTAGTCCTATCCACTTCACCTAGCCTCTACACTACTTTTAATCTTCATCGAACTTTATTCTGCAAGTTTTTATGGTGAAATTTGATTACATTGGTTGGATTACTTCGCATCTTTCGAATTTTTTTCGATCTTGATGAGATGTTTAATTTGGCTCAATTCCTTCCTTTACAATAAATTGCTGACATGCTGCCATCCTTACAGCCTTGCTTCATATATGACAGAAGAAGAAGTTCTAAAAGGAATCTTGTATCCATCCACTAATAGGTAATATTCCTTTTTTGCCTTGTTATCATGTGATTTTTGTTCTCTCTACACTGCTTTTTTCCTGTCACCTTTACTAAGTATCAGAAGTAAAATTTCAAATTTTTGCAAACACACTAAACTGTAAGTATGTTTATTTCAGGATTTGCATGCCAAGTTTGGTGACAAATATAAATCTTGTTCTACCCATCGCTCATTTTAAAAATAAAAAATTCACTGTTCAGCCATATCTTAGTAAAATGGTTATAGTGGAGTTATGTTTTTGTATTTTAAAGTAGATATCTACGTGATATTTTCAAAAGAAAAAAAAAATGATCTTAGCGATTTAGTTGTGAGGGGGGGGGGGATAATTGATAGAATGGCCTTCTACAGTTAACTAACTCTACTTCGCATGCTGCAGTATCCGAAATGTTACAGCGGAGGTTGGAGCAGCTGTTCTGCGGGAAGCAGTTGCAGAAGGGCTGGCTGAAGGGCATGGTGATATAGGGGTCAAAGAACTTTTTCTCATGTCAGAAGTATGGAATACTTCTAGCTCATAAAACTTATGATATATTACAATTTTTTCTGGTATAATGGCCCACTATATGTCGCATTCTCTCAGGGTAGAATTAGTTGTCTGAGATTACCCACAAAGGAGTGGCTGAATTGGTAAGGCATGCTTGAACCCAACTGTTGAGGGACCTCTGCAATGTGAGGGGTTTGAACCCACTAAAAGGCATTTGTGAGGTGGAACCAATATGAACCCTGAACGAGATTAGTTCCATACTCAATGGGTTTAGGGATACTCATGGGAAGCCAAAAAAAGAGATCCAAAGATGAAAAAAAAAAAAAAATGCCAGTTGACATCTGAACTTTAAAAATGTACAAAAACCCCTTGCAATCTTGTTATTTTTTTCATTGGGAAAATGATGGAAACTTCCAACTCTAGTATTATTTATGAAAACAGAATACCACTTCCTCTCCTTTAGCTAAGGAAGAAGAAAGGAATTCACCATTACTGAGCTGAAAATGGAAGAAAAAAAGGTAACAAGGGACTTTTGGTTTTCGAGAGGCCAGGTTCTCTCCAAGAAGATTCTGCTAAACTTTTCTGCACCCTTCCCACTCAAGCCAACCTGCTATAATCCCCCTCCCCACAACACAACAATCAAGCACAACACGACAAAAGTTAGTTACTCTCTTCTAATTTCCTATGCTGCCCCATACTCTGCCACCTCACCTCTAATACTCTTCTTTGTTTTTCCTTTCATAAACTCTTTCCCATTTTCTACTGATGCATCCTTGTTCTGTCTTCTCTTTTAGACCTGGCCCATTTCAACAATGGGCCCATCATTTCCCTCCCCAGCAGGACTCACCTTGTCCTCAAGGTGTAAAGAGGGAAATTGTGATCTAGTAACCTAAGCATCATCCCATGTACTCTCACATTCAAGTAAACTTGCCCACCTTATGAGAATTTGCTGCTGTCCATCAGTCATTTTTCTGGTTTTTTTCCCCCCACACGTACTCAGGTTGTACTTGTAGCTCCAGCTCCTCAAAAAGTGGGGAGGGTATAGATTGTGCAGGAACAGATGGATGGAGGGACTTTTTGACTTGTGAAATGTGGAATACTAGATGTATTCTTGCTGTACTGGGCAAATCCAGCTTGTAAGCCACTTTGCCATACTTCTCCATTACTTTATAGGGCCTGTATAACCTTGAAGCTAATATTTCATATTTCTTCTTGGCTAAAGTTCACAGTTTGTCTGGCTTGAGGCATAGATATACCATATCTCCAGTCTCAAATTCCACTTCTCTTCCCTTCATGTTAGCCTGTACTTTATGCTGTTTTGTGCCTGCTCCAAGTGAACCTTCAAATTTGCCAAGATCAGATTCTTTTCGTTCTAGTGTTCATTTACTTCTTCCACCATGGATAGATCATTGAATATAGTAGGTGGATCTCTTCTATATAGGGCCTCATGGGGAGTCATTCCTGTAGACTGGTTATAGGTGGTGTTGAATCAAAATTCAGCCCAAGGTAACATCTTAACCTATTGTTTGGGCTTGTCACCTGCAAAACATCATAAATAGGTCTCTAAACTCCTTTTTACCACCTCCATTTGGCCATTAGTCTTGGGGTGACACCTCGAGCTATGTTTTAGAGTAGTACCAGCCATATTGAACATTTCCCTCCAAAATTGACAAATGAAAATTCTATTCCTATTAGAAACTATGGTTTCTGGGAATCCATGTAGCTTAACCACTTCTTTTATGAAGATTTCAGCCACTTCCTTAGCTGTGAAAGGGTGGGACAGGGGTATAAAGTGGCTATACTTGATAAATCTATCTACAACCACTCTTATAGTGTCAAATCTGCTGGTTTCTGGAAGCCCCACCCCAAAATCCATGTTAATATCCTCCCACACCTGTTGGGGAATGGTTAAAGGTTGTAGCAAACCAGTTAGATGTAACAATTCATATTTGTTTCATTGGCACACTTCACATCTTGCCACTCGCTTTTGAGCATTACTCATTATCCTTTCCCAATAAACCACCTCAGCCAAATGTCTATAAGTTCTTAAGTAACCCAAATGACCTCCCAAAGGTGAGTTATGAAACTCTTTAATGAGTACTTTAGTCTTGGGAGATATACATGGTAGGACCAACCTGTTTTTATACATGAGACAGCCACTTTTGAGGCTGTACCTGTTTGGGACCTCGGAACTAGATATGATTTGCTGTACTATGGCCTGTAACCTGTCATCCTTATTGACCTCAACCTCAAACTCCTCTATGCCTTCATATTGCCACAATGAATATGCCTTCATTTCCATTTCAGTAACCTCCCTTCTAGACAAAGCTTTAACAGCCCTGTACTCAGCTCCTAACTTGTATTGTATTTGGAACTTGTAGTCTATCAATTTTGAGACCCATTTCTTCTAGTCAGGGCCTATCACCTACTGCTCCAATAAGAATTTCAAAGCTTTTTGATTAGTGCAAATTATGGAAGGCTTGTTGGATAAATAATGCTGCCACTTTTTTACTGTTATTGCTATTGCCATTAGTTTCCTTTCATACATTGATCCCTGTCTTGGTTTCTCAAATAGTTGCATACTAACGTAAACAATAGGCTTCCTTTTTTGCATTAGGATAGCCCTTAATCCACTATTTGATGTATCAGCTTCTATTTCAAGAGGTAAGCTAAAATCAAGTATTGCGAAAATTGGTACAGTCACCATGGCTGTCTTGACTTGATCAAAAGCTATTTGGGCCTTTTCATCCCATTTGAAAGAGTCCTTCTTCAATTGCTTAGTGAGTGGGACTGTTACATTCTCATAATTCTTGACAAATTTTCTATAGTAGTCTGTCAAACCTAAAAACCCCTCCTTGCTCATAAATTATTTGGGTTAGGACATTTTACTGTGGCTTCAATCTTAGAAGGATCAACTTGCACTCCTTTTGAAGAAATAATGTGCCCTAAGTATTCAAGCCTCTTTTGTTCAAACACACACTTCTTAATGTTGATGACCAACTAATGCCTTTGCAGCACTTCCAAAGCAATCCTTAAATGATTTAGGTGCGAGTCCATATCCTTGCTATATATGAGAATGTCATCAAAAAACACCAATATAAACATCCTTAAGTATTCTTGAAAACTGTCATTCATGAGAGATTGGAAAGTAAAGGGTGCATTGATTAGCCCAAAAGGCATAACCAGGGACTCATAATGACCATCATGAGTTATAAAGGCTATCTTAGGCTCATCTCTTCGCTTAACTTGTATTTGGTGATACCTTGACTTGAGATCTGACTTGGAAAATAGGGTAGCTCCCCTTAGTCCTTCAAGGAGCTCATCAATGGTTGGTATTGGATATTTGTCAGGGATGGTGATCTTGTTTAGTGCATGGTAGTCCATACAAAATCTCCAACTACTATCTTTCTTCTTGATTAGCAAGACTGGGCTTGAATATGAACTAACACTGGGCCTTATTATCCCTGCTTCCATCTTCTTCTTGACTAACTTTTCTATTTCTGTTTTCTGTGCATGGGCATACCTATAAGGTCTAACATTAGGTAGCTGTTCACCAGACTTCATCATAATAGAATGGTTTTTTGAACAGTGGGGAGGCAATCCTGTTACTAGTTTACACACTTTCACAAATTCCCCAAGTAATTTTTGAATTTCTTCAATAACTGTAAGGTCCCTCCTTTTTCTTAAAGGTAGTTGCACCATATTCTAGTAAATATCCTTCTTAAAGGAGGCCTTGGCCAGGGTTACAGTTGGATTCGCCTTGAAACAGACCCACTTTTTGTTTATTTTCACCTTCATATATGATTGGCCCTAGTTCACCCTCAATTCATCCAAAGGTTCCAGCCACTTAATCCCTAACACCAAGTTAACATTTCCCAAATTGAAAGGCAAAAGGTCTGAATAATATGAACACTTTGTAGCTCCAATTTAATGCACCTACACTCTCCCTATGTGAAAATTTTCCTCCTATCTCCCACTATTATATAATAACTTGAAGTAACATGTACTAGTAAACCCAACCTCTCTACCAACCTTGTTGAAATGAAATTGTGGGTGGCCCCACCACTATCAATCAGTACTAACACCTCCACCTTGGGTTTTCCCCATTAATTTCAGTGTTTTACTTCCTGTGATACCTGCTATTGAAGTCAATGATAACTCCATAGAGACTATCACCTTCTTTGGTGTCTCAATTCCTTGGCCCTCTAACTCCCCTGTTTCCTCCTCTTCAGCTTCTTCCTCTTGTGTGAGAATTATTATTTGGAGCTACCTATTCTTGCACTTATGGTTAGGACTAAACTTCTCATCACATTTGAAGTAAAGTCCCATCTCCCTTCTTGGCTTCAAATGATTTCTTTCTTCCACTGATACTGCTGCTTGGTGATAGGAGTACTAATTTTGCTGCTCACATTTTTAGAATCATCTCCCCTTTTATTCTCAGCGTTCTTGCTCACCACACTATGCTTCGGGGAACCTCTTCTGTAGTTGAGAATTTTGGGAAGTTGGGTTTGATCCCAGTCCATTGTGGACCCAAATTAGCTTTCATTCCTTTTGCCTTTCTCTCTTCCCTTGCCTTCTGCAACACTAGGTTTTTCCTTTCTATTTGAAATGCACAATACATGAGCTGTTTTAGAGTCTTGGGTTGCATTAGTTAACTTTAGCCCTTATCGCTCCTTCAACCCATTTTTAAACACTCCCACGAGTACCTCATCAGGGACATCACCCAAAGGTGCTGAAAGCAACTTAGATCTCTCTCTAAATTCCTCCACAGTACCATCTTGTTTTAGTGCCATTAATTTCTTATAACCATCCCCTAGCTGATGACAATAAAATCGATCAAGTACCTCCTTGAGCTCCTTCCAAGTTTTCATTGGTGCTCGAGTTTTCAGCTATTGAAACCAATTTAGTGCTCTCCTTTCAAGGCCAACAGCTGCAACGTCCAGTTTCTCATTCTGATATTCCATTAATAGAAAAATAAAGCTCCACTTTAAATAATCACCCATCAGATCCTCTTTAGAGAAAACAGAGAGCTCTAAACGTCAAAACTTACTCCCATTTCTGTCCCCCACTATTTTGACTTCCTCTGACCCATTTTTAGGCCGCAACGTGGTTTAGCCCCTCCTTGTTCTCCAACCATTTCAGTTTGCTTTGTCTTGTTTACAACTTCCTTAGACCCCATTGGAGCTTTATGTCTCTCGTTGGCCATGGGTCTCTCTTTGCTTCCAAAGCTACGTGAAGCACAAATCTCACTCAATTGGTCTTTTGAGGTCCATAAGCACGAGTTGCATTGTCGACAGCATTTCCTTCATTTCCCTGTGACTCTTCTGCAGCTCCCCTACCACCCTCTCCACTAACCCTATCTGTGTCTCCATTCTAGTACTGACTATTCCCCAAATCAATGGGACTTATATCAAAATGAAAGAAAAAAAGATAACAAGGGACTTAATGGCTTTCAAGAGGCCAGGTTCTCCAAGAAAATTCCCCAAAACTTTTCCACACCCTTCCCACATGAGCCAACCTGCTACAACCTCTCTCCCAATAGCTCAACAATCATTAACTACACGACAAAGTTAGTTACTCTCTTCTAATTTCCTATTTTGCCCATCCTCTGCCATCTCACCACTAATATTCTTCTTATTTTTCCTTTCATAAACTCTTCCCTATTTTCTGTCCAATACACCCTTGTTCTGTCTTCTCTTATAGACCTGGCCTATTTCAACAGTGGGCCTATCAGAAAAACATAAGTGCAGTTTTAGGGTGTATGTCGTCAGGTTCTTCCGTAAAATTATGACATGCAGATAGTCTTTTTTTAAGGAATTAATAATAAGCTGTATTGTAAAAATATTCACGTGTTATATTTTTATTGAAAATTCTAATAGCAGACGAGACACCTAAGAAATTTAGTCAAGTGTTTGTCCTTTTTAATTTATTGAGACCTAAACGTAGCATGATGTCATCTTGGTTTCACCTTAAATCTACTGCTTCATACTTATGGTTATTGCACTGGTTGCAGGAGGACACTGTGGAGTACATTAGAGACAATATGTGGTACCCTGTATATAGCCCTCTTGTTCATGAAAAATAAGCGTCCTGAATTTTCCTGAACATATTTTGAAGGCCTTGTGCAATCACGGAGCAAGGTGCTTCGGCCAAGCCTTCTATATTATTGGTTTCTAATCTCTTCTCAAATGACTAGCAAGCTTTTGTAATTAAGGGCGAACAGTGAAAAGGGGAAAGAGATGTCTCCATTTGTTGTAACCCTAATCTGTGGAAATGCCTTAGTCCTTCGTTTGATCTTAATGAAGTTCCACGGATGTGTATAATATTGGAGATAGTTAACTTATAGTTCTCTTATTTATGTATGAGCATCAGGGTGGGGATCTTATCCTTGATGACGCTAATTCTATGGGATCTACTGGCATTGCATTAATATTGATGGGTATAAAAAATTTTTGGAATCAAATCATGGTAATTATCCTTTAAATTGATGAAATATGCATTATTCAAGGCCTTGATAAAAGTTTACATATGGATTCAGGAATTCTAAATTTGGATGATTGGCTTTTTTGAGGTGAAGCTATACAATTATATCAAAATGGTAATCAAAATAGATACGAGAAATATAGGAGAAATAGGAAAAATATAAGAAGAATTAAAGTAATTCATCACATATTAACAGAATGAAGGGCAAACTAAACAAGGCAGATGATCATGACCTACTCAAAGATGAGAAGACTGAAACCAGATCATTATGAATTGTAAGATCAAGTTTCATCGTTTAGAGTTATATAATTCTTTCTTGGACTAACCGAGATTTATATACTTTAAGTGTGAAGTAAATGTCAGTTTTCGTACATAACTATTTCCGATCAGGATTAGTTTTTTTTATTCTCTTAGATATGATGTGATCTCAGGTTCATTGTAGACTAATTCAAGCAGATTATAAAATTGTGGAGTGGCTTGATTCAGATCTCAAAAAGTATATACAAAGAACATCATTTGGGGTTTGAGTTAAGGCAAATGTGAACAGGAAGGCAAAGCATTAACAAATCTTGTATGCACTTGATCTACTAAAAATTGGTAGATTAAATTAGTAAGAAGTAATGTGCAATTAAGAGATCATTTTTCAGTCAATTTCATTTCCATTGCTGTACTTAAGAGTTATCTATTATTTAGTGTAAAAATTATTAGTATAATTTATATTAAAATCTACGTAGAGCACAATGGTTCATTTAGCTGTTAACTTCTAACTCAATTCCTTATTATTATTATTATTTTTAATGGAAGAACCTATAGAGACATCTTTAATTCTATGCTGCCCTTGCTTGCTTGTTCTAACTTTCAACCACTTTGTTGAGCAGTGAGAAGATTTTTAACAGCTTTCAAGGTGAAAAGCTTGAGCTCTATATCGATCACATATTAAATTTTGTGTGTGATTATAAAATATTATTTATTAACATTATAAAATAGTGGACGGCAGGGAAATGTAAGCTCTTCTGTGAAGAGACCATTTTTAATCAACAATTTTTCGGAGTGTACATTGTAAATTTTAATGTGACTAACATAAAAATAATTACGGATATCATGTATACTATTTAGAACACTAATTTAAAATCTATGAGTACAAAAAAATGTACTTATTTTAGCCATTGTAGCAAACTAAAAATGTTAACACAATAATGTGTTGATAGGCTTGGTTATTTTTCTATCACCATAGATTTGATAGCGGTTTTTAATTAAAAAAATTCACAAAATTAAAGTTAGAGAAAGGATATAGTTTTCCCTTAAATAGTATCTTACTCCCCTACTCTATTACAGGATTTAATAATCTAATAGTTTATATTTTTTACTGTTGATCATATTTAAATTATAAATGTATATTAATTTCAAATATTATATGATCACTTAATTAATTGTCCTATAATATATTTCAATAAATCATTAACCTATTCATATTTTAAAAAATAAAATAATACAATAAAGGCGAGTTCACTTACAAACTTTTTCAACGTACATGTAATGTTAAGGATACATTATATAGTTTGTCTAATTACAAAAGTTTGAGATGAAGTTGAACGAGCCGTTTTCTTGGGGTGGAAGAGTTGAACGAGTCATAACATTGCAAATTTTCTACTTTTAATGGATTAGAAAACAATAGTTCATTTGTTTAGCTAATTAACCAACATGACTAATTGCAAAAGAAGTCAACTTTTGATGGCTCTATAGTTTTTCTTTTTTTTAGTGTAATACATCATTGGTTTATAGAGAAATAATTATTTAGTTAATACAAAATTAGAAGACCAAAAAAGTTAGTTAAGAGTGAAAAAGACCATTAAAAGAAATTGAAAGTGTTATTTTCACATGCCTTGTCTCTTTACTCAACCTTTCAATAATGGCCGACATAATTATAATCAATATATTATAATTCCGTTATAAAATGTATAGATATCAATCATTTACAAGATAGATAGTTAAGATTATCTCAATTATTTATTTAAATTTTAAAAATAAATACAATGTTACAAATCCACAATATCTTTTTTCTTTTCTTTCTTCTCTATTTCTTAGCTATCTTTCTCCTCCTTTCCTTCCCTTAGTTTCTTTTATTGATAATAAGTTTTTATTTTTTTCTCTGCCTCTTTCCATTGCTTTCTTAATTATCAAAATTAATTTTTCCTCATTAAGAGAGCATTCTGGCAAGAAATTGGAACATTAAAGTAACTCATGTTTTCAAGAAGAAGCCAATAGACATACTGATCTCTTAACTAATTACAGTTTTAATTTATCAGTAGGCATTAATACTTGAGAATGTGTTTCTCCCTTCCTTAACTTTGTGTTTAGTTCTAACTGTATAAGAACTATTTTGCCCCCGAAGTTTTTACTTCTTTCTTGTTTCTCTGGGCTTAGTGCCCCATTTATTTTTTTACCCAATAAAAAATTATTTTTTCCTCTCTTTATTTTTTTGTTTATTTTTTAATCTTTACACTTTTCACAAATAAAAGTGTCTTGATTTTTTTTTTGGTTGGTGCATGTGCTTAATTACTTTGTTAATGCACTATTTTTTTTCCTGACTAAAATTTCTTTTTTTTTTTTGAGTGTGCAAGTGAACCAAAAATAATTCGCAACAAATTAATACGTACAATTTAGAAGCATAAATGCACTCAAAACAATCATACTTTTTTATTAAAACAAAACAAGAAAATGATGCAATAATTTGTGTAGCCCTCAAGCAATACTTTTCATATCCAAACGCAATATATTGAGAGCTCCGGTTAGAGAATTGCATTGACAGCCTTCAAATCTTGCACATACACAAATGCGTCGTTGCATTCACGGCCTCTCATAAAATATTTTAATATTAAGAGGAGAAGAACGGTAAAACTATAAGGATAAATTAGATAAAGAAAAAAAAAAATTTGTTGGATGATAGAGACAAAAGTTCTAGTCATGCAAGATGAGGAAAAAAACAAAATATGAGAAAAGATAATAAAACAGACAAAATTAAAAAGAAAAGAAAAGCAGATGTCAGTTGTAATACTATAATTATTTTTAAATTTTAAATATATAAGTGAGATAGTTTCAATTATTTATTTTAGAATAAATTACACTTTTCTCACACGAGAATTGTTTAAATTACATGGCACTTCTCTTTAGTTTGAAAAAAATTTATATATAATTTTTTTTATATTTTTATTATTAAAATTTTTAATCAAAATATAATAGTTATGTATTTTTTTAATTAAAACATGATATGTGTATGATTTTTACATATAAGTATATGATTCTTTAATGCAATTATATTTTTATTGTGTTTTAATTAAAAGATTTGATAATAAAAATAAAAATAACTATATCTATACTCCCCTACCGTGGAATCACAACATATACTACATTAATCTCTTATATACTAAGATGAGTTACAATTATATTTATTTTGATTAAAATATATTTTATATCAATTATTTATATAGTATAATAAGTATTAAACATATATTTTAATAATATAAAAATATTTAATTTATTAAATTTATAATAAATTAAATTATATTTTTAACACAAAATATATAACATTAAAAGTTAAAAAACATTTTTAATAAGTAATATTTTTAATAAAAAAATATTATACTTAAAGATATTTTAGTTATATTTTAATATTAAGGGAATTTATATATATTTTTACAATAAAAAAGTCCTGTAATTTAATTATTTTATTTTATTTTATAAATAATTAAAATTTATATTCTTTATTCTCTAAAGTTAGAGAATATTGATCCTATAATTTATAGTATACCTTTCATCTAGAAGAGTCAGAAAAAGTGAAACGCCGAAAGTCAGAAACGTTCACTCCTAACCCCTTTGACTCGGATTGGCCCAAAATATCCCTTTGACTCAGAATTCCTCTAGGGAAAGGGCGGACGTTTGTTTAATTTAAAAATATTTTATTCAATGAATATTTACATAAAATATTATATTTAATAAAATTATTTGATAAGACTTATTATTAATATATTATATTTGATAAATTTTTAAAAATCTTATAGTGTCAAATTAATAAAATGGGTATGTATAGATTTGAGTGAAATATGAGCTAGGTTAAACAAAATTAAGTGATAATTAATGATATTAAATAAGAGTATTTTTAGTTTTTAAAAAATATTTTTTAACTGTTTTTACCATAAAAAATTTAAGTTTTTTCAACTTCCTCTGCAAAATTAAAAATAATAAACTCAGTTTTTTAAAAAATTTTTATTCTTTTTCTTTAAAATTAAAACATGCATTATATTGATCTCCCTTATAATAAAAAAAATTTTAGTTACATTTATTTTAATTAAAATCATTTTATATCAATTATTACTTATATAATATAATAATTATTAAATATATATTATTTGTCAAATTTTGCATAATTTTTTTAAAAATATAATTATATAATACTTAATTATAAAAATTATACATTTGTTTTAAAAATCAAATACTTGTTATATTTTTATGAAATAAAAAAAATATATATTTATCATATTTTAATTAAAAAATTTAATAACAAAAATATAAAAAAACAGAAGATAAAATTTTTCACTAAAAAAATTAATTCTACAATCACTCTCAACTCATTTTTTCTTACAGAGCTTGCATAAAACACAGTTTTTTCAAAATAAGTAATTCCATATATCTCTCCAGCTAAAGGCCAAAGTCTGAATCTTGTCGCAAAAATTATATATATCTTCTAGCTGATAGAGCCGTCATCCAATCTCCTTCCATCTTGCGCAGTTTCTGCATCAATGGCAGAAACTAAAGGAAGGTACTACCACTACTGCATCTTCTTCTTCCTTATTTTTTTAATTTTCAATTTCTGTTTTCACCCCATTTCAACGCCCCATCTTTAAAAGATCTTTTCATTTTGTTCACTGTATATGTTGATTTCGTAGTATGGATTGTGGTTTCAGGTATGCTGTTGTTACAGGGGCGAACAAAGGGATAGGGTTGGAGACTGTCAAAATGTTGGCCTCAAATGGAGTCAAGGTGGTTCTTGCGGCCAGAAACGAGAAGAGGGGCCTCGAAGCTCTTGAGAAATTGAAAGAGTTTGGCTTCTCTGACCTTGTAATTTTTCACCAGCTTGACGTGATGGACCCTGCTAGTATTGCATCTCTAGTGAATTTTGTTAAAACCCAATTTGGGAGACTTGATATTCTGGTAAGAATGAAATGCTGATAGTACTGAATATTTTGAACTCCGTTTTTGATTCATCATTTATTTATTTATTTGCTTTTTTCTTTTTTCAGTGAAAAGGAATTTGATGAATGGGAATCTTGTATGCACCTAAGTGTTTTCATGAGCACCAATTCCTCTATATTTCTCCACAGTATTTTCCCTTGAGATTAATCAACAATTATAGTTTGCTACGGCTCTTTACAGAAAAACGAGTGCTTGGAATGATTTTTCTTACTTTTACATGCTTCTTGTACTTTGGTAGGCCGATATGAAATCTTTAAGGGCCACGAAATTTACTGTTTGATTGCTTTTTTGCTTTTATGTTCTTGAAAACAATTACTTTAAAACTGTTCACAAAAAGCGTTTTCAAAGACAGAACAACAAAATAGGTTTGGAAAATATATTCTAATAGATAATTTTCTCTATATCTTTTTAGAGAAAACAGAGAACAAAACAAAGTTGTTTACTGTTCTAAAATGTGCAAAAGATAAAACAGTTGTATTAAATGGTAGAAATCATAAAAAACTTAATGGACATTTTTTATGTTGAATTAGTCCTTGTCATTGCATTAGAGCTTCAATGACTAGTGATCAAGAGTGCGATCTTTGCCATCCCTATTCTTTATAATTAAATGAAGTTTTAGTAGAAGGAACGATAAATTTGTGCTTTATTCTCACGTCAATCCCTAAAGGCTTTCATGTGAGGAGGTGGGTTAAGGATAATAATAAAACTATTCATGAGCCTAGAAACTTACATTGAATTAGTTCAAGACACTAAATAGGTTCTTTTTTTTTTGAAGAACAGAAGATTATTTGAAAACAGTAACCAAACAGGATAAGTGCTTTTCTCTTTGTTTTTTGGAATGTCATATAAGGATATCTGACTGGTTGTAACTTACGTTTTCTCCTGCCGACCATAAGTCTTGTAGGCTTTGAAACACCCAAAACCACTTTAGACTGGAATTCTCGATTGCAGGCCAAACTAAAACCACTGTTAGCTCTATTATTCGTCTGCAGAATCAATGGCTGAATCTGATCTTATTGATACCAACCTGATTCAGATAAACTAGTTGGTCTAGTATGATAATCTGCTTTGGTTTATGTGGGGGTCTAGGAGATTTCAAAGAGTTCATTAGATTAGAAACTTTTCTTTTTTTGTTTACCCTTTTGCTTTAGATGAATGTGAGTCATTATTTTGCAGGTGAACAATGCAGGAATCAATGGAGTTAACATGGATGAGTTGGTCAGGGAGCTTATTTTCTCTACTCTTTCTACAGTATTGGTCTATATTTATATAAATCCCCTAGAAAAAAGATTGAGTTTCATCTACGTTAATGCAGGGGCTGGGACCAAATTTCAACTGGAAGGAACTGACTCAAACTTATGAGTTGGCTGAAAAATGCCTAAAAACAAACTACTATGGTGCTAAGGAAACAGCCGAAGCATTTCTTCCCCTTCTCCAGTTGTCCAATTCACCAAGGATTGTTAATGTTTCCTCCCAAGGAGGGTTGTTAAAGGTACATTGGTAACTAAAATTTTTGGGATGGTTTAAAAAAAAAAGAACCTGCATATGCCAGTGTTTTCTTATAAGAACCAAATAACCATCACGATATTAAATTCATTTAACAACCCCATGAAGGACTGACACTTTAAAAAAGGAGTTTATCTATGTTGGACATGTGTTAGCATTTTAAATTACACAATGAGTATTTTAAATTTTGTCATATCTAGTGTCTGTGCTTTCTAAGAATGACCACATAGTGTGGCTATTCGGTCTTTATAGAGAAATAACACTACAAAAGGGTATTTCTTTATAATATTTCCAAAAAAATTCTTTTGAACTCTTCTTTTGAGTTGTCATTTTAGATTACCATTACAACAATGACAAATTTGTTTTGTGGTGTTGTTTCAGAACATATCAAACAAATGGGCAAAGGGGGTGCTTGATGATGTTGAAAATCTTACAGAAGAGAGAATAGACGAGGTACTGAAGGCGTTTTTTAAAGACTTCAAAGAAGGTTCAATAGAAGCCAAAGGATGGCCAACTTATCTGTCTGCCTATATAGTTTCGAAAGCAGCCATGAATTCTTACACAAGGATTCTGGCCAAAAGGTACCCAAACTTTTGCATTAGTTGTGTCTGCCCTGGATTTGTGAAAACAGACATCAACAGAAACACTGGCATCTTATCTGTGGAAGATGGTGCTGCTAGTGTTGTGAGATTAGCATTGTTCCCAAATGGTTCACCTTCCGGCCTCTTCTTTGCTCGCCAAGAAGTGTCAAGCTTTTGAATCATTTTTAGTTGCATTATAATTTTGCTGATCACTTGAAAGAACTTGACAGAATGTGTATCTATGCTGCCATTTTTGACTTTCCTTAGTATGTCTTAATGAAATGTGAAAAATACTTTTTATGAGCACCGGTAATTGCTCTTTGATGCGCCTACTGTACTCTGCCATGTGTTTTTTTTTTTTTTTCTCATGGCATATGACGGCAAGGAAGATTCGTTGAACTTGAAACTTCCTTCAAAGTAGATCATTATTACACCACGCCTATTGACTTTTATTTTTGTTTACCTAAAACGTTTTGGGCAATGCCAAAACATTTGAAATGGGCTGATACATTTTGAAGACAAATATTTTAAAACTAGTAGGTGACTCCTACCAAAATTTGATGGCCCTACACTGAGAAAAAAAAGAAGAAACAATCATATCTGTTACGAGATATGAATAGTAAATAAAACCTTACTTATATATATATTGATATTTTCAAAGATAGTGAAACCTGTAAAGATAAAAAAAATGTCTTCAAGATACATTGAAATTCAAAAATATATTTAAAAAGATTTGGAAAAAGAGTATCAATCATGCTAAAAATTAAATTCAGAATTAGTTAATAGCAAATATAAGTTATAATATAATATAGTATTTTTTAAAAAATATGTTTCAATATTATTTAGTCACTTTTTTAAATTTATTTACCATTAAAATTTCATTATTTTACTAATACCATTTATTCGTGTAGGTCATGCTTCATAGCTTGCAAGTGGTATGTATATATCATCACATTGTTGAAGTTTTAAATTGATGCTTTTTTTTCTGGCCATTGGAAATGATATAATATTCGTACTAAAAAAATAGTCTGAATAAACCAGAAGTATCGAAAGGAAATGCCTATGAGATCCATGATAATCTATAAAGATAGTTCGTGGTATGTAAATTATTAAGAGTGTCTTGTGAGCTGGTTAAGAGAGTTCGTACTAATTAGTTAAGAAAGCCCTACTAACTAACTAAGGGAGCTGCGCTAATTAAGAGACCGTGCTAATAGATTTCCCTTACTAGGGGCACTATTGACTTTATTCTCTAGAATGCCAATGAACTCATCTTTTAAGGGTAAGTATTTTTCAAAAGACAGTAACGTTAAGGTAAAATGGCGCCAAGATTATAAAAATTTATTGTTTTACCTGAGTTCACTTCCATACTCCTTATTTTTTAGAGTTCTTAATGAGTTGAACTCAAACCAGTAGGTTGCATTTAAATTTCATCAACCCATATAATTTTGGCTTCATGTTGATCTAACCAAGTCAAGTGGGTCAATTCAAATAACCTAAGGATTGACTTTTCTTTTTTTAACTAATCTTAATAATTTAAAGAATTAAGATGATATTTAACTTGTGTAATAATACCCGAATTTTCAAGACAAGATCCAAATACTTTTGATGAAGAAATTTAAAAATTTTCATTACTTATTTTACTTTATTTTAGTTGTTTAATGAGACTTGAATTAGTTAAGTGTTTAAAGTTTGGATTCTTGAAAGAAATCAAGGTTTTTCATGCAAAAAATTCTTATAGAATTAGTATAGTAAGAAATTCTTGAAGAATTTGTAACAATTTACAAATCTTTCACTATTTTTGTTGCAAATTTTCACAATTTCTTTTATGAGAATTTCAAGAAAAAAGACCATAACAAAAGTATCACAATATGGCAAGAATAAGGCGCCATTGATTCTAGTAGAATTTTTCTATGGGGACGATTCTCACAAAAAACTACCCAGAAAATAAAAAAATTGAAAAATTTTCAATTCTCACGACAAATTATTGTGAGAAGTTTTTACTATGAGAATATGAAAAAGTTTAATTTTTTCAATTCTTATAATTTTTTTATGAGAAGAAAGAATTTAAAAAAATTACAAAATATAAAAAAGAAAAATTTATTTATTCTCAGTATTTTTTGTGAGAATAATCATGAGAATTTCGAAAAAATATTTACAAAATTTAACAATGAAAAAATGATTTATTTTCAAAGTATTTCTTTGTAGAAATTAAAAAAAATTCAATTTTTTTATTTCTCACTAAAAAATACTATAAGAAAAAAATTTACAATGTTTTTTTGTTTCTCATAAAGGAATATAATGAGAAAAATATTTTCAAATTTTTTATTTCTCACAAAAATATATTGTGAGAAATAAAAAAATATAATTTTTTTTGTTTCTCATGATATTGTTTAATGAGAAGGTAAAAAAGTTTTCAAAAATTAACAATTTTTTTTAATTCCTAAACCCTTCTGCCTTATGTTTTTCATGTGGCCTCCTATACCATTCATGTTGCCACCACCATCTTTGACCACTTCCTACCATTCTTGCCCAAATCTAAAGATTATCCCCCTCTCAGTGTCCTCTCTCTCTCTCACACACACACAAAACCTTTTTTTCTCTTTGCTAAACAAATTGAATAAATTAAAAACCCTTAATTTTACCAGATTCACTCATTTAAGGATAATTGCACTAGGGTGATAAAATATAACAACCAAAAGAGTAGGTTGCAAAGGTAGGGGGAAGAAATGATGTGTAAGCAAAATAGAAGTGGTGGATTGAAGGGAGAGTAGTAACACAAAATAAATAGAGAAGACAATTACACAAACAAGTAAATTCCTACTCTCTTTCTTTGCATTACTCAAATTGTGTTTTCAAGTTTCGTTGATATCTAGTATTTCTTATTGTTGGAATTTGTTGTGATTTTGTTTTTCTATGAATAAGGAATTTCGCTCGCCTCTTGTTATGGTAAAATTTGTTGTAAAACCTTGAATTCGATGTTGTCCTAAGTTGTGGGTATAATTGGGTTTGTTCCTTGTGATGTCTTAGTTTATTTTGATGATGTGCCTTTTATTGTGATTTGTTATCATATCTCCTTTATGTTTCATCTTGTTGCTTCAGTCCATTCTAACACTTTGAATTTCTATATTTTAGTTGAATAATACTTTGCTTCTTTGTTGTATTTGGTTTGATTAAGCTTAAGTAAATTTTGACTACGTTTCTTTGTCTATGCTCGGGAATTCTTTAATGAATTACATGATTTGGTATGAATTTTTAAGTGCTACCTTGATTGATTTGATCACTTTGCTATGCTTGAACATTTTCCTAATTAATTCATTGTATGTTTCTCCATAACCTTATACTAGGCTTGAAAAGATGCTTTCTTAGCTTGCATATTAGTGAGCTGGCTCAAATCTCTTGCATTAATGTCCCTGTTTTCCTTATTCACTTCATAAGTGGAAGATACATCACCTATAATCAAAGTCATCTCATTGTAGGATACATTAACTGAAGGACCTGCTATGGTAGGATCAATTGATTTAACAATCTTAATCATTGGAAGTTTTAAGGCAATCACAATCTTGGGGTCATCTAAAAATTCTTTAAAGAGGTAGGTCTCAATGAATTCTTTATGCATGGACGGGGGTAAGGAGTAATCAATCTTAGAGCTGTAAAGAAAGGAACAAGAGTTAGACGAGATAGAGTTTTAATCAACAAAGCCTAAGGTGGTTTATTAATAGACTAAACTATCTTAAGAGTGGAGTTTGAGAAGTTTTGATTATGGTATAAACAGTTAGGGATGGTGAAGTTAGAAGCTTGGTAGTAGATTGTATAGTTCTAAATGGAGAAACTATTAGAGGCTAATTCTAAATGGAGAAACTATTAGAGGCTAAGAAAAAATGAACTTTCACTTTTTTTTTTTGGGTAGAAGTAAATATATGTTACAATGTTAGCCACTTAGTAAGGCATGGCTAAGCCATATAATTTCAACCATAAATCCATTTTACCTTGGTGGAAATGTTAGGCTTAGATAATGGCCTCTTAGGGTTAAAAGTAGTGGTGGGAGTAAGAGTAACTGTAGCAGAATGTCTAGTTTGCCTTTTGAAGTTACCAATCAAAATACCTCCAGGAGAGTCTTTCAAGGACTCCAAGTTAATCAAAGAGGAAGATATTTCTTTCTTCTTTTTGATTTTTCAAAATGCAAAAGAAGAAGTCAAAAGCTATGGCCATAATTATGTCTTGGAAAAAATAACCAAATTCTTATCTTTGACAAATGAGTTAGTAACACGAGAAGTTAGTAAATCTTCTCTCTCTAGGGACTAGTCTAAATTTTCATCAATCAACCTTGTCAAATAAATGGGAAATGGGGCAAGAAAAATGGTGGAGAAAATAATGGCCCACCAATTGACAAAATCTATAGTCTCATTAGCCAAGGAAATGAATAGGAATAATTTGAAGTTGCTAAGTTTTTTGAGGTTAGCCATACTTAATTTTATGACCTCAACAATAGAAAAAGTGGTCTTATTAGAGTAATTAGCTAGAGATTCAAATAGTATAAGTATACCCTAAATTAAGCTGAACTAGTGGCCAAAGCATTATGGGTTGTTAGGCTCAACAAATACTTTGTTGTGGCAGGAAGTAGGCTTTAACACTACAAAAAAAAAAATCTTTGGCCGACAAGAGGTTGGTTGACAAAAGGTTACTCCATCTTAAAACCATGTCTTGTAATATTTGAAAGTCTACATTATAAACATGTTTACACAAATCTAGGATGGCCTAAACTCTTTCTATTGAAAGGCAAACAATTTAGGAGCATTCTAAGTTTTCATGCTAAAAGAGGTTTTAGTAACCTCAAACATAGATAGCTTTGATGTAAGAATCAACTAAAAAAACTTGGCCATAAATAAAGAGGTTGTGTGGTTTCATAGCAGCTATAGAAGTCGTAGGGATAAACTTTGAAAAACATTTAAAAATCCATAATTGCAGGAACCACAAAGGTTTTGGGACATACTTAATGTCCTTGCTAGTCCATAAGTGTTCAACAATAATAAATAAACTTTTATACCACTGAGATAGAAACAAGGAAGCTAATGCTGAGGTTTTACCAGTAATTGTGGCAACTATGTAATATGAGTATTCAAAAACAATGACTACTGAGTTAGTGTAAATGAAATATTTATAAAACCAAAGCAACCAAAAAGCATGATGCTTAAAGTGAAAAATAGAACCTTTTGATTTAGCATTAAAAGTCATAAAAGCTAAATATGAAGCTACATATTTGAAAAAGTTGGTTTCTAAATTGTCAACTATGGAGCCAAAAAGAGTGGGAAGCCCCTATCCATTAACAGGAAGGTTGATAATAGTGATGACATCCAGCAAAGTTAAACTTATTATAGTAAACAAAAAGATAAATCCACTGATAGCCATTGACTAAAAGCTAATAAAACTGAAACGTAACTTGGCATTGGAAGGAATGTCATGCCTAGACATCATGATGAGGCCGAAGATAGCCCACTTTTTCTGGTTATCCCTCCATTTTTTTGGCAATCTTTTCAAGCCAACTCATATAGAAGGGCGTCTTTTAGGGCTAGGCATGAAAATCAATAGGACATTTCAAAGTCAAAAAACAATATGATGTGATTGGTAAGGTCCAACTCTTAAGGCAAATGAAGTGGTCTAACATTAACGTACTTATGACCAAATTAGACATTGCAAGGCCTAACACATAAGTATGGTTCTCAAAGATGAATGGGTTCAAAGCAACAGGGTCCATCACTTCTTATAGAAAGTTGCTATAGAAAGATCCCTCACTAAGATAATAGCTTTGGTTTTGGGAATCAGAAGCTAAAGACATGGTTAATATTAAAGATAAGTAAAGAAAGAAAGTACAATAGTGAAAAAAGGAGAATGAGGGTTGTTGAGGAAAGTAAGGTGTCGTGAAATGCTAAAACTACAAGCTTTTAAAAAAGATTTAGAATTCTATCGAAAAAATCATGAAATGGTACAAATTACAAGGCACTTAGGTTTTACTGAGAGTTAATATGAGTAAATTCAAAATTTTGAATTCTAATTTCAAAAATACATCTACTCAGCTTCCTCTTATCATTACCATCAGTTGAAACAATGTAATAGGCAAAGTGTTAACATTAAAAAAAATACTAACTAGGCCAAGAAAGTGGACTTGCTTCTTGGGCTAATAAATTTAGGCTTTTTAAAGCTATTTTGAATTGGGCTTTAAATCTTGGATTGGGCTAGGAATCACATGTTTGGTTTTTTTGGATTTTTAATGGAATGTTAACAAGGATTGGCCTAACAACTTGTAGCTATGAATGAGGGGTATTTAGTAACAAGGTTTTAAATCTTGGATTATGCCAAGATTCACGTGTTAGGTCTTTTGGATTTTCAATAGAATGCTAATAGGGATTAGCCCAACAACTTGTAGCTACAAATAAAGGATATTCAATTAGCCCTTGGTGGTTGCAAAGCTACTTAGCCATATCTTTATAATTTATGGATAAATTCCTAAAATTATGGTTACTAATGATTAATTGCATAATTAAGGAAAATAATAGAACTAACCATGTTAAAAAAGATACAAAAAACATTGAAGGATCACTCCCTAAATTCTAGGGAGAAGTTTGACTTGGTCAGCTAAGAAAGCATTTAGTTAGCAAACAAAATATTTATCTCATCTTCAAAGAAAATTGACATAGCATAACACGATCTTAAGGATGTTGGCCATTACTCCACATGTACGAAAGCATATGGAGGAAAATTAGGAGAAGTGGCAAACGTGCTTAGTAGAATTAATGACTAGTAATAAGCATCACTTATAAAGGCCAAGTGCATAAACACATCCAATCAATCAAACCCAAATCTTTACAATTTATCCTCAACATTCCTTTACATTCATGCCTTTAATTTCTAACAATTATTGCTTTCTTTACAACCTTTTTCATGGCATTCATGTTCTTAATTGCTCTTCCTAGTTGTATTATTTAGCCATTAGTCATATCTTTGAACTATGTGCCTCCTTTAGTAGCTTAGGGACTTAGAGTTAAGGGATAGAATCCCTTCCTCAGCACATCATTTGAATGTGGGAATCATCTATGCAAAGTTAGCTGATCCGTTCAACTAATCATTCCAAATTTATAAGCAAACATTGTAATACAAAATAGTCAAGTCAAAAATGGAAGTTAATTAATGCTTCTTAGTCTGTGGAATTATCTCTTGCTCTTAAGAAGAAAGAAATGGTCTCGATTTTGTCCCTTAAGAAAAGGACATGGTGGAGTGAAATTTCTATAGTGGATTCAAAGTGCATCAAATATACTAAACACTTACTTAATTCTATTCTTAAGAACAAAAAGGTAGTTGGTTGAAAAGTTTTTTATTCTCAAGGGTTTTGGAAGCTTCCTAATAAACCTTCCCCAAGTGCCATGATCCTTTTAATGTTAGTATGTAAATGTAACCTAATTTATCGTTTTTCTTACTAAGACTTCATAGTCAGATTTAAGGGTGGGAAGGTATTTTAGCATTTTGGCGGTTGGAGTTTTTATGGAGTTGATTCAGTAGGAAAGAATGATGGGTTGTTCTTAGCTTAGAAGGATGTGTTGGATTGCTAGGTTATAGATTCCTCTACACATTAGATTCTTGATAGATATGAATGATATAGCTTATGAGATTAGTTTGAACAAACTACTCATTATATTCGACATCCATAGTTAACCATTGGTGACTTTAATCAGACTTTATATTTGCCCAAAAAAAAAGAGTTATGTTTCTTTGGTACAAGGCAAGAGGCTTTTTGGGAGATGATGAATAGTTGTCAATTTATAAATCTTAGGCCCAACAAACCTTGGTTAACTTGGACAAATAATAGGCAAAGCCATGATGCAATTTGGGCTCACTTATATAAAGCTATATGCAACTCACAATGGCTTAACCTTTTTCTTATTCAAGCTTGACCAGCCTTACACATAGTTCTTCCAATCGTACTCCACTTTTGCTTAATACTCACTTATGGCCTCCATTTAAGAAGCTTCCTTGTAGATTTGAAAGCTTTTTTGTTTTATTTTACATAATGTAAAGATATTGAATACAAAATATGGAATAATTGGGAGCTTGGCTCATTGGATTTTATAGTAATGAGTAATGACTAAGTTATCTAATATTAGGAAAGAGGTAATGCAGTGGAATAAAAATTCTGTTGGTAATTTAAAATTTAAGATTTTGGAGCTCAAGAATCTTTTAAATGAGGTTCAATCTGGCTTATGAGACAACAATTTGGAACATGTTTGTTCCGCTACTCTTGAAAAATGGTTTCCATAGTTCGACTTTCATCGAGATTGGCGCAGTCCTTAGGCCGAGATCAAAAAATTACGAAGAAAGAGGACAGAGCCAATTCAACTTCTTCAACAGAAGCAATCGCAGCTCCTAGTCCTCCCCTTACCCTTATCATGCTTGCAGCCCTTATTCGTCCAAGACCGCTTCGTGACCCACAGAAAAAAAGAAAGACGAATCAGAATGAAAGCTTCATTCCCTGGGTACTTGACTAGATATTGAACTGATAGCTATGAAAAGCATCTCTACTATCTGGCTCCCTCTCAAGAGTCAAACTCCTCCTCGCTTCCCTTCAGATCCGGGTCTTGCTGCGTGATGAGTACCTTTGGGGTATTTTACCCTATACATATCACTCCCTCTTTAGATAAACATATTTGGTAAGAGCTAGAATTTTTTTAATGATTGTAAGGAGATTTCATGGGCACAAAACGCTAGGTAGCTATGGTTGGTTGATGGGGATAGGATCATAAGTGTTTTTTTTTTTTGGGTTAATTAATCAGCAGTGCACAAATAACGCGATTTGTCATTTGAAAATAGATCAAAAGCTTTGGTTTGAGGATTTTAGTTAGATTAAAACTCTTATGAGTGCATATTTTCTAGATTTTACACCTAGTATATTTTCAATAGATATTACCTCTTAGAATCAAGATTTTAATGATTTTATTAAGCAATTACGTCAGTTTTCTATTCCAATGTTATCTTCATCTTAAGTGGAAATTCTTCAAGGTAATGTTGGTGTTAAGGAAATAAAATAGGCAATTTGTAGGCAATTTTCCAGCTTAAAGGCGGTAATGCTCCTAGTCCTGATGGTTTCCATTCTAAGTTTTTATTACACTTATTCGGACAATTTTAAGGATAACATCACTAGTATGGTCTTATCATCTTTTTAGGCGCAGATATTTGTTGCAAAGCCTTAACCATAGTTGTATCACCTTAATTCCTAAATGTGATTCTGCTTAGTCTTTTAAGGACTATCAATGTATTAGTTTTTGTAATGTAGACTATAAGGTTGTTGCTAGGGAGCTCTGTATATTAGGTTGATGACCTTACTTCCTAATTTGATTGCATTGAATTCTATTGCTTTTCTCAAAAGTCGCTCTATTTTTGATAATATTATCTTGGATTTGGAGTTGAGGCCCCAAATTCATTGGGCCAGGCGATCAAAGAGAGGTTGACGTAGTTATAAAATCAATATTACCAAAGTATATGACAAACTTTCTTGGATTTTTTTATAGGTTTTGTTATTGGTCATAGGTTTTTTAGCTTATTGGATCTTAATGATATTTTGACTGTCAACAATTAGGTCTTAATTAATGGTTATCTTATTAATATTTTTTTGGCCCAAATAAAGATTGCAGCCAAGGATATGTTATTTCCCAATCTATTTATTTTACGACGATTTCATGAATGAATAAGTTATAGTTAGATGTTAGTTTTTGTATTCACAACTATAATTATCTAATACACACTAGTAGCCTAAGTATCTTGACCGAGCAACTAAGGACAAAATTCAATATGAAAATAAAAGAAACAAGACTTAAGACTAAAGAGTCAGACCCAAAAGAAAAAGACTTAAAAAGCATGATAAACAATCATATTGAGTTCTTTAATAATGTAATACTCAATAGGCTTATGTCACATTACTATGGATAGCTATATCCTATAGCAGTAGCTGCTGACAACCTAGACCCACTATATTATCCTAATTCCTAACGTACCTTAGGGAACCAAAAGTATGTCTTCCCCTTATGTTCAATTAGTTGTGGGATGCATTACTGTATACAAATTCATAAATTATTAGATGGTCGACAACATAGACCCGTCCGAACTATTTTGTAATCTCACTTAAGTGACCGAATACAAATCTCACCTAGATTCAATTAATTATAAAATGCATTAAATATTAATGAATTTAAGATTAATTGTAGTTGATTAGACTCCTCAATAGATGAATTAAATCACAATTTCTCTAACGTACATTTCATCGAACAACTTGTGAGTGACATTGAAACGACATACATTCTTCATCTAACATTCCTACACAGCCAGTCCTCAATGGATGCAATCCCGTAAGAACTCAATTGCACCATCATTTACAATACTAAATTATCATCACTTAACAACTCCGCACCGGATGCCATCAAATAACAGAGGCATTAAATATGAATGTATACTCCATCAACAAATAAAACATAATGATATATTATCACAACAATCCAAATAATAATTACTCAAGACAATTCATCTAGTCCTCAATTAATAAAATAAAATCAAAAGACAAAGATAAAAATAGAGACCGAAGAGAGTGAAGTCCTAAGCAACTAACCACAAGAGATAATAAATCTTCAACCTTGCTTCACTCCCCGCAGTTCTTCGGCATTACCGACACCCCAGACCTTTGAATTAGAACTCTAACAACACACTGATACTCTACTGACGTCTCTCCCCTTCTCTATGTCACAATGGGTATTTATAGGCATAGGGCTAGAATCACATCTACGTTACCGCTGAATCTCCATCATATAGCAATTGCAATAAATCCGTGTCTTGCGTTCTAGAGGCTACTGTATCGTAGTTGCAATACAATACTGCTATGATATGGCCTTGATGCGCAGCTCTTGGTCAACCTTTGACACTCTTAACTGACTCAATCTTGACTCTATCATTGCACTAATAAATGCAATCCCATCGAACTTATTTTTAACTACAAAATTACTAAGTATTTAATAAAAATTAACTAAAAATATATTTTATTTAATATTTACATCAAATATCAAAATAATAGAAAATAAACTAAAACCCTAAAAAAATCAACTGAAAACCTGGGATAAATCTCCAAAATAAGCACAAAATATAGATAAATTTGGGACTCATCAATTAGTAATTGGTGTTTTTGTTGTCTAGAAGAACAAGTCTGGCAGTGGCATGTAGTCCTTTTCGACCATAAAGGGTGAAGATTGACCTGATGGCTCCTACATGTTAGTGGGTGTATCCTTCTTGCACCCAATGCCTGATAAGTTGTTCTAGAATATGAAGAGTTACGTACTAATTCTCAGGGGTCGCTACCAGAGCACTGTCTTCGACTAGAGGAGGCTAGATTCCTGACATTCCATATGCGATAATGCCTTTTTTGGTAAATATTGGAAGTGTTGAGGAGAGAAGCAATAGTATCAGTAATTTGTGTTGTTTCTGGGGTATGGAAAAATTCCACAAGTTTTTCTATTCTTGAAGAAAGAGTTCTGGGCAGGGAGGGGGATGAAGAAAGGCGCATTAATTCACGAGGAGCTGGTGAAGATGATTGGGATTCCATGGTTTTATGTGGTCTTCCTTACTTCCCTTTATTTTCTCAATATTGAATCAAGTTATATTCTTGGTTTCTCCTTCGGTGTCACATAGAACTCGGCAAATCAAACATCTACGATGCAGCTTATTTTGGAAGTAACCTAGCATTCAGCAAATTTGTTTGGCCTAGAATGTTATTTGTTGTCCTACAAATGTTCCTTTTATCTTTTGTGGTTCTTTGTCCTTTTTAATTACAGGTTCACTGCTACAAATCAAAGTCCCACCAGCAATGCAGGTGCTTCATGATGACTTTTGGCATTTAGCAAATCATTTTAGTAGCACAAGATTATGTTATTACCAAAACCTTTACAAGTTCAATATGTCAAACAAGCACAATCGGATGTGATGTTTTTGGTTTCGAATCTTATAATGTTATGTTGTAGTTGTCTAGGTTTTGATGTATGCATGCGTGTGTACACTTCCTTCAGTATTTTATTCATGATATAGAAACATATAATTCTTTGTTCTTTGTGTGTGTATATATATAATTATTTATTCTGTGGGTGTGTGTGTATACACTTTCTTCAGTATTTTATTCATGATATTGCAACATAGAATTCTTTATTCTTGTAAATGATTTAGGGAAAGTTTGGTTTTCAGAACCATAAGTTAATTTTTTAAAAAATATTTTGTTACACTCTAAAAAATTTAATATTCTTATGTTTAGTTCATATCAATTTTTAAAAATTACATATATCATATTTATTATTATTTTATAATTCATATAGTATTTTATAGTATTCTATTATATTGAATTTTTTATTTTGTAAAATATTTTTATTTTAATATGTATCAAAATTATATTTATTTTTGTGTTGATTTTATTCTTTTATAATTCAATATAATTTTTTAGATTTATTATTTATTATTTTTGAAAACATTTTAGGATGAAAGAGGTAAAATAGTCTTTTACTATATATGAAATATTCTCTCCTTATGGGAATCCTAAATTCCTGCCTCTTTGGTGGAAATGAATATAATGAGTTTTGTAAAAGCATTAAATTTCAAAAAATGTAACGTTTTCAAAAATATCTTCTTAAAAAATCTAAACTTAATGTAAAAATGCATAATTTCTATGAAAAAAATTCCAAGAATCCAAAAATGATTCAGATAGTGCTGTTTCTCCTTGCCAATCACCCGAAAAGTGTCCTGTAATATCCATGCATGCCTCAGAAGAAGTTCCAATGTGTGTACTGGGATATCTTTTTCATCAACAAGAACTGCTACCAAACAAGTGCTCCAAAATTCCTGAGAAGCATGAGTAAATTCTGACCCAAAATGGAGCACCATAGGATATGGAATCTTGTCGCTTTTCGCTACTGTCTATCCAAGCATATCACCTTGCCAGGTCACGTGGCTTAACCATCATATGAACTAAATGGTATAACAGGAAGAAAAAGGAAAAAATAATAATAACATAAGAGGAAAAAAATAAAATGAAGAGATAGTGAATAAATTACCTCTTGCTTTATTTGGTATAATAAAAAGAAAATGAAGAGGCATCTTTTTTCTTTTGTTTGATTTTACGAAAGAAAGAAAAATGTAAATTTATCAAATTACTTTATTATATTTTATCTGATTAAATATATTTATTATGAATATAATATATCTTATCTCTATTTACTTATATTAATATAAATATAGATTTTATTTATCTTACTTTTGTATTGTTTATTTATAATATAAATATACATTTAGCGTGGGGCTCACAGTAGATTTTTTCCCAAATTTTTTTCTCTTTTTCTTCCTTCCCTTTCCCCTGCTTCCTAATCGGACTGTGCATGGTAAAAAAAGGGTTTATGGCTTCCTATGTTTTTTTTTTCCCTTCTTATTTATACAAAACAAAGAAAAAATGAGAGATAGAATTCCTCCCTTATTTTGTTTTCTTTCCTGTCTATTCGCCTATCAAACGAAGCATGAAGCACAACAAATACCTAAATTTTAATGGTGGCAGCAACTTGAGTAAAGGAAGAATAGAAAACCAAACTTAAAAGTTCCTAAAGACCAACAAAGTTAAAACCTTTCACCACCTGGGACCACAAGTAACAATAAAAAACAAAGAACACTCGATACCTGTAACAGACGGCAGAAATAATTCCAAATAAGATCTTCCACTGTAGTGTTGCTTTTAAAAAAGTAAATTTAGATAGTTTAGATTATACTCAGATTATTTTGTTGTTACTTTTAGATTATTTAGATCTTCTACTACTGTAGTGTTATTTTTAGATTATATTTAGACTATTTAAATTTAAATTATTTTATTTTAAAAAATATTAATAAAAATTAAAAGATTTCCTTTATCTTATAACTTTATTTTTTAAATTAAAAAAATTTTAAAATCTAAATCGCCTAGAGTAAGAAATCAAATTTATTTTCTTAAAAACTACATAGTATGATGCTTCTAAGAAATCTGTGGAGGATGTGGGGCTTCGGAAATAACAGAGGAAAGAAAATCAACACTTAAAACCAACATGCAGAGCACCCAAACCATCTAAGATAGCACAGGACAATGAAGCTACAGAGCTATAAGAACCACCTACTCTTTTGACTAGAGAGAGAAAATCAGGAAACTTCCTCCTTACCCAGCATCGGGTAAAATCATTAAATCATATCTTTTAATACTTAATAAATTAATATTAATCTTGTTTATTCTGAAATAAATTATCAATTTCCTATTTTAAAAAAAGGAATGAGTATATTAATTTAATATTACAATTAATTAGTTTTTTAAATAAAATTTCCAATTATTTATCATATATAAAATCAATTCAAACGGTTCTATTAGTGAACCACCTAGGGGTTCAACTAGTCGTTCAATACCTCCGTCGACTCGATAGTTGATGTGTATAGTTGTGCTTAGATGATGTAACTCCAATTTATTTTGCAAAAGCTTCTTGAAAAAAAAATAATTAATAAATGAAATTAATTATTATTATTATAAACAAACTTTACTTTTCCTCTGATTAGCTGATATAACGATATGGTGAAGCCTTTAATTTAAGTTACTAATGGTTAAGGAGTTGGAAACAAAACTCTATTTTAGGCACTTAAGAAAAAGTACACAAGGAAAGTATTACTTTAGAGTTTAAAATTAATTTCATCATCAACTCCATTTGTTAAAAATTTTTATAGGATAATTGATCATATTAATTGGTTCATGAACTTGTAGGATGAAGTGTATTGGGATAAACATAGAAGGAATCGCAATGCGATATTTACTCTATCTCCATATCCTAGAAATAGGATATGTGGATTAGGATAAAAATTATGGCAAAACAGGGAAGATTTGCTGTTGAAAACTCCAAAATCTCTCTATATAAACATGTGAATTCTCTTGAATTCTCATCAAGCAACAATCTCTGTTTTTGAAAAAAAAAATGTTGGGAAGAACATTAAAATCTGCTTTGTTTTTCTTTGTCTCTTTCTCTGCTCTCTTCATATCTCATTCCAGTGCTTATCCTCTCTCAACCCAAAACCGATGGATCATCGACGATTCTAATGGCGAACGAGCCAAACTCGTTTGCGGCAATTGGGCGGGTCACCTTCAGCCGATGCTTCCGGAAGGGCTCGACAGGCGGCCATTGAAGGACCTCGTGGCTCAAGTCGTGAACCATAAGTTCAATTGCGTGCGTCTCACATACGCAATCTACATGTGGACTCGCTACAGCGATCGTAATGTGGGAAAAACCCTTGAGGATTTGGACATTCCGGAGATCGTGGAAGGGATTTCGAAGAACAATCCTTCGTTGCTGAATATGACCCACGTTCAGGCGTTCGAAGCTGTGGTTCGCGAACTTGGGGTTCAGAACGTGAAGGTCTTGCTCGATAACCATGTGAGCGAGCCCAAATGGTGCTGCGGCGATGACGATGAGAATGGGTTCTTTAATGACAGGCATTTCGATCCGAAGGAGTGGGTGAAGGGGCTTAGTTTGGCAGCCAAACGTTTTTCTGGAAATTCTGCTGTATGTATTTTGTTGCTAACCCTGTTTCATTTTGCATTCTCAGATGATATATTAACTGATTGACGTGAATTGAATAGTTTTATTAAAAAGAGATTATTAGGAATATTGAGTTTATTAAAGATGGGTAAATTAAGTCTATCATGAAGTAGTGAGTTTTTTCAACACGATAGAATCATAGTAAATATTTTATATAAATAAACATGTTAAGTATATAAATAAACATGCGGGGACTACCACTCTAGAGGATATGATATGAGTCCCGACAAAGTGGGCTCGGATCCTCCCGTACCTCTCATTTACAAAAAGAAAGCAGGAGGAGGTAGCACCCACATAACTCCTACTTGAATGGGTCTACACTTCTTTTTCTTTCTCAGAACCCAAATTCGGACTTGGAACAGTTATGGGACCCACTTTGTTGTTATGAACAATTCAAACTCAGAAAAGGTCGAGTGTTTTCACCTTTGAATTACCATTTTGGTATGAGAATATCATTTGTTAAATAAAATAATACTGATATATCAACAAATATAAGAATCTAAAGTTGAAAACCAAGGTTTAGCTTTTATAGCCTTCTGTCAACACCAAAGCTATTTGGACTTGGATTGAAGTATGGATAGAGGCATAGAGCAGTAGCACATATCATTATAGTGGTAATTTTAATTAAGAAGATGAGGATCGGCAATGATCCAATTTTTAACGCCACGTTCAAAATTACTTCAATTCAAAAACCTGAACTAGTAAGAGTTATGAATAATCTTATTTAACATATTACATGTATAACGCAACCATTTAACTTTCTATTGCTTTTATTCACAACAGGTGGTGGCAATGAGCTTGAGGAATGAATTGCATGGTCCCCGCCAGTATCTGGCTGATTGGTACACTTATATGAGCCAAGGGGCAACAGCAATTCACAAGGCGAATCCAAATGTACTAGTGGTTGTGTCAGGCTTGAACTACGACACTGAGCTTCAATTCTTAAGGGAAAAGCCCCTCAAGATAGATTTGGGTAAGAAATTGGTATTTGAGACACATTTGTACTCATGGTCTGGAATCGGAACACTCAAACTGAAAGATATCTGGACTAAGCAGCCATTAAACAGAATCTGTGCCAATTCCATAAGTGGGATAGATGACAGAGCTGGGTTCCTTACTTTTGGCAAGAATGCATTTCCTCTAATTTTTACAGAGTTTGGGTTTGACCAGCAAGGTTCTACTGAAGCAGACAACAAGTTCTTGACATGCCTTCAAACCTACCTTGTTGGGAGAGACATGGATTGGGGCTTATGGGCATTGCAAGGTGGCTATTACCTAAGAGAAGACAAAGTTCAACTTGAGGAGACATTTGGTGTAATGGATGCCTCCTGGAAACATCTTAGGTTCCCAAACTTTACTGAAAAGTTTCAACTTCTTCAAAGGAAGAATCAAGGTATGCCTCGAGTTAGTAAACCAGGATTTTGCTTCTCTATAGTGCACCCTGCTTTTTTTTTTGGCTATTGAAGTGGTATGCAGGCCATCTTGTGCATACTTTAATTAATCTAACCTTTTGGTTCGGTCAAAGGCATGCCATTTGCGTTGGGATTCAACAAGGAAATTGCATGCAGCCTAATCCAAAGCAATTGGCCTAGCAAGAATCAAAACATATTACAATGGGCCTAACCACACTTCATATGCTTGCATCCAACTTGCATTTTAGACTTAAAGAGAGTAAAACGCAAGTAGAAAGCTGTTGATGAGAAAAATATAAGAATTGCTTTTTCCTCATTCATTTGTAGTTATCAGGTTGTTTCTGTTATATAACAATTTTAACCCTGAATTTTTTCCTCACCTGTTACCCACTTGCCGGGTTCACGCAACATGTTTCATTTGCACAAGAGCTAATATACCCTCACACCTCACTATGTCTGTGCCTATAATGCAGATCCCACCTCCAAACTCCCCACTGCAAATATCTTGTACTACCCACTAAGTGGCCAATGTGTCCAAGTTAACAAGAAGAATGAGCTTGAAGTGGGAAAGTGTGAGAACAAGAACAGATGGGTACATGAAGATGGAGCTCAGATTCTCTTGAGTGGCACCAAGAAATGCCTAACTGCATCAGGTGAAGGGCTTCCAGTAGTTGTCTCCAATGATAATTGCCAGAGCAAGAAGGGTAGTTCTTGGAAATCTGTGTCACTCTCAAAGCTTCATTTGGCTACCATGGACCAGCATGGCAAACAATTGTGCTTGCACAAGGATTCAAACTCTACAAGAATTGTGACAAAAGAATGCGTCTGCATAAAAGATGATTCTACTTGTTTGGACGATCCCCGAAGTCAGTGGTTCCAGCTTGTTCCCACCAATGTGTAGTGTTAAGATTTTTGGAGATTGTCTGCGTAAACATAGGCCCATGTTTTTATACATATATTGATGATCGCGCCAACGTCAATTGGAGCTCCATTTGTGTCCCTTTTTTGTTTTGCCTTGTTTTGCTTTCTTTTTTCTTTTTTTTTTCAAGTGTGTTTGACTCTTTATAGTTTTAACAATTTTTAATTTAATCCCTATATATTATTATTTTGATGCCAGACCAACAAAAACCAATGCAAAAACAACATTACAATTAATACATTATAACTGCAAATATCAGTGATCCTTGGTTGGAGATGTTAATAAAGTAAATTGATGTGTAAGAAATGACTCAGCCGTATGCCTTATATTTTTGCCAATCAGTTGAAGCCTGCTTGAATTGAAATATCTCAGTGATATAATGCTTCTCCTCCAAGAACAGAACCTGCATTTTTATGCTATTGCTCTAGGGATGATGTCCCGCTGCATTACAAAAGCAAAAGCCTCCCCAGTGGCCACCAATATAAGGTCAGTTCTACCCCTTCTCTTAGCATCTTCGCAACCCATTTTCAATCTCACCTAAGGTAAAAAATCAAAGGAGAAGAAATACATTATATTTTATCTAGGTTTAAACTCATTGTCCTACGTCTAGTCTTCTTACAATCTTAAAAAATTATTTTATTAACAAATTAAAGTTATATAACAATGTATACATTTAAATTTTCAATTTTATCTAAAACTTTTATAAGTGATTTTCTCAACTCACACACAAACTAATTTTTCGACAATTAAAAAGATTACAAAATAAAAATTTATAATATAAAGACCCTTATCAATTAAGATTTTATATCAATTAAATTGCTCTATTTAATTCCCTTACAATCTTAAAAAATTATTTTACTAACAAATCAAAGTTATATAAGAATATATACATTTAAATTTTCAATTTCACCTAAAACTTTTATAAGTGGTTTTCTCAACTCACACACAAACTAATTTTTCGACAATTGAAAAGAGTTACGAAATAAAAATTTGTAATATAAAAACTCTTTTCAATCAAAACTCTATATTAATTAAAAATTCGATCACTCAACTTAAAATAATTGGAAGTGCAGAAAAGATGAGAACAAGCAAAATTATAATAAAATTAGAATAAAAGGCTTTCAGTTCACTTTTATATATATATATATATATATATATATAAAATTCTTCATCTCCTCTTATATATAGAACTCCATTTTCTTCTAGCTGTTAAAGGTAAGTTCCCTTCAAACTATAACTGTTACAATAGCAGGAGAGTCATCATAAAAGTTGAATAGCTAGGAATGGTAAGGGTATTCTTCTTTTGGCTACCTTTAGACGTTCCCCATTTTATTTCGTGGTTTGAGACTTCTAGAGCACATTAAGAAAGGGATGGATTGAGCTTTTACTCAAGTTATCTTTTCTCCATTAATGATAATTAATGCATTAGACTTAAGAAACACATACATTAAAGATAAACCATACATTTTTTATGTGACTGATGTAGAGAGAGCATGAGAGAAAAGTAATAGAGTACTTTTTACACCTTTCTGATTTGGTTGACTTGGGCACAGCTATAGGAATAAGAACAATGTATTCAGTTTGTCTTATATTCCTCTAGTTTAGGGTAACTTTGGGCCAAATAAAAAATAGTTTAAACTTATTTAAAACTATTGGGTTTTCATCAAAATTTTGAATTTTATTATTATCAAATATAAAGAGAATTAAAAGAAATCATTGGACCAAAAAGAGATCTATATTTGGTACAATGATAAATAAGGAACCTTATTTATATCCTTAAAAAAGGTATGTTAATCATGATTTTGATTAAGTTGATATGTTTTCTTTAGTAGATCTTGCTCAAAGTAGCCTTGCGATTGGTAGGGTTGCATTGTTTAGAGCAACTTCTTGTATCAATATATTGCATGTAGCTTGATGTGACTCGAGGTGTAAGTTTTTGTTTCTTATTAATGTAGATTGGACTGTTTTAGATTTATGAGGATTTAAGGTTTGTAAGGCACTCATCACAACAGCCGATAGCAAAATAGCTTTTTTTTTTTTTTTTTTATTACATAGAAGGTGTTAATACATAAAGAGAAGAAAAAGAGGCAAATATTTATAAAGAGAGAATATCTAGTAATTTAAATATCACTCAATATTTTAAATACTGAAGTTGGTGCGACCATGAATTCCTAGACCTTCATTAGTGTCAAGAACTCGTAACATAAAAGGAGGTGCTTTTTCTTTACACAAAATGCTTCCCATCTTTATAAAGATAAAATGTAATTAATGGTGAAAGAAACTTAAAAAAGAAATTAATGCTGTTCTTAGTGTGAAGTTCAATATCTGTTTTGGTTACAAAACAACGTTATATATGCGCTGGAAATCTGGGAAGGAGAATGGTACTAATCGAACCAGTGACATAAAGTCTTCTCATACTTACGATCAGAATATAAGTGTAGTTTGGCCCGCTTTCTCTTGACACTTAATATATATGGGTGTGTGTGTGTGTATGTGTATATTCTCAAAGCAAGGATTAAGTAAGAAGCACAAAAATTTCCTTCTTTTGTCAAACAAGAAGCTAATGAAACTGAGTAGATCAGTTGCAAAAGTTGAAATTCTCACCATTTTGATGAAGTGGTAAAGGTCTAGAATTAAAGCTTGGTGGTTCACATTCTTAATAATTTGGTTAGATATAATTGTTTTGGGCTAAAAATTGCTCATTCAATCATGCATAGAGCAGAATTCCTTCTACTTAATAAATTGTTTTGGCCAACCCATTGTCCTATTATATATATTCTCACTAATTTTAGGTTCAAGGGTTGATCAATGATAGACAACGTACATGGAAAAGGAGGGGTAGATATCAATTTGAATGGTCCCAAACCTGACATGGTAAACTATGACAAAAGAAAGAAAGAAACAGTAAATGTTGTATTAAATTTCGTGGTCTACTCTCAATAATTCCCACAACCAAATACCAACAAAATTCGTTGAAAAAGATTATCACGGGCTTGTTGACATGAGTGGGGAGATAAGGGATTTCTTTTTGAAAAATTACCTTCAAGGACTCTTCCAAAATGTATAATAAAAAATCTTAAAAATTAAAATTACTCCTAAAGACTAAAGATATTATCAATTTTTTTAAAAATTACTATTAATATTTAAAAAAATTACTATTAATATTTAAAAAAATTACTATTAAATTTTAAAAAAGATACAATTTAAGTAACTTTAAAAGTAATTTTCTTAAAATTTAATAGTAACTTTCCTAAATCTTAGTAATAAGTCTTAGTAACTTTCTTATGAGTAATTTTAATTTTTAAGATTTTTTTATTATAAATTTTATAAAATTTAGATCCTTAAATGTAATTTTTTCTTTTTTTCAATAACATGGAAAAAGGAATCTGATCAGCGATGCATAAATCTAAACAGAAGCTGCTTGTATAATAAGGCTGTATATGTCCTTGTAATGATTTAATAACATCTATATAATAATATAGTTGATTAATTTTCATTACCATCCACAAAATAATTATCAGATCTTGTTTTCTTCATAACCCTTAAATATTTCCTTAAATTAAGATTGAGGAAGACAATTGGGCAATTTATATTGTGATTAACAGTTCAATTATTGTACATACTCGATGTATAATATATAAAAACAGATGAAGAGTATGCATATTTATGTACCTTCAAATATTGAAGGAAGGAAAAAGAAGCAAAGTTGGAGCAGCTTCATTTTAAGAAGAAGCTAATAGAAAACACAAACCAAAAGCCTCCTCATAGCTAGACGATTATTACTATGGGAGAAGAAGCAAAAAGTTATATAATTTGCTACTAAACTAATGGGGGTTCCCAGTAGGTTCCCCCCCCCCCCCCCCCCCCCCCGGGGCTACATTGGTATAGTTAATCTATTTGCATTTTGGCATGCAATCATTTTATAACCCCTTATTGTTTAAATATTCATGTAATTTGTTCAATCATCATTCAAACACCTTTTGAATTTTATAAAAAAAAAATAACTCAAATGTTAAAAAGATGAACAGTTTTACTGATAAATGTGTTTAAACTGTAATTTTCCTCCCCCCCTCCTCCCAAATTTTTTAAGTGGTTTCTTCAAACTGAATTTACTTAAAAATTAAATTATCCTTCAGTTTTCAAGCAATCTCAGAGACGCACTTTTTAACATTTTATTCTTGAAAAACTTTTCAAAAGAATTGAACCAAATTATTTAAAATATCTATCTATATATATATATTAACTCTTTTTATGCATTAAACTGACCCTCTTAGACTGCGTAGAAAGATTTTACTCTCAGAACACATAGACCTGATCCTTCTGTTTTTGTGTTTTAGGTATGCTGTTGTGACAGGAGCAAATAAGGAGCTTGTTAAGGAATATGCAAGAGGTTGGCTTCAGGAGGGGTCATCCGGGTGCTTACTGCCAGAAATGAGAAGAGAGGCTTGGAAGCAGTTCAAAAGCTGAAACATTTTGGTGTGTCTGACTTTGTGGTTTTTCGTCAGGTTGATGTGACTGACCCTGTAAGCATTGCTTCCATAGCAGATTTCATCACAACCCACTCCGGCAAACTTTTTTTTTGTAGGAATGACAATTATTTCAAACCGCTTTTCACTTTTTTTTAATATCTTTTTTTCCTTTTAGTATATGTTTATTCATTTATAATACATAACTTTATATTCAACTTTAATCATATAAATAGTTAACGAGTAATTATATAACAATTTGTAGCTTTCTATTATTCTAAGATTTAAAAATTCCTCACTAACATAAAATATGAGGTAGTTAAAAATTTGTTTATTATGTTTTAATAAATGATATATACAACTTAATTTTTAAATTTTAATATTAAAATTTATTATTAAACACTAATTAATTATTTAAATTTTCAACAGATATAAATTATGTATGTTAATCTTTCTGAAATTATGGAGAAAAGATAAATTTTTAGAACCCAATCTATTATATATATATAAAAGCCGTGACTCCACTACTGTTGATTTGTTATTGTTCCTAACGTCGCATCATGTGCACTCTTTTTGTACTGTTTTACATGTACATATACTATTTTGTTATGTTCATTCATCCTATCTTTTTAAAAACTTTTTTTCATATTTCTTTTTTTTTGGTTGTGAGGCCCACCTATTTTTTACGACTCTGGATTTGTGGAGATATTGCTAGTAAATAGTATTTCAATTATTTCGTTTGTCAAAGATTTATTTATTGGTAAAACCCAAGACTTAATTAAGTATAGCTAGGATTTCTACTTCATGATATGTTTCCACACAGATCATACATCACATGGTATATAGGAAATGTTGGTATAGTGGGATATAGATGCTGCCATTTCATATATTATGATATTTTGAGATTTAATGATAGTGTTTGATACGATGCTATATGCCATAACAGAATGATATCTAAGATAACACTATATTATATCTTGGGCGAAAAGATATTATATGATGGCAATGTCATCATACATTATAAGATAGAGTGCAACAAATTTTTTGTACGTTACAAATTTTTTTTTTATCTTTTTATGCTAATTAATTTTACAACAAATTTATTTATAAAAGATAAAAAGTATGTACATATATTACATAATTTTTAAAAAATTATATTGCGTTTTATTGTTTTGAAAAAAAAAGAGAATAAAATACACAAATTTTAAAATTTTTAAGATTATAGATCTGTTCACAAAGAGTAAAAATAATATAAATATATACGATACATGTATATTATTCAACCAAATATTCTTATTTTACATCATTGAAATATAAAATATTACTAATTGCCTAATTAAACACATGTATATTATAATATTTTATACTATAACATATAAAATGTTATATTGTTTCATTTCGTAGTAGATCAAAGGCTTAAAAAAAGAGAAAACTATAAATAAGGATCCGAATTTTACAATATTTATAATAAAAGATTTTAAAAACTAAAGTTATTTTTAAGGACCAAATATTAACCTGAATTGGATGAAAATACCTTTACCTAAAACTAGGTTGTAATTTTTTTTTAAAATTTGGTAGGAAATATAACTTTTATAAAATATAGTTATAACTTTCTTCAAATTTGATCGTAACTCTTTTAGAACTTAATAGAAATATGTACTTTCCTAAAACAATTACAAATTATTACTGGATTTTAAAAAAATTATAATCAAGTTTTAGCAAAGTTAGTTATTATCAAATTTTAAAAATTTTATAACCAAGTTTTAGATGAGAGTATTTTTGTCCAATTTAAGTCAATATTAAATCTTTAATTTTTAAAAATAATTTTAACTTTTAAAATCTTTTATTATAAATACTTGAAAAATCTGGATTCTTATATATAACTTTTCCTTTAAAAAATGCAGAGACGCTACTTTGGTGATTTGTACTTAGCATATATCCTTGCAGGTGAACAATGCAGGTGTCGCTCCGTGCACGGTGAATGGCGAAGCTTTATTCAAAAAAGTAAGCTTACAATAACAATCTCCCGCATGCAGTAACTAATTTTTAAGTTTTTTTAAAATTCTTTTTAAGGCTTAAAGGTTAATATAAAAGACAAAAATTAAGACTATAAAAATAAAATATTTAAATGTAAGAACAAATTATATTTTAAAAATTTTAACTTTGTACTTATTCAAAAAAGTAAGCTTAGAATCAAGATCCCCTGCATGCACGCAGTAACTAATTTTTAAGTGTTTTTAATTTTTTTAAAGCTTAAAGTTTAATATGAAAGATAAAAATTAACAATATGAAAATAAAATATTTAAATATAAAAAAATTATATTTTAAAATTTTTAACTGTATTACATAGTTAAATTTTTTAAAATATAATTTTTTCTCATAATTAAATATTTTATCTTCAGTGTTACAACTTTCACCTTTTATATTAAACTCTAAACTTTAAAAAGTAAAAAAATAAAAATAAAAAACGGTTGGAATTTTCAGTATTGCACGAGATGCAGTAAGATCTTCTAATGCAAAGGATCCTACTAGGTAAGCTTATTTCTTTGAAACACTACAAAACTTACATTTTATTTTTTATAGTTTACAAATATATTCTTAAATTTTTTTTAAAAAAATACTATTGGAATATATGAACCGTTCACGATAGATTGACACATAATCTAATAACCCAAGAGTTAAGATTAATTAATTAATTCATTAACTAACTTTATTTCATTTGAATTTTAAATTAGAAGAATCTATTTTTGTGGGTTACCATTTTTTAAAAAATAAAACTGATAAAAGGAGTTGAGCAACGTACAAATTTTAAATGTACATTAAAATTAAGGGAAAATTATAAAAAAAGATCTAAAAGTGAAAAAATTTACTCTAAAAGACTTATTATTATTGGGTTCAACTATTTTTTTTGTTAAAATCAATAATAATTAATTCTAAATCAATGGTAATAGGTCTTTCAGAATAAATATTTTTAACTTTGGATCCTTAAACATAAGTCTCCCTAAAATCAAAGTCTTCTTCCTTCAAAAAAAGAAAGAAGATATAAAAAAGAAAATAAAACAAAAAAAGAAGTTTTTTTTTTCCAAATCTTCTTTCATTCTCCTAGACTATAGTGAATTTGTTGTGAAAAAGTAGCTAAAGTTCATCCTATAATTCTAGTCTGAACTATATAAGATAGAAGATTCGTGAAAGATATGTTTATGCAAAGGTAAATATTCTAAATCTCTTCATTGGTATCAAAACTTGATTGGATAATCTATTAGAGAGAGATAGCAAAATTAAGATTTGGACAAAATATGGTTAAACAAACTAATTTTGAAGGCCAACGTTCTCACTACAAACCACTAATCAATGCAAACTATACACTAGAAATTTTGTTGAACAACTTTTTCAACAGCGCCAATTTTGTTTAAATCCAATGACAAATGACTCAAATATAGCTTCACAAAGTTGGCTAGTTGAACATGAAAATTTGTAAAACATGATCAATGACATAACTTTTGAGGTTATGCATTCTCTTTGACTACCATTGTAACACTCGGTATTTCGTAAAAGCATCAAAATGAGTTAATTATAAAAGCAAGTCCTCTGAGATGAATGATTTAAAGTTAAATAAAATTAGAATAAAATTTTAAATAATAAAAAATGATGATTTGAGTGTTGAATTGCCCAAAAATAAGAGATAGAATGGTTCGATAAAATTGCCAAAAGTATAATGGCGTTTTTGTAAATATGTACACTTTTTTAAAAATTCACATGAGGACTTTTTAAATAAAAAATTTAAGTTTTTTGAGAATTTTAGAGGCCTTGAAAATTATGAGAACCCCTGGGACAGTTAAAACCCCTTTCGGTGTATGGTTTTGAACGTCGGTTGATTCCAATTTTGACCTTTTCATTTAGAAAGGTTTTAAATCCAAATTGAGTGATTCCAAAGCCATTTTATAAACTAGAGAACCTAAATTTTATGATGGAAAAGACCGTTCTAAAAAAAGGACTAAAATGAGTCCAAAATGAAAATGCCATGAAAGCTGGACGTAAACGGCATTTTTAATGAACAATTTTTAATCTTCTTTCCTTATAAGAGGCGTCCCACTTTTTCTCTCCTCTAACCAACTTAGGGTTCTGTCCAAATAGAGAGAGAGGCTAGGAGAAAGCAACGCACAAGGAGGCTTAAGGAGGAAGAAGAACAAGGAGAAAGGTATGAAAATTCAAAATTTTTTATGGTTTAACTTTACAAACCTTGTTTTCTCTCATCCCTCTTTCTTTCCATGGTTTATTTTGGTAATATGGGGCTCTCTTGGACTTGATTTAGAGGGAGGAGGTTAGACTTTGAAAAAGGAGGTTATAACAAGGAGAAAGACTCTTGAAGAAGCTAGGAAATCAAGGTAATCTCTTTGCCTTTGTTGCTTTCTCCTCTTTGCTTCTTGTATGTGGTGGTTCAACCAAGTGAAAAGACATTAGGATGGAATAATTTCTGACTTAGAGCAAGTATGAAACCTAGGTTTTAGACTATAGAAACGTAGGAAATGCAATGAAACTTAAAGGAAAACTAGTAAAATTTAAGATAGCAAAGTTAGAGATCCTTGAACATATTCTAAATCTGGATTTTTTTCAAGAGTTTTCTAGCTTATGTGAGAGTTTATTTGAGTTCCTAAGACCTCTAGGAAGCCTTCCAAGTACCTCTTCCTTTAAGGAAAAATTGCAAACTCTGTGGGCCTAAAATGCTTTACATGTCTTGGGCAAACACACTTGGAAGGGTTAGGGAGTGTTTTAAATTTTTTCAAACTTAGTTTGGGACTATATATGATGGGAGAAGATGAGAGGAAGTCATAGGAAAATTTTTGAAGCCATAAATTGAGAGATGGAGGTATAGGTTCCATAATGTGATTTAAAGAAGCAATATGTATCTAGGCTTTTAGGAATGATTGTGTGATGGCTCTAAGGAGTCTAAATAGAGTCAAGAGACCTATATATAAGAAAAAAAAGGAGCCAAGATCTTGAATTATGGTAGTTGCTTCATTATGTCTTATGAAACTAATATGTAACCATAGAACAAAGTGTGCTTCCTTAGTGTGTATGTAATGTTATACCTTGTTTCAATAATGTAATTAGATCCTATTTGTTATGTCTAGGCCAAAAATATCAAACTTCATCTATTTGCAAGTGTGTGACCTTGAGGGGAGGAGATTAGTTGAGAAAAAAGACTTGTATTTTGCACCAAGGTAGCTCTCCACTTCTTCTTGTATGCATTCTTAGTTATATGTATGTCATTAAACGCTTGTGTGTGTATTTGCATAATGAGACATGCCATTTGATGTTGTCTTGTTGTTATGGTACCATTATATTTTCTTAAATTGCTTTTTTAATGTGAATTATTTTCTAAGAGTGAGGTGGTGCTAAAAGTTCATTGAAATGGATGAGGTGAAACCTAAAGTCCCTAGGAATAGGTGAGACAAAGCCAAAAGTTTTAAGAATGAGTGAGACTAAGTAAAAAGTTCCTAGACCAATGGTGAGACTAATCCAAAAGTCCCAAAAATAGGGTGAGGTTAAACCAAAAGTCCTTGGAGTTTGTTCTTAGCTTTGACATGTTTTTTTGGCATGAAAGTTATGGATTGAATGATTCTTATTTATATTGGATGCATATTTGTGTTCCTTGATATGATTATATGCCTTAATTGCTTATTTAAATGGGTGTTTGAGCTATTGAAATTATTTGAATCTCATCCCCTTCTCTCTCCCATCGCACCATGTCTAGGTGGTACTTAAAGAGACAAAAATGAAAGCCAAAGAGCATGATTGGCCATACTTTGACACTAGTGTAGCTTTTGATGTAATTAAATATCAAAAGATGTATGTATAAACTATTTTTGAGATGTAAGCCCTTGGGCAAATACAAAAGTACGCAAATATAATGTATGAACCAAAGTTAAAGGCAAATGAATGAGCAAATGTGATTTGACCACTTAGGAGCCCATTCTTAAATGTGTATGTATGCATGTGGCCTAGTGAGTTTAAGATATATGGTAGCTTGGACCATTTGGAAAGCTTATACATGATGTGTTTATGTGACGACCCTAATTTCTAATCATTGTAATTAAGGTTAAATATGTAACTAATAATTATGAATCGGGGTTACAAGATATTACGACTAGTTACATTCAGAAAATACAAGAAAATTTGAACCTTAATATTATTAGAGTATCAACCATATAATTACAAGTACTCACATACATAAGAGAAACAAATATTCATTTATAAGCCTTTGATTTTATTACCTATCAATTCCAATTCACAAGAATCTTCTACTAATGTTTCTAAGTCATCCCTTAAGATTACCATATGAAAAACCAAGGTCTTCTGGTTAATATAAAGGTTTTAGGATGTTCGCTGCGGGTAAATCACCCTTAGCCGCAGCCAATTCCTCTTGGTTTCACTCCTTACTTTATTACTGATTTTGCCGCAGTTAGTTGGACCTTTGCCGCTGCTAACCTACATGACATTACGGCGAAGAAACCTCTTGGAACCTACCTTACTTGCTTCTCACTATTGGTCATGACCAATTCCTCCTTTCGCCGTGGCCAATTCCTTTCTGGAATGCCTGGCTCATTTTCACAAAAGTTCATCGTGGCCAATTCCCATTTAGCTGCCACGAATTACCCTCTGAATGACTCTCAATTTTTTCTCTCATATTTTGCTGCAGCGAACTGCTCTCTTATACTCTCCCTGGACAACTTCGCCTCTATTGGCTGCAGTTAACAATATTTTGGCAATGGCGAAATGCCTTCTGATTCTACAACTCCTAAGATCTTGTCTCCTACTCCTCACTTTCTATCTAGGAGTTCTCTAGGGCTACTCTCCTACTTGTTATGAGATTCTAATATCATCTATCTAGCTAATTTGCCCCAACCATTATAACATTACTCATCCCACATTTAAAGATGGATTCTCTTACTCATTCATTGGTTTTATAACAGCAAATTTATAAATTTCTCACAATGGTCATTCAATCATGTTTTCGTCAGATAATTCATGCATTGCTAGCCCAAATCCACAATCTATATATCACATGATTTCATTATTCAAATAGTCAGTTAAAATGCAGGTTTACAAGGCATAATAAGTGTCAAAACTCATACATCCATCAACAACTAATGTGAAGCCTATTTCTCATTGGTTACATTCCATGTTATCAAAATACAAACTCCTACACTTGGCAATATAAATACATGATGATGCTATATAAAGGTTAACAAAATTAGCATTTACTCTATTCTACTCAGACCATGTGTAGCTTCCCACACCAGGCCTTAGCTCATGGATGTTCATCCATTTGCTTGCCCTTACCTTTACTCGAAGAACCTTCACCTAAAATATTTAACCCATGAAACAGGGTGAGATGCGAATTTCAATAACCAAGGAAAAATTCCATCATATATTCCAGTTTAATTAACATATATGCACGATTCCACATAAGCATCAGAAAACATACCAGTCATATCAGTAAATGAAATAATTAGGCTATCATGATTATTATCCCATACTAACAATCATATTTTCACATGTTAAAGGCCAATAACACCGGGAGAGGCCCATCCACGGCACCTACTTCTTATTGAGTACAACTAGGGCTCAGTGCATCTGGGGTTTAATTATAACCCAATGCCCGATAGAAGCACATACATGGGTGGCAGCCGCACCACAGCTCCACCATAGACTCACAAGGTCCAATCATAATACAATAGATGACTAACCAATTTATTTAGCATTTCAAATCATTTATATACAACAAATATGAAATTAAATAGATATATGCATGAAATTAATATAGTCCCAGTACCTTACTTGTAGCCAATCCTTTTAAGAGCCAATTGAATGTTACTTCAGCCTATAGATACAAAATCAAGCCATTACTATCCCTAATCACAATTTGTATAAGCAAACCTATCACTTAAAAAAAGTGTTAAGCTATATAGGATGTAACAACCAAGAAAAGGAAAGAAGAAGAAAAGAAAAGAAAAAAGAAAAAAAAAGAAAGAAGAGAAAAGCTGAAAATTTTCAAAGGGTTGAAAATTTTCTAAGTCTGCTAGCTACAGCCTGGCTATAGCGTATATACCTGTTCGCTATAGCGAGAAATGGTCTAGCTATAGCGAGAATGCTTCTAGCTATAGCGAGCTCGGGCACCCTATACAAAAACCAGGGAGTTGCTCACTGTAGTGCACGCTGTAGCGAAGGCAGAGGTCTGGGACTTATTCAAGCTCGCCGTAGCGAGGGTTATGGCTCGCTATAGTAAGGGTTAGTCCGAAAAAGCGTGAAAATAGAGAATTTAACTTTTTAAAGCGTCCCAACTCCTTCTTTCACTCTGTAACCGACTTAAGCTCACTTTAAGAGAGAGAAAAGGGCGGAGGAGAGAGAGAGAAGCCTAGAGGAGGAAGGAAGAACAAGAAAAGTAAGGATTTCCATGGCTTTTCTCTTAGTATGTTGTTCTTCTCTCCTTATCTTCTCTTTCTATGGTTTTTGTAGTAAAAGTAACCATGTTTTGAGCTTGGTTTAGAGGAGGGAAAGTGAAAAACCACTCTTGAGGATGGTTAGAAGTCATGTAGCCCTCTCTTTCTTGCTTTCTATTCTTAAGAGTGTGAGAGCTTGAGAGAGGAAGGAGAGTGGATAAGTTTCTAGTGAGAGAGAGAACTCTAACTCTTACATGCTTAGTAGGGTTGCTAGAAAGAAATCCCTAGCTTGTGAATAAGTATTCAGAAAATAATTCTATGCTTCTTGTGTGGCTAGGCTTAAGAAGAGCACTCCTATCTAGAAGTGGTTGTGAAACCAATAAGGGAGGAGACAATTGAAAAAGAAAGTTGTGATTAGCCAATAAGGTAGCTCTCTCCACCTTCTTTCATGCATAAGATGTGTGCTTACATTGTTTTGCTTGTGTGTATGTATGTTTTGAGCCATGAGAAGTATGTTAGCATGATGATGCCTCATGTATTTCAATGATGTTTTATGTGATTGTTTGGGTTTGCTTGAGTATGGAAAAGCCAAAATCCCTTTAGCCATGGTGAGGATGAGCCAAAAACCCTCAAGTTGGTTGAGACAAAGTAAAGAGTCTCCCAAAAGCGAAGTTGACTCCCAAAGAGCAATGGTTGAGTCTAAGAACCTCTTAAGTATGGGTGAGGCAAGTCCAAAATCCATAAGTGAGTGGGTGAGGCTAATCCATGTACTTGGCAAGCTTCCATATGTGATGTATGGCCTACTCACATGTTGAGAATGTTTTTCTTTTATGCATGGCCAGTTTAAATGTTGCAAATGCTTTCATTATGATTTTATATGCTAACATACCATACATACATGGTGAGACTTGTTTGCATACTATATATGTATGATTGAATGAGAGATGAGCTATTGAGATTCTTTGAATCTCACCCTCCCTCTCCACCATCCAAACATGCTAGGTGGACCAAGTGAGGCTAGAGATGGGAGCCACCAAGCTTGAAGCTAGGGAGATTAATGAAGACTTGTAAAGGAACTTCTTGTAATTATGTTGTACTTAAGACAAGGGATGTAAATTAATGATTTACATGATGTAGTACCTACAAATGCTTGTAAATCAATGTATTCATGATGTATGTATGAGAATTAGAATGATTTTGAATGAAGAAGTAAGTTTGATTATGAAATGCATAATATTAGTATAGGCCACATGTGTGTATAAGTGGGTTGTGGGATAGTGAGTTTCTCTAATCTGGGTTGTTAGACACTTGAGCCATGATTGATTGCCCATATAGATGCTTTCTCATGTGCTCAAAGAGTCCCAACGGTAGAAGAACTAAGATTGGATCCCATGAGCCCCTTTTAAATCAAGAAAATGGTCTTTTTGCCCATGATGTCCAAGTCTGACCAAATGACCTCTTCTTGCCTTGAAATTTGGCATGTGACTAAATCTTGTCTAAAGCTTTTTGGGAAGCTAAAGATCAAGTCATTTGGAGGTCTGTAGAATTCCTTATGATTTTTCAAAGTTGGTATCAGAAATTCGGATTTCCAGAAACATTGTTCATTTGGTCAGTTGGGGAATTGTGTTATCCGAGGGGCAACCGTGGTCCAATGACTACGAAATTTTATAGGCAAAAACTAGATAGTCACAGTGATTTATAGGAACTTGAATCACCTCATTTGGAGGTCTAGAGAGGAAGATATGCAATTTCGAAGTTTTAGCCCAGAATCAGTCATCCTACCAGACCCGAGGTACTATTTCATCGGTTTCCGGGAGTTTGGTTCGATGAATTGATATGGAGACATTTTTTCTCTCTAGTTAACATCCACATATTTCCATAGTGTTATCATTTGCATGCAGTGGATTTTTGTGGAATTAGTTAGACATTTTTGAAGTTCATATTAGTAAACTGTGACAGTAGCAGGAACCCCTCTGACCTTCAGATGATTTCGCATGTCAAACGCGTTATGTGTAGGATGTTATGAGTTGTATATATTTTTCCCATGAAGTAGATAGTCTAAGATTTCTAGAATGACTGAGATCATGTGCTTTCGATTTTTCTGTAATTAGCTATGAATTTTCAAACTTTGCCCAGAAATGAGGCCAAATCTGCTGAAAACAAATTTGTATGTCTCATATCCCTTTTTGCTTTCCATGAGTTTCAAGCATGTTTTTGGGATTCAAATAAGTTGTAATGGTGCGAATAAACATGAGAATGAATAGAATGAGCTCACTCGATCCACGTGACACAAAAACCCATTTTACCATGCCATAATAATAAGAAAGGGGTAGCATCTAAGGAAGGGAGATCCCACTTTTATGTTTCCCATACGTATATGAGCATGTAAGGCATGATGGGTATGAGCTAGAAATGAATGTGTTACATAGGACTACTTAGAAACACTTACCCATTCACCACTAAACCAAATTCGAATTCGGTTGCTCCTACCCCAGAAACCTCAAAATAACACTTCAAATTCTGAGTAAATTTGCACAAAAACAATACCCATATTATAAATAAGCTATAAGGGTCTCAAACTAGCAAAGAAAACATCAAAATGGAGAGTTTATATTTACCTAATAACACCTTAGTCTTAACTTACGAATTTTTACCATGGAGACATCAAATAGCAAGTTTTAGATTTTGGGTGTGGGTGAAAATACTCTAAATGAAAAACTAATCTGGTCAAAATAAAGAGAAAGAAAAATGGATTAAGTTATATAACTATTATCTTGGTTGAATCTTACTCTAAAAGTGAGAAAAGATGGAAACATACTAAGAACCCTAGCCTCTCCTTTGGATCTTTGAATTTTGTGTGTGTCTCTTGTGGTTCTACAGAATGGGAGGTGGCTATGTTAGTTTTTAGGGTTTAAGTTGGGTTTCTTATGGGTTATGGGCTGTTTCAAGATCCAACTCCAAATGGGCTTCATATTTTAACTTTGTTGGGCCAACTTTAAGGTGTTGGGTTGCAGAATTTTATTGGGCTAAACCTAGTTTTAAGAACTCTATTGTTTTGAGTCTACACAAGGTTTATTGGGCCATTTATAAGAGCCTATACAAGGTGGATCTTGGGCCTCTATCATATTGAATTAGATTGGGTCTGCACCTAACTTATTAGGCCTTCATTAGCCTCTTATTATGATCTCTTATATTAATTTAGGCCTAGATGAAATTTTTATCCCAATAAATTCTCAACTCATATTATTAATTTATTTCTCAAAATTTTCATTCACTTAACTTACTCGATTATTCTATATTAATTATTCTTAATTAACCAAAATCCATGATTAGCACCTTAATTAATTTTGAGGTGTTACAGTTTAGGCTTTAAAACGTGCTCAAGGTGTGGTAGAGTGGTTAGGAGGCCATTTGGAATAAGTTTGACTCTTGCATGATACCAAATTGCCATATTCTTGAGCTATAACAAAATCTGAACAAATGAACTAGTCCTTGCATGAAAATTGGCATGGATATAGGTCTCATCTAGAATTTTCCATAGAGCCAAAGAACATCCAATTTGGAGCTCTAAAAAATTTATTATGATTTTTTAAAGTTAGCAAAATTTGACAAAAGGGGCAAATATACTGTTTATTTGTTCAGTTGTTCTCTCTATGTCATTTGTGGGTCAAAGGGTGTCCAATGACTATGAAATTTTATAATCATAAACAAAACATGATAAGCTTTTTGTGACCATTAAGATCATCCCATTTGGAGGTCTATAGAAGGAGAACCAAAATTTTGAAGTTTCATATTAGTATTAGGGATGCAGCCAGATTTCTATTACTATTTCATCAGTTTTCATAGGCTAAACACTTTTGTTTTGGTCTGGAGTTATTTTTAACCTCTAGTTAACATTCATAACTTTCTAGAATGGTATGGTCTGTTGGGTTTTAATTTTTTATAGAATTAGTTATGAATTTTTGAAATATATATCAATAACCTATAACAGCAAACCTGGGCAATTAGACATTTGGTGCTATTCTATTGTCAATCATGGTCTAGTTGATGTGTTCATGGCTTGGAATGATTTGTAACATGTAGTTGACATTCATGGTTTTCCAAAAAGCTACATATACTTAATTTTGATTTTTCTAGAATTTATTATGATTTTCCAAAATTGATGTCAGAAATCTATAATTTGGACCTGAGAGCATCTTTGCATTTTTCTGATGTGTGACTTACAATCCGAGAAGCATGTGCTATTTCTTGATGTTCATGACTTGTATGGATCGATTATAAGTAGAGGATCATATGGATGGATTTGTATGGCCCACGTGACATGAAACAAAAATTTTGGGCCCTACGTAACACAAATTTATTCATTAAATTTATTGTTTTTCTATGTGAGAGTGCTAAATTAAGCTCTTAAAATGAAGTCAAGCATAAGTAAGAGTTTATAGAGGTTAATAAATATGGTGTCACAACCACTGTGTTCAAGCATTATACCTTTGGAAAGTTCATTCTACAACCTTTCTAATGGTATAAATTTTGTTCAATTCTAACAAGAAACAAAAAAGATATAAAGCTTTGAATTTGATAGTTTGATTAAATCAATTTCAAAAATTTTTGAAAAATGACTTTAGGGGTTAAAGATGAAATACATACCTACTTTTGGGATAGCCACGTGAGGCTTAACTTTAGCCTTAATGGGCCACTTTAAAAGCTAAAAAGAATAGTAAGATATTAGAAGACCAATGGTGAAAATTCCATAGCCTAAATCCACCTAACAATAGGCAAGTGGAACTCACTCTCCACACCCAGAGAGTGGATTTAAGATTTTTCCTTTTTTTTGGAGTTTTTAATGGCAGAACCTTGCATAAGTTCATAGGGGCAGATGTGTAGCATGTTGTTTTTTTTGGGTGTTTTTTTAAAAAACATTTGGACAGTATTGGTAAGGCATTGAGTTTAATATTGATGACAAAAATTTATAACTTACGCTAAAGGCCCTAAGTATCATAACAAGACTAAACACACACACACACACACACACACACACACACACACACACATATGAGAATAAGAGAGATGCAATGGCCTAAAAGAGTGTTATTTCCTAATATATTTATGCATAAGTTAATCCTTTGATAAAACCCATACCTAGAGATGTACATGAGGAAAATGTAAATTCTCTTAGTAAATGTAGAATATAACGTATCATAGCCTATATACAACTTAATTGTTGACTAAATCAATGTATTATGCCATAATCATATATAGCATATATACAATGATAGTATGTCATTCAGGTTGATGAGGTTGGCTCTCTTACATGATCAATTACCTTTGGCACCTATAAGAAGTGAGTAAAGATGAGATATTTATGTTCCCCATACAAGATAGTGGAAGCGCCAATATGGCAAATGAAGAACATAAAATATAAATATATTTCTTTAACATAAGGAAAAAAAAGGTCAAGATAAGTTGCAAAAAAAACAAAAAGATTGAACTCTATATTCCTACCATCCATAATACTTGTACCTATATTCAAATTCTCTTCTAGGTGCCATGGGAAACGAGCAGAATCATAAAATTCGAGTTAGGCACTATGTGTATGTAGAATATGATATATATGGTATTGATAAATCAAATCGATTTACAATCTTCTAAGATAAGAGAGATATCATAACATGCAATTTATACTGCATGTGCTTAATAACTACAATTGGAAAGTAATTAAGTAAATATCTACTTCATTGTTGTGTGAGTCCTAAAAAGGAACAAATTCTTTTTATTAATACATTTATGACTTTGATAATATTATAAGGAGATGAATTAGTGTTTGCTATTTTAGTATATATCTTATAATTATGGTAATTTAATGCAAAAGGAGTATTTTTAGGAAAGCAACTGCTTCTAATCTAAGTGATATGTTGATGAGAGGAAGATTATTCAAAATATATAAAATTATGCTAATGTCTAAGGTACTCGTTATAAAGTTGTTATGATAATATCATAAATATAGATACTGTGTATATGAGAAGAAAATTTTGAATAAGATTAAAATCAAGATGGATTAGATTGCCATGAGTATAGAATATACTATATATGGGTGGATTTAGAGCATTTAAGGCATAAATAATTGTGTAAGGTAAATCTAAGAGATGTGTCTCTTACATTGATCCTATTATGATATTTAGTGTAAAAGCTCTCAAAAGTTATGCTTAAGTGGTGACGACAGGATACTTGGAATGAAAGTCTAGATAGCAAAAAGTTTTCAATTGTTTTTCTCATTATATGCAAGTGAAAGATATTGAAATACATAGCTTGCCTATGATGGACTAACCCTTAACCCAGTAACCCACAAGTTTATATTAATTAATTAATTATTTTATTTGAATTTAAAATAAAAAAATAAATTTTGTGAGATGCAATTTTTTAAAAAAGAAATATGATAGAAGGGAGTTGAGCAACCTACAAATTTAATCGTACGTTAAAATCAAAGTCTCCATTCTTTTAAAAAAGAGAAAATACCCAAAAAAAGAAGAACACAAAACAAAGAATAATTTTCTCCTAATCTTATTCATCCACCTAGACTATGGTGAATCTACTGTGAAAAAGTGGCCAAAGTTAATCATGTAATTTCGGTCCAAAATTGTGTGAGAGAAAATTTGAACAAATTCACTTAAGTATTCCAAATCTCTTCAAATATTTTTAAATTTTAAATGATCAATTTTCTACTTTTCTATTAACAAAGATAGGACAAAATATACTATCATAATCAATATGTTCTTTGCAAATGAACGAGAATATTTTATCTCACAAACTCGATAAAATTTGATATATCATCTCCAAATCATAGAAAATAAATAAAATATTTCAAATCTTAAAAAATAATAATTGAAGAGAGTATTTTCAACTTTCAATGGTAAAAGAAAAATTTGCTTAATGCTCAAAATGAAAAGAGAATATTTGCTTTTTTTTTTAAATAAAAGTTTTGGTTATTAAGATAACTCCCATGACATCAGCATAAAAATTTTAAAAATGTATACTTATATTTTACCTTCAACTAATTAAATTATGCAATTAACTCTTTGATTTATTCACTTTCCAAAAATTCCCTATCTTTTTAATTGAAGATTATTTTTAATTAGCTTAACATTAGAGGAAAAAAAAGAAAAAAAATTACAACCAAAGATTCAAATCTTGTAAAATTTATAACAAAAGATCTTAAAAATCGAAACTACCTTTAAGGATCACAATTACTATAAGGTTATAGGGGATTTATTACTACGTTTAGGAAAATTACTATTAGGTTTAGGAAGACTCACATCTTGTAAAATTTATTATTAATTTTTAGAAAAATTTCTACCTTTAAGGATCATAAAATCTGGGTCCTTGGTTGTAATTTTTTTTTAAAAAAATTATATTTACTCACTCCACTCTTTGTTTCCTAATTATAAATTTTTTCCAAATCTACCAATTGTAATAGGTTAGATAAACATGTTGATTAAATTAATCAATTAACAGAAAAATTAGAATTTGAGATAAAAAAGACATTGAACACATTAATTTTAAAATAAAAAACTCTATTATTTTTTAATAAAAAACAAAAAAAAGTTAATTTTCAATTTATTTAATGTATGTTTGTGTTTTTTTTAACATTAGATATTATTTTGTTATATTTTAAAATTAATGATTAGAGATTATTTTGTTATATTTTAAAATTAATGCTTGATTAAATTTTTGTTTAAATTATTTCCTAAACTAGCGATATTTGAATGTGCTGTTGCAAAATAGTGGGGAACAAGTAAATCGGAATGAAGTAGTGGAATGCAATTACAAGATGTCTAAATAGTGTGTGGAAACAATCTGAAGGGTTTGAGTGTAACCTTGGAGTGTGTTTCATCATGTGCGCAGAGTTGTGGGGAATTCTATGGGGTTTGAAACTCACTTGAAAAAACAATCCAAAGAAGGTGACTATGCACACCAACTCGAAAGTTGTGCTTCTCTTGATTTGAAATAGCTGTGATGGTGTTCATCTTTGCCATAATTTGGTGATGGAAGTATGAAGTTTGCTTTACTGCAATGAGTGGTCAGCTCATATTGAGCACTCATATCAAGAGGCAAATCGATGTACTGATTGGTTGGCAAGATATAGCCATAGTATCCTTTTTGGTGTCTAAGAAATGGCACAGCCTTTCCCAGGCATAGGGTAGCAACTCCTTGAAGATGCCCAAGGTGTTTCCTTTTGGCATTCTACAATAGTTTAGTTGGTTGTTTGTTGTTTCTTTGGGGCTTGCCCTCTTACCTACTCCCAAAAAAAAAAAAAAAAACAATGTGTGGAAACTATAACTACTTCAATGCCATGAGAGTGACCGAAGCTCTTCTTCCGCTCCTTCAGTTATCCACTGCGCCTAGGATTGTTAATGTTAACCTTTGTAGTTGGACTCTTCAAGGTAAACACTTTGGACCTAATCAATTCTTGAAAAAAAAAAATTATAGGAGTACATTATATCTTTGTTATTTGATTGTTTTATTAAAATATAATAAGTGTATGGTTCTCTAATAATAATAATATAATAACTATATACTTTTTTTATAGACAATTGTATAATTCTTCAATTAAATCATATACATATCATATTATTATTGGAGAATCATATACTTATTATGTTTTTGATTGAATAATTTAATAATAAAGATATAAAGAATTGCATATAAATTTAGTCCTCAATTATTTTCATAAGAAATTAATTTGAAAAGACTTTGAATATTATTTGATAATGAAAATGATTTTGTAACAGAGAGAAAGAGAGATAATATATGAGACTTATCCTATATATTCTATTTTTTTCTTTCTCTTATAATTTTTTTTTAATTTTGAGAGAAGATCTTGTTTCAATTTGATTATATGAAAAATTTTGCCTTACATCAACATTATGTGAATAACTTTTAAACTCCATTTGTTTTTGATAGGAATTTTTGGAAGTACTTCCTTCTTCAATGTTAAACTATACCCAAAAAAAAAAAAAAAAATCAATACAATAGTATGTGGTCCTAAATATCAGTATTGTTTACTTTTTTGAAAAAAATAAAAAGATAAAATTTAGGTAAAGTTAAATCTTTATTACCATTGGCCAAAAAGAGTTTTATGTTATTAGATTATACAAAAATTTTCAGTTGTATTTATTACATAATTTAATAATAAATATCTAAAAGTTGTACTCAAACAAATTGTGCACCCATGAATTAATGGCATAATCTTAAAATTGTAATCAATTTATGTTTGAAAAAAAAAATTCAAAATGAACAATGGGTAAAAAATGATAACATTTATCTTCTTAATTATTAACATTAATTATTTTTGATAATTTTTATTTTTTATCAAGAAAAATAATTTACAATATATAATAAAAATAAAAATAATTTAATTTTATAATAAGATAAAAGTAAATTATATAAATTTCTCTTAAATTTTGTTGAAATTACATGAATTTCTTATTTATTTTTTTAAAAAACATATAAATCTCTTTTAAAACAAAAAGTTACGCTATATTTTTATCCAATTTTAAAATTATTAACTAAAATAACTTCAATTAATCTATATATATATATATTGGGTTATATTTAATGAAAACAAATTTTGTTCTTTTTGACTTTTGTTTGTGCACATTTAAAAAAAAATTATTATTTTTTATTTTAATTGGTGCATGTCAGGTTAAAATACATACTTTTATATTTAGATTAATAGAAAATATTTTAGTCAAAAATTTAAAATTAAACTAAATATATATATTTTGAAATAGAAAATAGGTCTATGCAATTTCAATAAAATTTAAAGAAAGCTCATATAATTTACTAATAGATAATTTGAAAAAGATTAGAACTTTTACAATTGAAAACACAATTAGATAAAAAGATTAAAAGAAGAAATTGAAATTAGATAATGACAATATAAATCATACTAAGAGAAGAATAAGAAATAAAAATTATCTTTAGACCTTAGTTATTATCTTTAAACCTTAGTTAATATATAATAACTCAATATATAACTGAAAAAAAATTTAAAAAGTTTAGTTTTCATTATTTTCCTTCTTAATTAACTTCTTGTGTTTTGCAATACATACAAAACGAGTGGGCAAAAGGAGTGTTTAATGACATTAAAAGCCTCAAAATAGAAAATGTGAATGAGGTAGTGAGAGAGTTTTTAAAAGATTACAAAGAAGGGTCGTTGAAAGCCAAAGGTTGGCCAACTATTCTTTCTGCCAACGTAGTCTCAAAAACAGTGCTAAAAGAATGGTGGGTAAGAAGTATCCTAGTTTCCGAGCAAACTCTGCATGCCCTGGCTTTGTCAAGAGTGATATGACTTAGAACTATGGATTCTCAATTGTTGATGAAGGTGCTGAACATCCCCTCAGGTTAGCACTTTTGCCTCATATAGGTCCCATTGGTCTCTTCTTTGATAGAGACAAAGAGACACCCTTAGAAGAATGAACACTATATTTATCTTTTAGTAATATATAATAAAGCTTAGGAGTCATGTAAATTTATGAATTTCTTGTGTCTTGGATTATGAAGGTCACTTATAATAATGAATATTGTCCTTTTGGCTTTGTTTAAGGGTGTTTTCTTTTATGTCCACATGGTTTGTAATAAGGGAGAATTGGAGTTAAGAATCTAAAATTAAAAATATTTATTTTAAAAGATTTATTGTCATTGTTGTAAAATAGATTATCATTGATTTTAAGTAAAATTCTCTAAACCTGATAGTAACAAGTCTTTCACAGTAAATATTTTTAACTTTGGATCCTAAATTCTAATTCTTTCTTATAATAATACTACTTCTGATTTTATATATATTATGAAATCATTTGGATAGGCTTCCACCCCATACCTTTTTATTTTTTTTGTGGTTATATAGAAGGCACAAGGCTTTATAAGGAGTTGCAAATAGGAAAAGGATCAGGGTAGAAATTAAACCCAGGTACGTCAAATTTCTCTAACCCTAAAAATCCGGAAGTGCTCTTTGGGTAAACTTTACTTCCCAATAAAATCGTCTTTTTTTTTTTTTTTCATTCTATTGGACGAAAGGTGATTCTATAAGCATGTTTGTTTGAAATTTTAAGAAGTGGAGTAATAAAATTTGTTATTGTAAGTTTGTTGTGATATTTATATTGGTGTATGAAATTGTTAAGATTAATTATTAGCTGAAATATATTTTTAATAAAAATAATTGTTTCAATCAGATTTGACCAATAACTCAACAGTTTTATTGGTTCAATGTTGGTCCTAATTTTGATAACAGTTAAAGTAATGTACGTGGATAGTGAATTAGGACAATTCTGCTAACCTACTTAAGTTCGACTCTATTTAATTTGAATTTAAACTTTATTTATAAATTCAAGAGTAAATTTAGACAAAAATTTAAACTCAATTTTAAGAATAAATCTCTTGGAGTTTCATTTTACAAACAATGTCGGCCTAATCAGATCGATTCAATTATATATAAAAGAGGGAAATTAATCATTTAATTCTTATAATTTATCTTAATTTCTCATTTGGTTCTTATAATTTCTTCTTTTTGAATAAGTCTTTACACTTTCTTACATTTTAGTATTAATTCTTACCGTCAGCAAGTGTTATAACCCCGTTCATCTTAGTCTGACATAGCAAATGATAAGGTGACACGGAGAACTAAGATGCATCTGACTTGCCACATGGCCGCCACACACGCATCACATACTTCTCACTTGGTGCAAAATACCAAAGCCCAGCACAGCGTTGACCCTAGAAGGAAAAACACCAAGCGGATTGGAAGCCTCCATAACGCGGACAGGTTCACTGCATACTTATCAGAAATCTGCTTCTCACAAGCCGATTAAGGTTCCAAGCCTCCATAACATCTTCCTCTGCATATTAGCAAGAAATCTTCAGCAAGCTCCTTTCCTCTGCTTTCATTCTTTAGATTTCGTGGATAGCAAGGTCCATTTTCTCCATCTCGTGCACCAATTTTTTGTCCCATTTTGTGGTGCTGTCAGCCACTTCATTTGTAATGTGTGATCCGATTATATTTTGTCTGAGTATGAAGATATTGATTGGCAATAGTATCCATTTTTTTATGTCCTTGTGGTACTGAATGAGTAGTGATTAATTTATGCAGTAGCTTTGTTTGTTTAGGTGCTGTACAGTCCCATATATGACAGTTTTGATTAATTTGTTTGTAAAGAAAAGAAGCATTCTGACATCTAGTAAGAGTTTCTCAAATGCTGTCACATGCAATTTATGCAGTATTGATTATTTAATATAAAATCACTCTGTTGACATGCTGTCACATGCATTCTGAGTTTTTGACCACTAAAATGCTATCATTCTGCTGATTTTGACTTTTGAAGAAGCTGATTATTTTCAGCTGTGCAAATAAAATGAAAAGGACAAGCCTTAAACCTATGAAGACGTATAGTTTTGACAAGATGAGGTTTTAAGTTTAATGAGTGCTTCAGCTAAATGATGAAAGGATAGTTAAGTGTCTTCATTTATTTATTACCATGTGCTTTACGCGAGACAGAAGAGAGATAAATACTTCATTTATCATATAGAATAATTTTTATAAATATTCCATGTTGATTCTTTGTTTGTAATTGAACATATGCAAATAGGTCTCCAAAATATTATATTGCTAGTTGATATAGTGCCCACTAGTAGGGTCCATATATTTTAATAGCCAAAATAGAAGTTAAAGAACTAACACTTTATCTTATTTTATCTTATTTCATGCAACATTTAGGTTTTTCATATTACCATAACTTTAAAGAATAATTATATGTCTAGTTGGGGCCACTGGTTTTTTAGATATCATTTGAAGCTAACTGCGAGAAACAAGGACAAACTTTCATTATTTAAGCATTTGGATACAAATCTTACTGACCATAAATACATAGCATTTTTCACTTTTTATAAAATTTGTGGACTACCTCCAATTTTGTTTTGACCAATTAGATATATACTTATTTGCAACATTACAACCTGACATATTCGATGCAACTAATGAAGAGATGTTTGTAGCTAAGGAGGATGTGCAGGTAGATAATGAAGAGATGCTTGCTTTTGGAGAGACAAAGAGAAATACAGATGGCAGCACTACGGATATTCGCTTTAATGAAAGTGAGGATGAAATTGATTATGACTATTTTGACCAATACATGGACAAAAATGTGGTTGAGAAAGTTGGTGAAGATAACCATGTAAATGATATTTCGTACCTAGCTATCATAAATCATTTGATATATTACCTTCATCTATGAAGCTTGATATAGATGTAGGGTCAATTCCAAACTATTATGATATTGATTAGTTGCATTTCGACAATGGTTTAGAGTTGGATGAAGGCAATGTAAATAGTAGGTACATCCAATGTAACCCCACTAAGATGCATAAGGACTTTAGTTTAAACTTGGAATGGAATTCACATTGATTGATCAATTCAAGGAAGCTATGAAAGAGTGATCATTGCTCAATGATTATGATATTCAATTCCCAAAGAATGATAATTTGAGGTGTAAGGTGGTGTGTAGGCTTGTGTGAGTGGTTGATGTTTGTTAGTAAGGTTGGGGGTTCCATGACATATAGACTGAATATGTTTAATCCTAGACATACTTACAAGGTCACATTTAATGCAAGAAGGGCAACTTTAAAGTGGATTGTTAGTAAAAACACTTGTGTCCATTAAGTCTAACAAAAACATGAAGTTGGCGAATGTTATATCCTTAGTTAGAGAGACTTGTGGAGGCATGAAAACTTCCAATCATTAGTTTGTTTAAATGGATTTGAACTTCATGATGACAAGATTTGCTAACAACAAGATCAAAGTAGAGAAGTATAAGGATAAGGGGATTGTGTGCCTGAAGTCAATGAGAAAGTTGGATAAGGAAGTTTAGGAGCCAAGAAAGTGGATAATAAAATGGGCTGGAGCTATGAAATATAAAGTGTCACATTACACTTGTGAGTTCATGGTTGGTCTCGATGCAAGAAGTTGTTTTTGTAAATGGAAGGCATTGATTGGATTATTGTGTAGGTTTGTGATTAATTCATTGATTTATTAATTAATGAAGAAAAGTATTTAAAGTACAAACTAACGTTGCTCAATTATTACCTTGCAAGCATACAATTAGTTGCATATACGCCAAGAGGGAGGATCCACATGATTATGTGCATAAGTACTTAAGGCACTAGTCTTATGGAGCATGTTATTGTCCCATTGTACAACCAAGAAATGAAGAAAACATATAGGTTGAAATACATATGGAGCCAATGGAACCTCTAACATACCATAACAAACCAGTAAGACCAAAGAAGTTAAGAAGGGCAACTCATGAGTCTGCAACTTTAACAAGGTTAGAAAACTCAAATCTTAGATGTGCTTATGGTACTTATGGTCACAACAAGAGAACTTGCAAGCAACCATTAGCTCAAACCAGCATGCCATGTTCCCCAGAGTCAATAAATGTAGCCCTATAAGTTAGTAGCCAGCAATAGAGAACTGGTCTTGTGAGAACAAATTGGTTAGTAGTCAGTAAACACTAGTATTTTTTGACTTTTTGTATATTGTGCTCTATGTGTGAGCCATTTCTACTTGTATTGTGAGGTCCCATTTATGCTTGTATTTGTGGTCGTAGTAATGACATTGGTTTTTGTATCTAACTTTGTGAACTACAAGTAGAAAAGTATAATAGATCTAGTTTTGTATTTGGTTCATCTCAAATATGTACACCAAGTTGTATCTAACTTTGTGAACTATTGCCTTTTGTATTGTGATCCCATGTGTGAGCTATTTCTTTTTATATTGTGTAATCTCGTTGTTTGAGATCTTGATTTGCAAAAAGGTATAACAAATCTACTTCTCTTAGCACATTACATATAAGTGTGTTTCTCCTAGGACAAATATGGTTCTGCAGTGTATAACCATGAGGCATAATTATTCTGTGCTTTAATTAGAATTACTAAAAAGAAAAAAAAGTATATAGTAAAACATAAAATTAACATCTTCAAAGACAATGCTAGATAAGGATAATCTTATGTTCCCTAGATAGACCAAAGTCCTACAACGTTGTTAATTGCTAAAAATAAATCTTTATAAGGATAAAAGAATGGCTGCTTGTACATCTTGAATAATTGCAAGGGAAGGTAATAATTAACAACTAGAATAACGCATTCGGCTTCTCTCCAGTAGCACGCGAAGGTTACGTCTATCTTGTCTAGTGAATCTAAGTTGTCCAACAAATTCGAGCGCTATCATCATGCCATGCATCCTGGGCTTTGAAACACAACATTTCACTTTAATGAAATGCTACGTTTTGACTCAGCTTTTCCTCCAATGAATTATGGTTGTCGCTTGCTCTGCTTCCGGATTATAAAACGTTGCCTCCCTACCATCTTCACCCTCTATGCAGTGTTTGAAGCAGGAAACCCAAAACGCGACTCTGCCTTGCTCTTAGCTGCTAGCTGGGAGAAATCATATGGCGATGGAGATTCAGCCAAAATGAATGGTAAGTTGCCTTAGATTTGGAAGGAACAAAGGAATCAAATGCTTCTTGTTGTTGTTGTTGTTATTATTATTATTATTATTATTATTATTATTATTATTATTATTATTATTATTATTTTCTCTCACAAGTTTAGTAAGTGTTGCACATATGGGAATTTGTGATGAACTTATGATATGAGAGAATGCAAAGTTTACAAATTGAACCAGCTAATGGTGTTATCTTCTGAATCTCTTTGCCTCCATTTTTCTCTACAAAAGCTAGACCAATGGTGGGAAGCTAATGCATGCCTACTTGTCTCATATTGTGGTTTTGATTGTGCCTTTGCTTGCTAGTATGTGTTTGGTAATGCACATCATCACAAATATTTTCATTATTTTTTTTCTATAATTTGGTTTCTATTTATCAAGAACAGTTAGGGTTGATTAGATTCTCTCAATGTAAGGCTTCATTATATGATTTTTATGTCGTTGTTAAGTTTCGTGTTTCACTAGGGGTTCTCAATAAATTGGATTTGATTCTTGGTAGAGATTAACCATTGCACATGTAAGATCTAAATTATCCTATTTGAACTCTTTTTTGGTCATTGAACAAGCATTCTCACCTACAATGTGTTAAGAGAACTCGTAATGTCTAGTTTTTTGAAAAATGACAAAAATGAGTCAGTTTCTAAAGGAAGTCCCTTGGATAGAGAAGTTTGATGCCAACTAAAATTAGGATCAAATTTTAAATTATAAAAAATGAGGATTTGAGGTTTAAGATGTTTGAAAATTAGAGCCAGATGAGCTCAAAAAATTTGCCAAAGAAAGTAAAGGCATTTTTGTAATTTCTGAAAAAATTTGAAAACTTACAGAAAGGATTTTTAAATGAAAAATTTGAACTTTCTGGAGTTTTCAAAGGCCCTAAAAGTTACGGGAACTCCTAGAGCAGTTAAAACCTTTCAGGTGAGCGAGTTTGGCAAATGGTTAACTAAAATTTTGATCAAATGGTTTGTAATGTTTTCAGATCCTTTTTAAGTAATTTCAAAGGTAATTCTTATAAATAAGAGCCTAAGGAATATGATAGAAAAGATCAATTTTGAAAAGGAGTTGAAATGAGCAAAAATGACGAAAGTGGAAAATGGGGACTAAAATGCAAAAAAAAAAGTTGCTTTTTGCCTCATAAATCATGTCTAGCCCCTTTCTCCTTCTCTCCAATGATGTATTTCTAATCTGAAATAGAGTTGAAGCTGACCCAAAGACATGCACCATGAGGGAAGAGAAGAAAGATTTAAATGGGTAAGAATTTCTAGTTTTTCATATCTTTTGCTTCATTAAACATGTTTCCCTCTTCCTTCTGTCTCTTTCTATGGTTTTGTTGAGTGATATGGTGTTGGTTTATGGTTGAGTTAGGGGAGGGAAGAGAAGAATTGGGAGAACTCTTGGGAGCATGAGAAAGAGCTCTTAGGATGATTGAAAACAAGGTATGTGACATGATGTGATTTTGTTTCCTTGTGCTTTTCCTTTTCTCTTGAATTTTGGCTAAATTTAGGGATCCATGTACAAGGTTTAGTTCTGATTCAAACATGATAGAGGAAGGAGTTTTGAAGCCTAAGGAACCTAAAGGAAGCAATAGAATGCAAAAATAAGCCATAGAAATCAAATTGTGTCAATTAGGGAAGTTGATATGTAAATGGAAATAAAAAACTTCCTAAGGTTAATTATGTTTATGTAAGAGTATAAACAAGGTCTTGAGATATCTAGGAAGCTTCCCATAAACCAACCAATGCAAGAAAGTAAGCCAATTCCATGGGTCCTTGTGTGAGTGTATGGTTTGGCCACTTTGGAGTTTTCATGCCTAGGGAATGAATTTTTGTGTTCTAAGGAATTTAGAGGCCTATATATGAATTATAAGAGTTAGGGGAACTAATGGTTTGAATTTAGGAGGCTTGGTTTGAGAGTTGATATTTTAAGGTCTCAATTTAGCCATAATGAAGCAACATAGGCTTGGGCTCCTTATAATGAGTTTATGAAGGCTTCAATGAGTTTATGTGGAGCCAAGAGGTCTAGAAAGAAAGGAAATGGGGAGCCAAGATCAAGATTTAAAGTAGTTACATCATGGTGTCCTAAATGAGCATTATGTGTAACTTAGAGCCAAGTAAGCTAGCTTAGCCTTCCTTGAAGCTAGAATAGGTTCATAAGCCTAATTTATGTCATGTTTATTGTGTTTAGGCCAAGAGAGGCAAGAACCCCCTTCTTGTGTGTGCATGGTCGAGATGGAGTAAGAGAAAGGCAAAGAAAAGTTATGAATTTTACTTCAAAGGTGGCTTTCTAACCTTTCACTCATGTTTGTGTGTGGATGTTTTCTTGCTTTGGATGCTTATATGTGTGTTTGAACTATGAAAGGTATGCTTAGCTAGTAGGGACATGTGTGGTGCCACTTATGTGTCTTAAATTGCTTTTATGTGTGTATGAGACTTGCATAAACTTGGTGATGCCAAAAGTCCCTTAATAAAAGTAAAAATGAGCTAAAAGCCCCTTAGCATGGATGAGATAAGCCAAAAGTCTCAAGAGGAGTGAGGCTTAGTCAAAAGTCCAAAAGCAAAATGGGTGAGGCAAGTTCAAAAGTCCTAAGAGAGATGGGTGAGGCTAATCGAGGTCTTAAGAGTTTACTTTGATGTGTTTGAGATTGTGAAATGGAAATTATGTTCTTGATATGCATATGTAGTTCATGGATCATGGATGACATCCCTTTGCATGAAAATGCATCCATTATGTATGATTGAAAGTGTAAAGGGCTATTGAGATTTTTTAAATCTCACCCCCTTCCTTATCCCAACTCAACATGTCTAGGTGGTCCAAGTGAGTTAAGAGATGAAAGCCACTACACTTGAAGATGAGAGAATGACAAAAGAGTTTTGTTATCTAGCCATTTATAACCATATTGTTGGCAAATGATGTATACATGTATATATGATGTATGTATGGAAATTGAAAGCATATGAATGAGAATGGATGTTTTTGACATTGAGATGCATTGATGTGATTGTAAGATCATGTGTAATATGGCTTGTGGCATAGTGAATTTGAGTTTCATGGCTTCTTGAATCAGTTGGCATGTATATTTAGGATATTATAGAGCTTTTAAATGTGTCCAAGTGGTCTTGGTTCAAGGGGAAGACCATTTGGCACCAAATTGAACCATTTTAGGACCAAAATGACCAAATTTGTGAGCTAAACCCTAACTTGATGAAAAGAATGATTGTGAGGCTAAGATTTTGCACACATATAGATCTCATATAGAGCTTTTTTCTGGTCTAAAAACCACATTATTTGGAGGTTTATAGAATTTATTATAATTTTTCAAAATTCAATAAATTTTGTATATTGGTATGAGTTACTGTTTGTTTAGTTAGAATTATTTTCATGTCCTCCAAGGGCCAAATAAGGTCCAATGGTTGGGAAATTTTACATCAAAAATCTACACATTCATAGTGACCTATAGCAATTAGAAGCATCTCATTTGGAGGTTTGTAGAGAGAGAAATGATTTTTTAAAGTTCTATGTCAGTACTAGTGGTACCAACTGAGTTCAAGTATTATTCCATATATTTTCATTAGCTTAATGTTATTTTCTTGGTCTAAAGTTGTTTTTTCCTCAAAGTAGACATTTGTATCTTTCCAAATTGGTATATTTTGCCTAAATTGGATTTTTGTGGAATTAGTTATGAATTTTTGAAATTCATATTAGTAAATTGTCTCAGAACTCCAGGACAGCCGAATCTACATTGCTGTTTTCATGGCTTGGAACTATTTTTAACATGAAGTTAACATCCATGGATTTCTAGAAAGCTATAGTTTGTTGGGTTTCAATTTTTCTATGATTAATTATGAATTTTCAAATTTGATAACAGAAACTTAGTTTTGGAACCCGAGATTGATTGTTGAAATCGTGGGGAAAAGCTTGAAATTCATGTTTCTTGTTAGATTTTGTGATGAATATGAGTTGCTATGATATGTTAGGAATATATTTAAGTTGGGGAAGAATTAAATGACTCATATGTTAAGAGTTGGACAATTTTGGTTACCATTTGTCTATTCTCCCGTTGCCTTGCAAGTGCATATGTGATAAAACCATGGTAAAGTCCTTTAATTACATAAATTGAGATGTATGAATATATGGTGTTACAGAACCTAGTTTTACCTCCCTCTTCCCTATCCTTGCCTTTGTAAATGGTCTGACTCAAGATCTGAATTAGAAGCTTTGCACCATGCCAATAGACGAGATTCCTTTGTTCCTTAATAAACATTGATCTTAGATGTAAAATCAAATAATGAAAGAAGTTGTGGAGATCTTTATTGACTTTTTTTCATTTGTCTTAGATCTTTAGGTGTTGTTATCTATTTGTTTCCAATTAACAATCCTAAATCCTGATGACCCTTTGGTCCCTAAAATTGCCCCCATGTACAAGGCAAGCAGGGACAAGTATGAGTCAATTGTAAGAAGTTACACTGAGGAACAAGTATGGATGGATTAAGGTCCTCCACTTGGAGATGTGTAACACCATAATTTCTATCTCATTTCATATTATATCTATGCTTCCCATTATGCATCTCATGGAAGAACCTAGAAAAATAGCATAAAAATAATGAATATTTTTGCGTTGCGTCGCGTATAAAAATTCTATTTGATGTCACGTGGACCATGTGAACTCATACATCACATTCTTATATTTAATTATATGAATACAACTCATTTGCATCACCAAAAGTGGCCTACATATCAAGGAACTCAAAGGGAAGCATGAAATATTCATATTCATTTTCAACTAGATTTTGCTCATTTCTGTCAATAATTTTAGAAAATCATAACTAATTCTAGAAAAATAGAAATCATGTATTCTTTGCCATTATAGAAAGATACACATGTCTAAATTATTTTAAAAATATGTCCCGACCATAACATCCAACACAGAGGACATTTGACATTTGAAATGGTCCAGAGGTCAGGCTGTCCACTGGTGTTGTCACAGAATTCTGTAGCAAACTTCAAAAATGTCCAATTAATTCCTCAAAACTCTAATCCATGAAAACGATACCAATATGAAAAGCTGTGGGTGTTAGCTAGAGGAAAAAAATAACTCCAGATCAGTTCAGGTATGCCCAGACCTCGAAATTTAATCAAACAGTAACTGAGGTCGGGTGGAGTTCCTAATACTGGGCAAATTCTTTGAAAATTCATATCTCCCTTTCTAGAACATGGTGCTTCCAGTTGGCACAAGCAATTGGGAATATCTAGTTTCTCTATATAAAATTTCATGGCAATTGGACATCATTTGAGCCCTGTGTGATAGATTTCATTTTTGGACCTGAGTGAACAATGACATTACTAAAATTAGAAATTTTGTCAACTTTAAAAATTCATCAAATATTCTATAGACCTCTAAAAATTATGTTCTTTAGCTTTTCAAAAAGCTCTAAACAATTTTTAATTGCATACAAAATCTTAGATCAAGAAGAACTTATTTGGATAAAAAGTGATATAGGATTCTAAATTATTAAAATTTAGCTCCATATGGGATACCAAAATGTCCAAATAGTTTTCCTTAGGGTTTGGTACCTCTTGGGCAAGTCTAAAAGCATAACTAGGACTTATGTAAGTCGCCAAAATGGTCCTAACCCTTATGCCTCTCATTTGATTATCTCACCCACACTTATACACATTTCCATAACATTATTCAAGATGCTACATTGAGATAAAAGCTCATTTTACATTCTAGTATTCACATGCCATAATTTCTCACTTCTACCTGATACATTAACACATTTATATATATTTATGACTTCATAAAACATGTACAACTATGGATTACAATATATGCCATTCTTATAGCCTTAAAGTAATAAAATTTTTACATTTTAATGTCATTCCTTCATCTCTCATGTGGTTGGCTCCCATTACCTTATTCTTTGGGTCCACCTAGCATATTAGATTATTGAAAAAGAGGGAATGAGATTTAAAGAATCCCAATAGCTCATCTCCCATTTAATCACACATAATATATGTAAAGCAAGTCTTGAAAATGCATGCATGGATATAATAGATGACATGAACATTTAAGAAGCAAGCTTAGCATGTGAATAAGTCATACAAGGCATCCAAAGGCTTGTCAAGTGGATGGATTGGCCTCACCCTTTTTCTCATAGATTTGGGACTTGCCTCACCCATTCTTTAAGAGATTCTTAGACTCAACCTTGCTCTTGGGAGTCCATCTCATTTTGGAGACTTCTTTACTTTGTCTTAACCAATTCTAAGGGTTTTTAGTTCATCCTCACCATGGCTAAGAGTTCTTGGCCTCTCCACACTCAAGCAAACCCAAACAAACATCATAACATCATTTAGAAACATATTATGTCATCATAAAATCATAGCATATGAAATCATTCTAGCATACTTTTATTGGCTTGAAAATACACATACACACATTCTAAGACAAGCTAAGCACACATCCATACATGAGAGAAGGTGGAGAAAGCTACCTTGGAAGCAACCAAACACTTTTGCCTTTGAAAGAATGCTCCCTCTTTCGGCCTCACACACACAAATGTGTGGGGATGATTTCCCTTGGCCTAGATACAATTTGTGGAAGCTAATTAGGTTCATGAACTCAATTCTAAGGCCATACAATTTGCTTAGACACTATCTTGACCTATAAACCTCATTAGGGTTCCAAAATGGTACCTAATAAAGCAACACCCATCAAATAAATTCTAAGCTCCATTTTTTCCTTTCAAATATGATTCTTGACTCCTTTTAAGCCTGTTGGAGTCATTACACAATTAAAATAAAGAGTCTAGCCATATGTTGCTTTTTTAAGTCATTTTATAGACATAAAGCACCAACTCACTTTCTATGTTTCTAAATTTTTCCCAAAGCCTCCCCTCATTTTCATTCATCATATATGACATAAGAATGGGCTTAGAAAAATTTAAAACTTTCCCTAGCTATGCTATCTCATCTAGGCCAAAACTAGGAGCATTTTTGGCTTCCATGGAGTTTGGTTTGTTTTCTCAAGGGAAGATACATATGGGAAGCCTCTTAGGGATCTTAGGAACTCAATTAAACTCTTATTTAGGCCTAGGAATCATTGTAGAAAATCAGATTTTACAAGCTGCACTTGAAACCCGAAATTTTACGTCTTAAAATCTAATAGCTAGTTTATTATTTTCTTTGCATATTCTTGTTCTTCTCCCTCAAATTCATAAGATTTACCCTTGGTTTGGTTGAAAACTTAACTCCTTAAGGTTGACCATATATGAGTCAAAATACTCACAAGAGAAGGGAGGAAGAAGATCAAGTGGAAAGATTGCATGATACCTTGATTTCCTTGGTTTTCCTTGCTTGTTCTTTGCTTTCCTTGGCTTGCTCACTTAAATTTCAAAATTTCCCCTCTGTTCTTCTTTCAAAATATCCCTCAAAAATTCAGAAAAATCATGGGAAAGAAGGGGGAAAAGGAGGAGAAGAGATTGGCTAAGAGAAAGCATAAAAAATAAGCAAATTTCCATACCTTATGCCTCAAATTTCTCCTTCTTCTTCTCTCCCCTTGATGCGCCTAAACCCTAGCCTTCTTCTCTGAAATTAAAGAGAAAAATTTGAGACTAAATGAAGGAGAGAGTGGGGCCTCCTATTTATAGGGGGAGGAAGATACACTTTTCAAAAATTTTCATTTTGCCCTTTGTTCTTGGCATTTTTGTTTCTCTTTTGTTTTAGCTCATTTTTTAGAACTGTCTTTTCCATTATAAAATTTAGATTCCTAATTTAGTAAAATGCCTTTGGAATCAGTCAAATCGAGGCTAAAACCTTCCCAAATGGATCCATCAAAGTTTAGGTACATCGACATTGGAAAACGTCCACTAGAGGGGATTTAACTGTCCCGGGGCTTCCCATGGTTTTCAAGGCCTCTGAGAACCCCAAAAAACTCAAAAATTTCATTTAAAAATCTCTCTTGTGTGAATTCCAAAAATTGCTCAAAATTATGAAAATACCATTACGTTTTGTAAGATTTTCGTCAAAAATTTTTTTTTCTAGTTCTGTTTTTCTTTCTGTCTGAGGCTAAGATTCTCATTTTTAGGAGTCTAGAATGTTATTCAAATTTTTTAGGACCTTAACTAATTCATTTTAGGGGACTTGCTTTGAAAATCTGCCCATTTCTGTCGTTTAACAAAAATCAGACATTACAAGATGAATGGGGGGAAAATATATTCCCTTGTTGCTTGTATTGCAAATGTTATTTTTAAAACAGTGAAATATGGTACAATTAAATTATTATTATTATTATTATTTAAATTACCCTATTTTGACTGTGCAACACAATTTGTTTTAATCAATTTATGAACTTTAACCTTGCATAAAGAAATCAAGGACTGCTCTTAACTATTTATTTTATAGGTTTTGACCCCTTACTCCTGGCACTATGTAAGCTTGATGCTTTTATCCTAGGATTCTTGGGTTTGAGTTTGCAATCTATGTACAAAAGAGAAGAAAGTTGAGTCCTTTAGTTTGACTATCATGGGTCGTAAGATATGGGATGATGCTTTGTGTCATTAGGGGCAATTGCTGTAGCTAGATTAAAGAATGCAAGTTATGGTGGTGCTTTGTGCATATGGTACTATAATGTTTCAATTTTAAATTTTTGATAACTTTCTAATTTGCATTGGACTTGGTATCTTGCTTGTATTAGACTATGTGAAACTTAATATTTAAACGCTTGTGTTGTATATAGTATGGTTCAAGTACTGCATTATAGTTAGAATAATTATTCCATTTCATGGTTTAATCACAGTTCAAGAAGTTGCTTATTACTAACTTTTGGAAGATTGATGCATGAACATGATGACCTATAATGTTGTTTGAGCATTGTTTGTTTAAACAAATGAAGACAAAATTGCATAGGCTAGTTACAATATCTAAGCAACTTCATTTCTAGAGGTTTCAAGCTGAGAAATTAAAGATATGTTGTGCATTGTACAAATGGTATATTTCCTAGTTTGAATGGAGTGGTGTGCTATATCATTAGCTGTGGAGACTTGTCACCCACAAAATAGGAACAAAAATGGGGAAAATATCATTATGAGGTCCAAAGGAAAAATTTTGGCAATGAAATTAAGAATCATGTGCCTTTTGTAAGCTTTTATAAAATAAACTAATGTATTAATTATCTTCTTTTGTTTCCAAGGAGACAAATGTAATTTGGTGTGATTTTAATGAAGGCAAATATTGAATAAAATGACTTCTTTTGTTTGTCACTCTTTTTTGTGGTTAATATCACAACTTTGTGAAATACAAGTTCCAAAATATGACTACGATATACAAAATACACAAAATCTATATCATGTACAATTTTCAAAATATAAGTTTCATATAAAACTTCCATAAATGTTATATGCTATATCACTTCCAAAATATGACTATCACAAAAACTCCAAAAAAGCTATATCAAGCACAATGTGCAAAATATGCATTTGTATCATATACCAACGCTTAATTGATGTTTGAGAAATTTTCACTAAATTGCATTGCTTTAAGTGATGGCATAGGATGATCTAGAGGTGCTACATTGCAAAATGTCCTATAAGCATAACATAGTAATTGTCAATAATATGGTTATCATATAAATTAAATGCTCTTGCCATTATCATTTGGGTGAAAGTCAAATCACCCTTGTGGACCTGTGGTTGTGCAAAAGGCACCAACGGTGCTAAGCTTGATACCCTAATAGACATCGAGCTAGGTGTTAAGGTTAATACCCCAACAGACATCTGACTATGCGCAAGATTACCTTGTAATAAGTACTCATAAATACTAAATCTTTATAAAAAAGTTATAAGTTGACATTTATACATACCAAAGATCGCTGTACTTGTGAATTTTGGACACTTGGACCTTTTCTTCTTTTCCTACCATGACACTCAAGACAACTCTTAATGCGGTTCCTAGTTTTAATACCAATTCACTTCTTGAAACCCTTGGCTTTTTTTATACAATCACTTGGTGATAATGAGGTGGAACCACCTTCACTCGCTTCACTTTTCTAACTCAATTGAAGCTCTGTTACCTATTTGTCCAACATAAACATAATGTGTCAATTCATATTATAAAAGCAAATATTATTAGTTAGGTTGTTGAAATTGCCATGGCAAAAAATAAATAAATAAAGTTTGCACTAATTTTATTTGTTAAGGAAAAACAACAATTTTTAATTATTATAAACTAGGTCAACACAAAACATGGCAATTAAAAGATGACTTTATTAACCTATTTAGCCAATTAGATATAACTTCATTCACTAATGTAAAAGCTTTTTCACATTCTGACGCTTTAGATGCTATTCTTATTAGTATGGGACAGAGTTGCTTGTATCGCCGCTTACTTTCCAACCTTATATCTCCTTGAACTTCCTTTCCCTTCACATCATATATGATACCACTTCTCACTTTCTTTGTCCATCTTTTGAGAATATATTGATTTGGAAGTGTTTTAATATCCTTGTAATCAAACACTTTTAGAGCATGGCTGCATAGTATTCCGAAGGACTCGAACTTCATACAACTATAAGATATCGACTTATCTAAAGGATTAAATACCACTCTGTAATCTCCCTTTGTGCAATCTCTCTCTATGCAATCGGTATCTATGCAATCTCTATTCATATTGACCATAGAAACAATGAATTCAATTTGGGGTAGAATTTCATTCTTGTGCTTTATATAGGCAGCTACATATCAATCAAACTTCTCTTGGAACAACCTAAAGATAGTAGGTGTGTAAAGTTGAAGCAGCTAGTTGCTTCAACATAATTGAATGTTCTATTTTCAACCTTAGGATTTTTTGACGTGATTCAAACTCACATTGTAATTCATTATACCGCTTGTCTTCTATCACCCTCTTAAATGTCTTAAAAAATTTAATGATGTCTAAATCTAGGTTTATGAAACTTTCAACATCTGAATTTAAGCTTTTGCTTAATTGGATGCTTCACATGCCCATGGTGATAGCTTTTTTCATGTAACAAGCTGCCTATTTTTCTTTCATATTATACATATGACTTAGCTAGTTATTATCTTGAACACTATAATTTACCAACAACTTACTCCATTCTACCTCGAATTGCGCTTCCTTATCATACTTGTACATGCATCTCTTAAAGTTTCTTTAGAAATGGTATCCATATTTCATCAAATAGCTTAAATGCTTCTTGCCATTTTACATCAAATGCCATGTGCATAATCCATGGGACACATTAGGCATCACATCACATAATGCTTTGGCCATTGCTGGATCTTGATTAATAAAAATAGTTAGGGATTTATTTTGTTGGTGACAAGCCAAGAAAGTCTTAAAAAGCCATTTAAAAGACTCCGTTATTTCATCGTATAGCAATGCTGCCCCAAAAATCACTATTCTCTTATGATGATTAAATGCACAAAATAGAGTAAGTGGTCAATTTGTTTTATTAGTACAATGTGTTGTATTAAAAGACACCACATCACCAAAATATCCATAATCAATCAACATCTTTGCATATGCCCAGGAGACATTAGTGATTTGTTCCTCCATATCCATCTGATAAGCATGAAAAATGATGAATTTTTTACTAATTGATCTTGGAAATATTGTAGTAATGCCCTAGCATCTCTATACATCATACTTCTTTGTATTTTTGCGATAAGATAATTTTTGACAACAGTACAAGTAAAACCAACATTTGCAGTAAGATTCTAATGAACCCCAGAATCTTTTGCTAACTCAATTTCATGAGCTTGAGCTTGAGATATTTTACGATATGAAGTAAGCATATGAGTAGTTTCTGCAAGATGTAATAGGTGATTATGTTCCTTAATAAAGTCATGCACTTTATATTTTCCTTTCACAAGTGTTATCCCGATTTGACATTTACAGTCTATTCTAGTCTCATGCTGAGGATTTATAGTCATAAAATCTCTTTTATCTTTCTTTCTAACCCTTTCTTGCAGCATACATATCTACACGATGTTATAGGGCCATCTTTTTTCTTATTGAAATATTGTTTTCAAACTCCAAAACCAACTTTCCTACTGTAATTTACCCAAGATAGCCATGTCGCCTCTAAACTATTGATTCCATCCCAAGTTTAGGCTTAAAATTAATTTCCATAGAAGGATCCATTAAAAGGATTGGTACCTACAAAAAATCCAATGTCATTAGCTTCACCTTTTGAAATATAATTTTTCATCATATTTAAACAAAATATATAGATTAAACTTATATACTATTTGAATTGGTTTTTTTAAGATAATCAAATAATATCAAAAGTATTCAAACTTATATATAGTTTTTTATTTTGATGTATTTTGTTTTATACTTTATATTTAATTTGAAGTAATTCTAATATCAAAAATATGAACCCAAAGTTATATAAACTCACCAAATAAACTCAAGAAGCCCATGACTTCTCTCTAGTTAATGCATAAATATGATGCTCCATTCAAGGTATCTTACATTTTTTCTTTTTTCTTATTTTTCTATTTTAAGTTATTAAAAAAAGAACAATGTGGGACTGCCTCCCTTATTAAACTCTTTTTTTTTCTATTTTTTCTATTAAACAATGTGTGCTTCAGCCTTTCTTATTAATCTCCTTAAAAACTCTGTTTAAACAAAAAATATTGGAATAACAAAATGCTATACCCATGGCAAATTATCAATAGGGTGCCACTACAATACCAGTGGGATGATTTCTCTACACATAAGATAAAAAATGATCCTATGGTTCACACTTGTGTTTGTGGGACTGCTTGATTAGTTTGGTTTGAGGATTGGCAATTCAGCTCTATCTGGTCTAAGGAAGAGAATCAAGATTTACACTATGAAAAGGAGAATCAAGAATGTCATATATTTCAAGAGTTATGATGGCTCACACGCATTGCATCAAAGTTGTTTCATGATCACCCTTGGCAATAAGGTTCCATTGCATCAGGTTCCATGGTTTGAGGGTGTTCCAAAGCAATAGCGAAGCTTCCTCCCTATAATACATTGGAATCAAGTTTATATTAAGCACTTTCAACTACAGAGGTATATGCTGAATCTTCCAACTATAGGGGCCAATAATGCTTCTATTGGTGCACCTAGTTTCCTCATATTTTAACTCGTTAGACTGTCATTAGCTATGCTATAGGAAGCTGTGGCTTTGAAGTCATCAATGCACTAGTTTTTGGATTGAACTCAGTCTTGGAGATGATAATATGTTTTTCCACCAAAAGCTTTATTCTTTTGCAATCTAACAGGACAACATGTACATGAACGTGGATAACTTCAGACACTATATAGGGGGTGAAGATGCTAGGGAGACAACGTGTCACAATCCACAAGCAGAGCAAGCAACAACCACGATTTGTTGGAGGGGAAACTACGTCAAAATGCAATGTTTTCACTTAGTGAATACTATGTTTTGAAGCCCAGGATGCGTGGCATGGTGGCATCGCTCAAATTTGTTAGACGACTTAGATTCACTGGACGGGACAAATGCAACGTTCATGCACTACTGGAGAGAAGCTAGATGCTAGAACAAACTCATCACAACATTTGCTTCTCATGTAATGTAGTCACAATTACAACTCACATGATTGAAGCAAAATAGAGAAAATAAATAAGAATGTTAAAAATTAAAAATTTAATTTTGATTTCATTCATTAAAAATTCTATCTTTATTGTATATTTTTTAGTATTTCTAATTAAAGCACTAATGCAAGTTTATTGCTAAACTATGCATTAGTTGCACTAAAATTAAGAGGCCTTTTTTCAATTCCTTTTTTTTATGTGTGTTTATGTAACTGATGCAGTTTCAACAACATCATTTTGCTGCACTATGGTTTAGTGTAGCTGCTGAAAGAAACGAACTGTACACGTAGCAGAATTTTAATTCGTTTCTTCCATGGATCCATCAACTTGATTAAATTGAGTATGAGATAAGTTATTACCTTTTTATGGTGCGCTTTCTCTTTTCAGATCTCTGGAACTGACGTCTATGCGCAGTCCCCTTTATCGGTATCCACACAAACGATCTGGCAACTTGAAAGGCGTGCTAGCACCTTTGTTCACAACGTCCGTACGCAAATTGAAGAGAAGACGATCTTCTCTCTCTAGGGTGTACGGCCACTCTCTCTCTCTCTCTCTAGGGTGATGGCTTAGGGTTTTAGAAATCTAACCCCTTTTTGTATGTTTCTAAAACCTAGCCTACCTCTCCTTTTATAGAGGTATATTTAGATTAAATTCATTAATTTAAATACATTATTTAAATTAATCCAAATTAATCTTAAACAAATTAGTTAAAATTTGAATTTATCTCATAAATTCAATTTAATCTAATTCATTTATAAATATATATATATATTGAAATATACGATACAATATATATATTTATATCAAATATAAATATATATAATATATATATATATATACATATATTCCGAATTAATGACATATATATATAACATATTATATATATATAATTATCTCACCCTAATTAAGCATAACATTAATCGAATCTAGACACTGTTCTAGGTTCAATGAATTTGGATATTCTTGTTCAAGTTGATTCATTCTTGTGTGCGACCCTGTAGGCCTATATGATATTGGCAGTGGGCTAATAACTTTCTTGTATCTACAAGTCACTAGCGGCCTCTAGCAAGACATAGTAACTACCCAAATCACATAGGGTTTGGTGATCCGATACAGCCTATCGTATACCCTTGTCACATCCCTTTTATCACACGATATCTTGATCAAGCATGAGGCATGGAATTGTCATCCTTATCTTACTCGATTATTAGTTTCTCGATTTACTTGTAAACTGATAGAATGAATGGAAAACCTTTCTATCCAAGCATGGCCATGCATTTCTCACTCTCACTCATCGAGAGGCCTAGAGATATCTCTCCGTTAATCAGAGGACAAATTCCATTTTGACCACTCATCATCCTCTACATGGAGTCCACTATGCCTGACAATAGTCTTTATGATCAGCCGATCAAAGGTGACTTTTGACAATGCCAAAGCACAGTGTCTTTCATGTTGGAATCTATGATGATCTCAGGTATGAAGGATTAGTGACACAGTTATATATGAGGTACGCTTATGACCTAGTCCATGAAGCTACCTCATGACGGGTCGATCTAGCACCTTGTTTCCAACAGGCGTCTATGATTTTGATTTGTATCTCCATACATGATTAACACATAACCATCAATCAAAATCATACTCATCTTAATTCATCATCGTTCCCACAGTGATGATCGATTAAGGATATTTAGGATAACTAATATAATTTATCCAAGGATATATTTATTATAGAAACATACAAATATAATAATTGTAAAAAAAACTTTTATTCTTAATGAAGCACAATGTTTACAAATGATTGGCCTAGGACATAATCTCCAACAGCTACAACAAAGTTTCTTAGTTCGATAAGACCATAAGAAAGGATAAGAAATATGGTTTAGTGTAGCTGTACAATATAGGGACTATAAAAGGCCAAGATAAAACCAAGTAAGTTACATGTAAAGTAATAGTCAAAATCATACCAAGTAAGCTGTACTTGTATGGTTTACACAAGAAAAGTACATTTGTCTTAGAAGTTACAAGGTAGTTTTTGTGATTATACCCGCTATTAAAAGTATAGTTGAAAAAAGAGAGAGGAAGAAGTACAATAGAAAAGAGAGGGAAGTACAACAAAAAAAAGGCATTGCAAATGAATGGGCATACAATATATACACGACACATAATCAACAAAAGGTTCTTCACAGTACTTAAACATAATAAAAAACTATTTGCTTCCTCTCTAATCTCTAGAGTTTAAGGTAGCATAAGTTTGATACAAGATACTGTAAAAAACTGTTTGACAAATTAAGCTACATCCACTGGTCTATCAGAATTTAAGATACAAACTTGATGCTAAGTCCATGAAGTAAATGTTGCCCTTTGGTCACTACAATTGCAATAAACCCTTCCCTTTCTTCCAATTGAACTAGCTTTTGATGTATGTGACTCCATCAAGTAACCTAAGTTCCTCCTTCGAATACTAGTAAAGAGGAGCAAGGATTCAAGAATTCAATGTATAGAAATTGTATTCATTATTACAAACCATAGACATTCCTTATTAGTCACCTTACTTCTATTTATATCATAGGAATAACTATTTGATACAACTTGAGGCTACTAACAGAAAAACCCATCAGCAATGGAATAACGAAATCTTAATAGAAACGAAACAAACCCATAACAATAATACCCAACTACCCACTTACACTTACTCCCATCCATTTATCAACTCCTTCCCCCTATCAATAGAATCCTTGTCCTCAAGGATCAATATCAGTAACAAAGAAATTTGGAAATTGTTGTTGAATAGCTAGTAGGGACTCCCAAGTAGCATCCTCTAAGGAGGTATATTTCCACTGAAATAAGACTTGATTCAAAGGTAAATTGTTTTTTCTTGATAACATTTTGGGCTAAGATTTTTTTAGGTCCCAAGGAAAAATATCCATCCTCATTGAGGTGAGGCAAATTAGAGTGGGTTGGAACTCACCCAACATGCTTCTTTAAAAGGGACATATGAAAGACAAGATGAATTCTTATCTTTTTAGGTAGATCCAACTCATAAGCTACCAGGCCAACTCATTTTATAATCTGAAAAGGCCCATAGTACCTTGTTGGCAGCTTGTGCAAAGGTGAGTTATAAAGAGAATTCCATCAAAAGAGTTGCAATTTAAGATACATTAAGTCACCTACTCCAAATTCATATTCAAACCTATTATGACTAGCCAATTGCACCATCCTATTTTGAACTCTCTGCAAATGATGCTTAAGTAGCTATAATGTAGCCTTACGATCCCTCAAACCTCCATCAATAATATCATTATTAGAATCTCCTACTAAATATGGCAAATGTATAGGAGGTAAATGCCAGAGACAGCTTCAAATGGTGTCATGTTAATAACTAAGTGGTATGAAGCGTTGTACCATAATTCTACTAAAGGTAACAATTTCGCCCACTCCCTTAGATGGTCACCTATCATATACCTCAAATAACATTCAAAATAATGATTCAAAACCTCTATTTGACCATCGATTTGTGGATGGTATACAGAGGAATACAATAATTTGACTTTGTTAATGCAAAAGAGAGACCTCTAGAAATTACCACAAAATATCGGATCTCTGTTAGTTATGATGGATTAAGGAAATTCATGCAATTTGACCACATGATCTAAGAAAACCTGAGCTACCTCTAGTGCTGTGAATGGATGTTGTAAAGCCATGAAATGGGTAGCCTTGGAAAGTCTATCTACTATAACTAATATCATTGTTTTACCATGAGATTTTGGTAAACTAGTGATGAAATCCATATTGATATCCCTCTATATAGTTGTAGGAATAGGCAATGGTTGGATAAGCCCTAGGGTTGCCACAAATTTTGGTTTAAATCGTTGACTAGTAAAACACTCCTTCACAAACATTCTAACATCATTTTTTTATGCCTTTTTAATAAAAAATGGCTAATAATCATTTATATGTAGCTACCATACCAGTATGGCCTCCTATAGGATTATTGTGGAAGTGTTTAAGCAATTTTAATCGAAGGAAAACATTTGCTCCCACCACCATTCGACCATTTCTTCACAAAATGCCATCATGCTAAGTATACTTGGGATGTGAGTGTGGATCCTTCTTTAATTGGGAGACAATGGTCTGTAGGGAATGATCATATTGACAAGAGGTAATAACCTTCTAATTTAGGCTAGAAACAATGGAAATAACAGCCAAGCAAGTAGCTTCTATATCATAAAGTGCAAGAGGACACTTGGACAATGCATCGGCCATAGTATTTTCCTTTTCCTTTTGATACATAGTCTTATACTCCAAGCCATATAACTTGTTGATCCATTTATACTACTTAAGTATGACATTGTTTTGCTCTAACAAATGTTGAATGGTAAATGACTAGTCACAATGAGAAATTCTCTCCCATATAAGTATTGGCACCAATGTTTAACAACAAACACTACTGTTGTGAGGTCTCTTTCATAAGCAGAAAGATAACATTTTTGAAAGGATAAAACCTTATTGATAAAGGCTATGGGATGCCCTTGCTGAGTAAGGACAGCATCAATGCCTGTGTTAAATGCATCTATTTCTATGATGAAAGGAAAGGAAAAATTTAGCAGTGCAAGAATAGGGGTTGAAGACATTGCAACCTTAAGATGATTAAAGGCCTATTCCATTGTTGTAGTCCAAGTGAAAGCACACTTTTTTGAGTAAATTAGTTAAAGGCTTACTAATTGCTCCATAATTTTTTACAAAACATATATAATAACCCGTAAGGCCAAGGAAGCCTCTTAAAGATTTAATGTTGGTTGGAATAGGCCAAGAAGACATTGCCAGAAGTTTTTATGGACTTGCTGATACCCCATTCACTGAAATGATATGGCCGAGATAATTAATACTAGTAGTGCCAAAAGTACATTTTGATTTCTTACCAAAAAGGATGTTTTGTCTGAGTACTCCTAAGTTCTATCTAAGATGCTCAATATGTTCTCCCCATGACTTGCTATAAACTAGAATATCTTCAAAGAAAACTAAGACAAATTTTCTAAGCAATAGTTTAAAAATTGTGTTCATTAACCCTTAAAATGTGGCTGGTGCATTGGTTAGCCTAAAGGGCATTACCATAAACTCATATAATCCTTTATAAGTGTGGAAGGCAATATTGTGTATATTAGTAGGGTGCCTCCTTATTTAATAATATCTAACCCAAAGGTCTAGCTTGGAAAAATAGGAAGACCCATGTAATTCATCAATCAATTCTTTAATAAGAGGAATAGGGAACTGGATTTTTATAGTTTAGGCATTTAATCTGTAATAATCTACACAAAAATGCCAGATGTTATCTTTTTTTCTTCATAAGTACCACAGGAGATGCAAATGAGCTTTGGCTAGGCTTGATGATACCATTGTTTAACATCTCCCAAACTAATGCTTCCATGGCAACCTTCTGGACAAGGTCATACCAGCAAGGCTTCAAAGTACTTAGCTTATATTCTTTCAAGGGAATTACATGATCAAAATCCCTAACAGGAGGTAACCTCGTAGGAGTCTAAAATACATCTTCAAATTTTTGAAGAAGGATAGCTAGTGTACTATGTTGAGACTTTGTCAATTCCTTATCATTGATCCCTAATTGCAGTGGGATTTTATTCGTGCCATCACATGGTTGAATTATAAAAACCTATTTTGAGTGTATCAAATTTTTTTTCCTTTAGGTTGTCATCTTCCTTCACTAAAACTGGTGTATTAATTCCATATAGTTCATACAATTGCCTATTTATCCAAAAGCATAAAAAGTGCTGCTTGAAATCCCATAGAACTCTGCAAAGAGTCGACAGCCATTGCATACCCAAGATCATATCTTATCCTCTTAAAGTTATGACTAGAAAATCATCATGAAACAATTGTTTATTCATATGCTAGTGCAGCTATAAACATCTAGCATTTACTATCAACTAATCTCCATTAGCAATTAACACCTTTGTCTCTTTAGTCGAATTAGTTCTCAATTTCAATCCCCTAACCACATCAATATCTACAAAATTATGACCACTACTTGTATCTAGCAAGATTAAAATAGGTTGCCTTTTGATATGACCATGCACTTGCATTATAGAGTGCTCATTAAAAGTCAGTGTGGACCTGCTAATTGCATTCAAAGAGATCTTAGGCTATAATGTGTCATCCTCTTTCACATTCGTATCAATTTCCATGTAATTTGCTTGATCATCTCCATCAACCATCAGCATGAACAAATGAGAATTTTTGCATTTATGGTTCGGTGAAAACTTCTCTAGACACTAATAACATCACCCTTTCCATCATCTTTCATACATTTCCATTTTTGACAGGTGCTAAATGGCCTTCTTAATAGTAGTAGACTTTGGCTTTGATGCAATGGAAGATGCTAATGGTTCTTTTTCTAGAGGAAGGTTACCTTTTGTAGTAGTAGCTAAATTCTATCTCTTAAAAGATGAAGGTATTATTGGTGATTGTGCCCCAAACTAATCATTGTATTGCAAATATTATACTTTATTAATAAATAAGAGTTTATTTTATTTTATTATTATATTGTTTGCATGTTCTATATAATAATATCCTTGGATAAATCATATAGATTATCCTAAATATCCCTAGTTGATAATTATTGTGGGAACAATAATGAACTAAGACTAGTATAATTTTGATTAATGATTATGTGTTAATCATGTATATAGATACGAATAAAAAATCATAGGCATTTGTTAGGGAACAAGATGCTGGATCGACCTGCCATAAGATAACTATATGGATTATGTTATAAGCGTATCTTATGTATAACCGTATCATCGAGCCCTTAGACTTGAGATCACCATAGTTTCTAACATGAGGAACACTAATTTTGGCATAGTGAAAAGTCATCTTTAACTGGGTGATCATAAAGACTATGATCGGGTATAATGAAATTCATGTAGAAGAAGATGAGTGGTCAATATAAGATTTGTCCCTCTGATTAATAGAGAGATATCTCTAGGCCTCTCGATGAGTGAGACTGAGAAATGTATGGCCGTGCTCTAATGGAAGGGTTTCCATTTGTACTGTCAGTCTGCACATAGATCGAGAAAGTGACGATCAAGTAACATGAGAATGACATTTCTATGTCTCATACTTGATCTAGATATTGTGTGACAAAAGGGATGTGATAAGGTTATATAACAGGTTGCATCGGATCACGGATTCCTAAATGATTTAGGTAGTCATAATGTCTTGCTAGAGGCTACTTGTGACTTATAGATAAAATAGTGTTATTAGCCCACTGCCTACATCATATGAGCTTATAGGGTTATATATAAGAATGAGTCAACTCGAGCTAAAATGTCCAAATTCATTGAATCTGAAATTGCATCTAGATTCAATGAATGTCACATCAATCTAGGATGGAAGAATTTTATAAATAAATATATATATTTGATATATATATAATTTATAAAATTTGAAATATATATATTTATATATTCAAAAAATATATATATCCTTCAATTAATTTAAATCAATTAGTTTTTGTAACACCTTCATTTCTAGCTCATACCCATCATGCCTTACATGCTCATATGAGGTATGGGAAGAATAAAAGGGAATCTTCCACTCATTGGGTTCATACACTTTCTTAACGTTGTGGCATGGGGTTAAAATGCATTTCAGTGTCACGTGAACCATGTGAGTTTATTCTATACATCCTCATATTTAATTGCACCATTATGACTCATTTCAATCCCAAAAACATGCTTTAAACCCATGGAAAGCAAAGAGGGATATGAGACATGCACATTCATTTTCGGTAGACTTGGTCTCAATTTTGGGCGAAGTTTGGAAATTTATAATTAAATCCAGAAAAATAAAAAACATGTGATCTCGGTCATTCTGGAAAGCTTAGGATGTCTAATTCATGGTAAAAATATGTGCAAGTCATAACATCCCACATGTAGGACGTTTGACATGCAAAATCATCTGGAGGTCGGAGCAGGCTCTGTTACTGTCACAGTTTACTGATATGAAATTTAAAAATGTCTAACTAATTCCACAAAAATTCAATGCATGCAAATAATACCACTATGGAAATATGTGGATGTTCAATAGAGAGGAAAAATGTCTCCAGATCAGTTCATCAAGCCAAACTCCCAGAAACTGATGGAACAGTACCTCGGGTCAAGCAAGATGACTGATTCTGGGCAGGAACTTCGAAATTGCATATCTTCCTCTCTAGACCTCCACATGAGGTACCTCTAGTTGCTACAAGTCTCTGTGACTTTCTAGTTTCTGCCTATAAAATTTTGTAGTCATTGGATCACGTTTGTCCCTCGGATAACACAATTCCAAAACTGACCAAGTGAACAGTGCCTATGCAAATCTGAATTTCTGATACCAATTTTGAAAAATCATAGAAAATTCTACAGACATCCAAATGACTTGATCTTTAGCTTCCCAAAAAGCTCTAGACAAGATCTAGTCACATGCCAAATTTCAAGGCAAGGAGAGGTCATTTGGTCAGAATTGGACATCATGGGCAAAGTGACCCTTTTCTCTTGCTATAGAGGGCTCAAGGGTTCAATTTGACCTCTTCTACTTCTAAGGCTCTATGAGCACGTGATGAGGCATCAATATAGGTTATCTAACATAACTCAAGTGTCTAACAACCCAGGTTGGCAAAACTCACTTTCCCACACCAACACATACACTCATGGGAGAATGCTAGATCTTACCATTCATTGCCACACTTGCTACATCATACACCATGGATTCAATTCTCATATATATATACATTGAATACATTGATTTACAATTATTCATAGGTGCTACATCATGTACATCATATCATTCGATTACATTTCTTGGCTTAACCTCAAAATAGAAACAAAAAGCTCTTTTACAATCCCTTCATTGAGTTCCCTAGCTTCAAGCTTGGTGGCTCCCATCTCTTGCCTCACTTGGTCCACCTAGCATGTTTGGATGGTGGAGAGGGGGAATGAGATTCAAAGAATCTCAATAACTCATCTCTCATTCAATCATACACAAAGCATGCAAACAAGTCTCACAATGTATGCAGGGGCATATTAGCATGTGAAATCATAAGAAAAGCATTTGCAACATTTGAGTTGGCCATACATAAAAAAAAGTATTTTCAACATGTGAGTAGGCCATACATAACATAGAAAAGCTTGCCAAATAAATGGATTAGCCTCACCTACTCACTTGTGGATTTTAGACTTGTCTCACCCATTCTCTAAGAGGTTCTTAGACTCAACCCTTACTCTTTGGGAGTCAACCTCACTTTTGGAAGACTCTTTACTTTGTCTCAACCAACTTGAGGGTTTTTTGCTCATCCTCACCATGGCTAGAGGGTTGTTGGCTTTTCTATACTCAAGCAAATCCAAACAATCACATAAAACATCATTGGAATACATGAGGCATCATCATGCTAGCATACTTCTCATGGTTCAAAACATACATACACACAAGCAAGACAATATAAGCACACATCTTATGCATGAGAGAAGGTGGAGAGAGCTACCTTATTGGTTATTCACAAACTTTCCCTTTCAATTTGTCTCCTCTTTTGTTGGTTTCACAATCACCTTTAGATGGGAGTGCTTCTCTTGAGCTTAACCACATAAGAAACATGGAATTATTCTCTTAACACTTTATTCATAAAGTTAGGGATTTCTTTCTAACAACCCTACTAAGCATACAAAGCTAGGGGTTCTTTCTCTCACTAGAATCCCACTAACTCTCATTTCTCTCTCAACTCTCAAACTCTTAAGAAGGGAAAGTAAGGAAAAGAGGGCTACATGACTTCTAACCTCCCTCAAGAGTGGTTTTCCACTCTCCCTCTTCTGAACCAAGCTCAAAACTTAACTATCTCAATAATCAAAACCATAAGAAGAGATGGCAAGGAGAGAAGAACAATATTCTAAGGAGAAAAACCATGTAAATCTTACCTTTTCTTGTTCTTCCTTCCTCCTCTAGGTTTCTCTCTCTCTCCTCCACCCTTTTCTCTGTCTTAGAGGGAGCTTAAGTTGGTTACAGAGTGAAAGAAGGAGTTAGGACGCTTTAAAAAGTCAAATTCTCTTTTTTCACGCTTTTCTGGACTAACTCTCGCTACGGCGAGCTCATATCAGTCCTAGATCCCTGCCTTCGCTACAGCGTGCGCTACGGCGAGCAATGCCCTGGTTTTTGTATGGGGTGCCCGAATTCACTATAGCTAGAAGCATTCTTGTTATAGTTAGAAGGCACTCTCGCTATAGTTAAACCATTTCTCACTATAGCGAACAGGTACATTCGCTATAGCTAGGCTGTAGCTAGCAGACTTAGAAAATTTTCAGCCTTCCAAAAATTTTTAGCTTTCTTCTTTTTTCTCTCTTTTTCTTTTCTTTTTTTTTTCTTCTTTCTTTTTTTTGGTTGTTATAATTTTAAATTCAAAATCTATATGATAGATTTAAATTTAAACTAATATAATGATTTAAATTTAATTTATGCGATAAATTAAATTTGAATTAAGTTCTAGATTGATATTAAATAGTTAGTTAAAATTTAAATCTATTAGATAGACTTAAATTTAAACTAATATATTTAATTCAAATTTGATTTGATTTAAAATAATGTATTTTAAATTAATCAAATATATCTAAAACCCTAATAAGATACTTCTATAAAAATGTAGGAGGCTTGGGTTTTCTAGAACTACAGAACTAAAGAAAAACTCTAGAAAGAGAAAGCATACAAACAGTGTACGAACACTGTATGGACGTCTAGAGAGAGAAAGTGTACGACACTGTACGGATGCCTAGAGAGAGAAGAAGAGGATACCATCTTCTCTACCAAAAATGTGTACGACACATTGGTAAAAGGCACTAGCACGCCGTTCGAGTTGAGCATTCGTTCGTGTGGATACAGGTAGAAAAAGCAGATTTGTATATCAGTTTTGAAGATTTGACAGAAAAGGTAAATATTTTTTAGATCTACTTGATTTAAACAATATTGATGGATCCATGGAAAAGGATTTGGGGTTTTAATTTTTCGCTGCGCATCCTGAAAATTCTCAACAGGTATAACATTCTTAGAGGATTTCCAAGTCTAGTGCATTGTAGAACTAAAAGGGTAAGGATGACTTCCCCTTAGATTTTGAACAAACTGTATTAAAGCCTCTTATAATCAAGCAAGATAAATCGTATTGGTAAGGGACATTGACTTGAACATACATACTAGAGCTTCAATCTTAGTCTTTAGACCTTCAAGAAAGTAGCTTATTGCATGTTCTTCAGCTAAATCTACTTTAGCCAAGAGATCTTTGAACTTTTCTTAATAGTGACTAATTGCATCTTCTTGCCTCATATTTTTTAATTCAGCCACAGGGTCGATCTTTAAGACATCACTGAGCCTCTCCTTTATTACTTCTAAGTATTCTAGCCATCTTATCTCCATCATGTTTTTCCTTCTCATATAATTTTGGTGTCATTACAATGCCTTTCCTTTTAAGTGCAAACTAATCAAACAAATTCTTTGATCCAAAAGAGTCTTGTCGATGTCAAAGAACTACTTGCAGTGGAATAACCATGACTTGAACTCTGTGCTGTCAAACTTTAGAAATTCAATATGGGTGAGTTTTATTGGAAACTAGTAAGATTTATTCTATGATTCGTTATAGGAACTGAATTGTGGATAAAAGCCATGTGTTCAACCTCCAATTATATGTGTTTCACCAAAGGCACCATTAACTTTATCCAATGATGCCGACTACAAGGACATCTTGTTACCATCTCCATTAACAATTTCTCTATTCATAATTGTGAAGAGTGAAGCTCATCCAAATCGGTGCGAGCCTAAGCAACTTCCTTTTCTAACTTACAAATGCATTCCGAAGAGCAAGTTTCCATGGGTAGAATCAAGTGGCTTTAATACCATATTAGTACAAAGGAACAAGGATTCAAGAATTCAATGTACAAAAATCATATTTCTTATTACCACAAATCGTAGACATTCCTTATTAGTCACCCTACTCCTATTTATATCATAGGAGTAGCTATCTAATACAACCTGAGGTGGCTAACAAAAAACACATTAGTAATAGAATAATAGAATCTCAATAGAATTGAAATAGACCCACAATAATAATACCTAACTACCGACTTGCACTTACTCCCTTTCATGTATCAAACACAATATAGGAAAAGTCCTTCTTCCCATAAATTCCATTCTTCAAACAAACCTGAGGAGGTTCCTTTGAACTTAATATAGCTTAATAATGGAATCTGCTTGAGGAGAAGTCAAGGTGGACAAGTTTAAGATAAGAAGAACGAAGCATACCCTAACTGCTTCCCTTGGGTTATATGTTCATTATATATTCGCTTCAGTTTTTTCTCACACAAATGCTCATATAATATATATATATATATAAATTTAATAAAGTTAAAAATAATAAAAGAAAACACCATCCAAAAGACATTCTCTTTGTTTTAAATTATATTAATAGTTGTTTGTGATTTTTTTTTGGTGATTTTATATTAATATATTTCATATAAAAAATTCTTGACTTAAAAAAATTATTCATTTTGAGATTTTTTTGCATAAAAGAGTGTGAAAAAGGCAAGTTAGGGCAAACTTGTGTATTATATGTTTGCTTTAATTAATTTATGAAAAAAATAGATGAATTTAACAATTACTAGTGAAAAGGGCAAATTACATTCAAATAGTTATGCATAAGATCTTACCCAAATTAAATTTTAGAAAAGTTGTTTGAATTGGTTTTTAGAATGAAAACTAAATTTCATAAGGGTAAATATTTTTCTCCTTGCCATAAATTTACAAATAATCCTTGGCTTCAAATACTTTGAGTTGGCAAAATTTCATCCCTAAATCTATCTTTGCTCTTAATTTTATTCCTATTAAAGAAAAACATATTAGAGACAAGACTAGTTCTTAAAGAATAATTTTTCTCACAATGTCTCAGTCGCAACCTGATTCTTCACTTTGTAGCCTACAGAGCGTAGCATCTTTTGTGATAAAACAACATTGTTTGATTAGCATAATCTCATCTATTTGTAGAATCCAAATGTCAACATTTAGCCATGCAAGAGAGGTATAAAATACATTGTTTCATATTTAATGAAATGATGTGTTTCATTAAGGTCAAAATGCTGCCGTAGAAGATCTTGGCCATCCATTTGCAAACATTGACAGCCATCCATTAAAGCCTTCAAAACATAGCATGAACCTATCTTTGCCTTTAGCCAATTGCCTTGTTTCATTAAATGGGAGAGCAACATTGATGTGGGTGTTTTTTCTCCATCTTCATTCAATGGGAAAGCAATACAGGTTTGAAGCTTCATCGTCAGGCACTTCACGTTATCAATGGATTAATAAGCAATGCTTGTAATAGCTTTGAAGCTTCATTGTTTTCAAGGGTTCCATCTTCATTCATTTATTAAGTGTCAACTCTTCTTTGTGATTTAGATCTCAAAAACTTTTGAGAGAGATAGATTCGAAACTAACGGTTGATATATATATATATATATTTATTGTAATATAATGTAGAGTACCACAATGTACACATGTTAATTGTTTATTCTATTATCCTCCTCATTGAACCCTAGGAGTTGAAATACTCTACTTCTTAGTGGTTTATTAGTTTCAAATGCTATTATAATTGTACCAAAAATTTGGATTAAGAAGCACTCATTCAATGAAAAACCTGCAATGATAATATTCACTTATTCAAGCATATTAGGTTTATAAAATAGTTTGATATTTGATATATTAAAAAAAAAAGAGCTTTAGAATGGAGCAATTATTTTGTTGGAATAATACAACAATTTTTTATGATAGAATGGTCTTAAAATATAATATTTATAGTTATGTAAATTAAATATCAGATGTAACGTTTATATTGGAATACTGCTTCATGTTGTTGGAGACATTTATAGAGTTCAAATATTAATTTATAGAATGTTGATTCAATAAGAGACACTTTTTCATAATAGAATGTTGTTAAATCCTTAGCAAATGCCCATTGTTTAATTCTGTTGAAATATAAAGTGGGACCACTTATGTTTATATATATAAAACTTGCTGAAAAGGATCCTTTTAAACTAATATTTATTGATATAAAATTTGATAACAACATTGATAACTACTATCGAATAGTTACAAATAACTTGGTTATAAAATAATTTTGTAAATAGTGGTGCAACCAAGATCGTCTTCCACGGAAATCTATTCCAATTACTAAAAAGAGTTTTCCAAATATCAAATGCAACTTAAAAACTAATAATTTCATAAATCAATTGGGGGTTTAATGACTAAAATTAAAACCAATTCAAGGAAGTAAAATAAAACCAATAACTAGAATCAAAAGAAGTGACAACAATCAAGCAAATGAATGTAGTTAGCCTTGAGTAAATTCTTTGAAGTTTGATTCTCATTATCGAAATTAGATTTCACTAAGAGCTGGACCTAATCTTCTTTAGTATATTCCTAATTAATTTGCCCAAAGTGATCACTTAAAAGGTAAGAAATTAGCAAATTAATGACTCTTGAAACCTCAAGATTACACTAACTTGTTAATCCTTGAATTAAGCTACTTGAATACACCAAAACAGAGATCAATTGCTTTTTATAGGTTCTGCACTTTCATTCTAGATGTCTAATTAACCAATCAAACATTAAGATTCCTCAAATCAATATTTGAGCACAAAATTTCAACAAGATCACACAATAACCATTGCATTAATCAAGCTGAAAATTTAGAGGAAAAGAGAATAAAATGTATAGCCACTAAACAAAACAATTAAACCTTCAATTCATTCTCCAAAATGTCAATCCAATAACTCAACAATTTCAAGCATCCAATTTTAGCCATAATTCTCAAGCAATTACAAGCTAAACCTAGACGTATAAAACCAAAAAATTGCAACATTAAAAGGAGAAGAAAAGGAGAAGAAAATTAGCCAATTTTTGGAGCATTTGTCTTGAATTTAAATATGCAAATTCAAAGCCTTCAGCCCAAGCTAGCTACATGGGCTCTCATTAAAGGAGAATGAATGAAGGAATGATGGTGAAGATCTTTGACCATGGAGCTTTATAAAATAGAAAATGAATTAATTGCTTCTGATGTGATGCGTGCCTCCCCCCTACAGAACCCGAGACTCCACTTTTTGAATCCTCTCTTCGTTCTCACCGCTCTCCATTCAAGACAACCCCTTTTTGCCTCTGTACCCCTTTTAGTCCCTCTCACGTGAGTGAAACCCTTGCCATGTATGCGTGTATGTGTTTTTCTCCTTCTAACTCATGGCTCGCTCCTCACATGAGTGCTAATGCTGGAGCCCATGCTTACATGTAATTAATGCATGAAATCTGTGTGTGCTTCATGCCTTCTTCTCACATGTGATGTCCGTGAATGAGTGATGCTTTACGATTTGGAAAATGGAGTGCCTCGTGTTGAATGGAATCCCAGGCATATATATGTGAAATTGCTATGTGGAACATGTGTGTGTAATTGCATGAATGCTGGTACGTGATTATATGACATGAGAATGTGTGAATGATCCGTGTAACATAATGTAATGGATCTGCCAGCTAAACCACGTGCATTGATGTGAATCTGGTAAGAGAGCCCAAGCCCTCCCATTCATCTACGTGAGAGTTGTGTAGTATGAGTGAATGGAGTGAGCTGTCCCGTGGAGTCTTTATGAGTTAGTGGGCCCCTTCCATTCATTTGTCAATGTGTGAATAAATGGATTACTGTGTCATAAAAATATAATATTGTGGATGTGTAATTGGCATGGAATCTAAGTGGGAAAAGTTTGTGCATGTGATGTGTGACTGGATGTGATTTTGTGTATTAAATCCCGAGCTTCCTGGAGTGAGCTATCCATTTATCACTCGTCCATGCTTCATTGTGCGTGTCAATGTAAAGGAGTGGGGGACGTCTACGTGTCCTGGATGTGAATGCTGTGGAGTGTATGGGAATGAAGTGAATATGTGTTGATGAGAGATCCACGTGAGAGTGTAATTGCAATACCTTTTCACATCCAAAATCAACACCATCTCCTCTCATTTTTTTCATTTTTTATCTTCTAAAATTCCACCTTGATTCAATCTTCATTCTCCCCCAAGTTAATTTCTTCCTTTAAGTTCTTTTTGTCCATTAAAGATCTGCAACAAATAATGAAAAATATTAAATAGAAAAATTCACAAAATTACTGAAAAGAATTTATGCATTACAAACCAAGAATTTTACAAATTAATTCCTACAGTGCAAAAATTTGCCAATAAAATCAAATATCATCTAATTAAATCCATTAAGCCATAATCTATTATCAAAATATTCAATTTAAAAGGAATAAAATATATAAAAATTGACATTTATCAAACATTCTGGTGTTTATATATATAATTATATTATGTTGAAATTGGCTTTTTTTTATACATATATGCCTATAAAATTAATAAATGCCAATGTTTGTGCCTTCAAAGTACTTATACATAGTCAAACAAATTGTATGTGCTTATTTTTTTTATTTGCTTTATTTATTTATCTTTTTTAAAACAAAAATTCAACTAACTTTCTCTTTTTTTTTCTTCAAAGACAATTATATAGAGGTTGACTTGACCCTTAAACTAGGCAAAGAATATGATAGCCTAGAGGATGCATGGAAGTTTTGGGTTGTTTATGCTAGGAAAACTAGTTTTGGAGTGAGGAAACATACTTTCAACAAGAGTAAGAAAGATAGTTCTATAACTTCATACAGATATGTTTGCTATAAAGAGAGGTTACAAAAAAGAAATAAAAGGGACTTTATAACCACTAATCTACAGGTTGAAACAAGGACATATTGTAAAGCAAATATAGGAGTTGTATGAAATGGTGGAAAATAGAAAATTGATGTCCTTGTTAAGGAGCATGATCACCCATTTTAGCTTCTAGAAATAGTTCACATGTTGTCTTCACAACATAAGTTAACCAAAGTTCAAACCCATCAGATAAATTTAGCAGAGGATGCTGGGATCGAACAAAAATTTTCATTTGAGTGGATGAGTATACACATCGAAGGAAAAGCTAACCCTGATTGCACCTGGTTGGATGCTAAAAACTACCTAAAGTCTAAAACGCAGAGAAGTAGGGTCTACAAAGAAGCTAGATGTCAATTATGATATTTCTAAGAATAATACATTGTAAATCCATCTTTTTATCATATTTACCATATGAATATGGAAGAGCAAATAATAAATGTTTTTTGGGCTGATGCACACATGTTGATTGATTATGTATATTTTGGTAAGATGATATCATTGGACACAACATATAGCACCAACCGTGATCATAGATCACTTGCTATATTTTCAAACTTTAATCACTATAGAAGACTGGTCATTTTTGGAGCTACATTGTTATATGACAAAACAACATAATCATTCAAGTGACTATTAGAACTTTGTTGGAGTCTCATAAGCATAAAAGGCCTCTTAGAGTCTTTACTTATCAAAATCAAGCAATGAAAAGTGCATTATATGAGGTGATTCCAGAGACAAAGCATGGATTATATACATGGCAATTAAAGCAAAATGGCATTAAGCAACTCTATCCCATGATGATTAGATTAGCTTCTAATGCATCTAATTGTCCAGAAGTATTCTCATTAGTGCATAAGGGTGTGATAGAGTTGAGCAAGCAAACAACAAACCTTTGTTCTAGTTTACAACATCCAAACAACAATGGTAGAGTGAGAAAACACCTTTAATAGTTCATGTTGCACAACCAATGGGATTTAAAAACAAAGATAGCATTAGGAGGAAGAATCAACTAAAAAGTTGGCTAGAAAAACTACAAAAAATAAGAAGACTAGCTTCCATTGTTGGAAATTCACATAATCGCTTAGCCATAGTATGGACATATAGCATTCATCCATAATATGATTAGTGTTCAAGAAATATTAATGAAACTTTTTTCTTCCAAGACAATCAAATGCAAGCAAGTATCTCTAGCACCATAGCTTAAATGTAATATGGAATAATTACTTCAGCACCTCCAGCATCAAATGAATTTACTTTTTCTCAAATGTTGATGGTCAGTGTAGATTAGATTTTTTAAAAATAAAATAGTTATGCAAGGTATTTAGTGTTAATGATGTGAAATATATTCGTTTATAATGTAGGCGCCATTGGATTGTATGATGCCATCACTAGAAACATTATAGTGAAGATATCTCAAGAGGTACATAATAATAAAAGAACTTTAAGTAATCACATCTTTGATAGACATAATACAAATTAATCAACTTTATTGACACAAATGATCACTACAAGAAATTGACTAGTACAACTAAATGTTATGACCTAAAATAAAAAGAAAAATTAAAACAAAAACAAAAAAAATGACTATGCGATATAGAAGTCCCTACCACAGTTTTTTTTCATTTACAGTACATCCTAATCAATAACAACTATCTTCTTTGGCATCATGCAACATTATTTATCTTTTATGCAAATGTATGTTCAATAAACTTTCTAGCAAGAGAGACAAGCCATGGTCAGGTTCATGCACTATCACAGAACATGCATTTCCACTTCTTTTAATTTCAATTGTTCATTTGTTCTTTTACTCATACTTATACCAGTAATTGTTCTTTTGTTTGCAACTGTATGTGCACTTTCATAGGAGCTAGCAACAGATTGATGCATTAAGGAGGCATAACAAGCCTTATATTGGCATAAATGACAATTATATGTTATATGTGACAAACTTCCATGCATTAATTATAAAAAAGAAATATAGAAAAATTAAATGGGCACTTTTATATATCACAACAGATTCGAGTCAGAAATATGCCTTCATAATTCAAATATTAATACATAGATACAACTACAATAACATACCATTTTCAAAAATTTTCAACCTAATATTTATTAGGCTTTCAGAACCATAGCATGCTAGCCTTCATTACTGAAATTGCATCACAGTCCTAGCAAATTGATGACAACAAGAATTAGTTATACATGAAGTTTTGATGGACTATATTTACTTTGTCTTGGTCCTGTAGCCCTAGGACATATACAGAAGAACTATGAAGGTATAAATAATAGTAACACCTACAAACAAATGGATTAAGCATTGACAGCACAAATAAAGCAATTTGCTATTGTGTGACATTATTTTGGTGCAAAATGAAGATAGTGATTATTCTATGAGCTTGGCCTTTTAATCCTTGGGTTCCTATAAAGACTCTTTTTCTTTGTTGTATTTTTGTTCTTTAGTGTTCTCATTTTTTTTTATTGGAAATCTCTTTAATATTGTTTGGGCTTTGATACATGGTTAAGGAAAAACTTTTGATTATTTGATTGCTATAACTTTAGAAGCCAAGGGTTCTACATTATACCAACATTTACAAAGATTCAAATGCAAGTTATAATGTTTACCCTTTTAGGAATACTCAAATAATATTCTATAGACTTTACCAAGTGCGACAACAACACCTATTAGATGCCCAAACAAAGTGATTTACTTAAAACACCATGTTTGCTGTCTTGAACTTATAATTTAATTGCAAATGAATATAGCATATGGAGTATAGGAATTTTATATACTTGTTTCTACAATTAAAATTTGTGCCTCTTCTGCTGGAAACCCACAAACTACAAGACTTGGATGAATTGATAACAAAATTTCAAACTGGAAAAGAAGATGGGGAGCCTAGATAAATGATGAATACTTAATAATGATCATGCAACCTATAATCAATAGCAAAGTATATTGAAACAAAAGGAATTTGATTTAAGAAGTCTATAAATTGAAATAAAAGAGACAAAAATGAAGCAAGGTTGCTCAAAAAACAACATAAAACCTTGGAGAAGTATAAGTAAGGCCTGATGTAGTTCTTAGAAAAGAAAGAGTTTAAGGCTTCCTCTAATGTTGGGTAATGGAGTACAAATCATCAAAACTTGAGATTAGTGAAGAACTCGTGGATAATCAATCCATTTGAAACTAATAGATAAGGGACTAATAGCAATCTGTATCTAGGATGAGTATAGTAGCTTTTACCTAGGAGTACTGGTAGCTTTTAGGAGAGAACACCAACAGACTTCACCGTGGATGTAGATATAATCGATAAGGCATTAGTCTTTTTGTTTGGTCTAAGCACCTTTATTTGTGTGTGCTTTCTCACAACAAGTCAAACATCCTATCTTTATGAATCTTTTGGGGCAAAATCATTATAGAACAATGACTGATAAGACCAAACTCAAAAGTAGTGAATGGATAAGTTCATTTTTCTTTGCTTTGTCTACTCGCAAAGGATAAGAAAGGAAGAATATATGAAAAAGACTTTTGCTTCTTCTAGATTGTAAAAAGGAGAGAGAGAAAGTGTGTGAGACAGAAAGAAAGAATCAGCATGTAAATTAAATGGGGTCAAACTTGGTCATTACGATGATGCTTCGGAAAGATGAAGTCTCAGATTAAGAACCACTTGGACCGTACTCATTGAGTCAACAAGAAGGAGAGCATGGCGTTGAAGATGCAGTTCTTAGAGAAGAAAGAGTAGGACCAACGCATGAAGATTGTGAAAAAGAATGGACAACTAAATTATGTTTGGAAATAAACAATTGAGATCTCTTCACTAATGCCTAAAATGACATAATTTCTTTGCAAAGCATAGTGTGCTTGTCATCCAGCAAAGTAGAGGATCCAGAAGTATCTCAGTCTAAGAAAAAATTAGAGAAGAAAACTCTGTCTCTAATATTTAAAAGAACGTTAATAAAAAATCTCAAAATTTTCAATGGATTAAAGACATACAATTTTGGATCCATTTCCAAACTTATTTGCATTTTCCTAGAAAAAAAATTTGAATGTAAGATAAATATAGAGACAAAATTTTCCATATCTGACTCTTGCAAAAATAAAAAGTTAAAAAAAATAATTTTTATGATGGATTAATGAAGCAAAAGTTCGTCTTAAAATTTTTTTTTATGTTTAAAAATTATACATTTCTAAAATGAAATTGAGATAGATATATTAGAGAAAAAAAAGTTTCATCTTTAACATTGCAACAATATAAGCATTTTCTAAAAAACCATTCAATTAAATTTTGATAGATGCTAAATTTATTTATTTTTTAACTTTTAAATTATCTTTTGACTAAATTTCAATCAAAAATCAAAAGGTTTGTCAAAAAATAATATTATATAATAAAAAGTAGTAAAAAAGATTAGCAAAATTGACAAAATTTAAAAGGTGGCATGGCCAAAATGACTAGGTTTCTATCTGAAAAAATTGTATCATCTATAAATAGCAACAATAAAATGGTTGGTTTGGCCAACTATTTCATATATAATAACATATTATATACATATATATATATATATAATTATATATGACATATGCTATAAAAAATTTGAGTAAAATATAAAATATAAAATTTAAATTAATTAATAAATAATAAAGATATAATAAATTATAAATAATATATTCCAAACATTTATTTAATTTAAATTATAATTATATCATAATTTATATACTGTTGAATACTAAATATTAATTTAATAAATTAACTATTATATTATTTAATAAATATATAAATAATAGTTATTTTCATTAATTATTATAAGCTATTAGTTATAATAACTTATAATTATTATTTGTTATAAATATTCATTATTGATAAGTTTTACTTTTAATTTTATTAAATTTTCCATATTAGAATTTTTTTAATTTTTATATAGTTTAAATTTAAAATTTTTACTTCATAAAATTATATATAATACAAATTTTGTTTAAATAATATATTATATATTTTTGTAGGAAAATTTTTTCTACAAAAATATGATTAGATATGTCCAATCATATTTCTATTAAATATTGTCAAGATTTTTTTAAAAAATAAAATTTTATTTTTTAAATATAAATAATTAAAAAATAATTACATTCTTTTTTTCAAATTTTGATTTTTAATAGTCTTTAAATTGTTATTCATATCGATTAAAATAATTTATATAAGGTATATTAGATATTACTTAATAATAATATATAAAGTATTAATGAAATATAAATAGATTATATATAATTAATGTAATACTTGTTTATTCTATAAAATCCTAATTACTAAAGGAGCTTCCTTAAATAGAAGGATTTGAGGTCAAATAAAATTAGGACAATAATCTAAAAAATTAAAAATAAAGATACAAGGCTAAAGATGCCCAAAAACTAGAACAAGAATAGTTAAATAAAATCAGACAAAAATTAGTGACATTTTCATAATTTTGGGTACTTTTTAGAAAACTTAAAAAAGAAATTTTTAAATGAAAAAACTGAGTATTTCAAAGTTCTTAAAGACCCAAAAACTAAAAAACCTTTAGAATGGTCAAAACTGAGTTTGAATTTTAGAGAATCAGTTGATCAAAATTTTGATTGAAAATTATTTAGTAAGGTTTTAAATCTAAATTGGGTGAAATCAAAGTCATTTTATGAATTAGAGGACTTGAACTTCATGATGAAAAAGATGATTCTCAAAAAGGCATTAAAATGATACAAATGGAAGAAATCAAAAAGAGGGACTAAATTGTAATTTTCAAAAGTTGTAAAAGTGACCCTTTGGCTTCTTAAAAAAAGTCCCACTTCTGCCCTCTCTCTTGATCGACTCTCTTGCACTCTAAAATAGATCCAAACTCTGCTCTTGAAGGCACACAAAAGTGGAGAGCTAAGAGAGGAAGAAGAAGCTTAAAGTGTAAGAATTCTTTAGTTTTTCATGTTTTCTTCTTCACTAAACCTCTTATCCTCCTTCTCCTTTCTTCTCCTATGGTTTTGGTGATTAATTTGGATGTGTTTGGTGGCTGGTCTAGTGGAGAGAGGAGAGAAATCGGAAGAGCTCTTAAAAATACAAACAAGCACTCTTGAAAAGCTTCCAAACAAAGTAATCTTTCATGGCTAAAGCTTGTTCCTCTTGGCTTTTCTTCCTCTCTACCATTTCAGTTAGAATATAGAGGGAGGTGTTAGAGACTTTATCTCAACCCAAACTTGATAGGAATGGAGGTTTTGAAGCATAAGGAATCTAAGGAAGTAATTAGGATTCAAAAAGAACTATTAGAGAACAAAGTATGGCTTTTAGGGTTTCCATTGCTCCTTGGGAATTAAGAAGCTTTCTAATGATAAATTAGGTTGTTTAAGAGTGTGTTTGAGTTCTTAAGACATCTATGAAGCTTCATGAATAGAAAGTTCTCTAGGAAAACAAAGAAAATTCCATAGGATCTAAGTCTGGTGTGCATCTCGGCTTAAGGAAGGAAATGACACCTAGGGAGATTTTTCTATGATTCCAAAGATAGAAATGGTCAAGATATGATTAATAAATACTAAAGGAACTATTGGTTTGAATTTAGAAGTCATATTTTGAAATTTGGAAGTTAGATTTCCTTTTTAGGCATAAAGAAATAACTTGATATTTGGCTCTTTGGATTAAATTTGTGATGGCTTTAATGACTTTTTGTAACATCTGGTATTTCGTAAAAACATGAAATGAGTTAGTTTGAAAAGCAAGTCCCTTGAAAATGAAAGATTTGAGGTCAAATAAAATTAGAATAAAATTTTAAATAATATAAAATGAGAATCCAAGGTCTAAAATGCCTAAAAACCCAAGGTAGTTTAATAAAATTACCAAAAGTGTAATGGCGTTTTCATAAATATAAGCACTTTTTGAAAAAATTATAGGAGGGCTTTTTAAAAGAAAAAATTAAGTTTTCAGGGTTTTTACAGGCCCCAAAAACTATAGGAATCCTTAGGATAGTTAAAACCCTTTCTAGTGTACGTTTTTAAGCGTCAGTTAATCCAAACTTTGATCTCTTTGTTTGAGAAGGTTTTAAATCCAAATTGAATGATTCCAAAGCTATTTTATAAATTATAGGATCTAAATTTTATGATAGAAAAGACGATTCTAAAAAAGGAGCTAAAATAAACCTAAAACAAAAGAGCTAAGATAAGGGGCAAAAATGGCATTTTCAAAGAACAAATTCTCTTCCATTTGCTTCTTAAGGGCATCCCACTTCTCCTCCCTCATTTGACCAAATTTTTTCTGTGCAAAACAAAGAAAGAGGCCAAGGAGAGAGATGCACAAGGAGGAGGGAAAAACAAGGAAAAAGGTAAGGAAAACTTAAGGTTTTCATGGTTCTTGCTTTAGTAATTCTATTCTCCTCCTTCCCACCTTTCTTCCCATGGTTTTTGTATGTGATATGGATCAGTTTTGGGTATGATTCAGAAGGATAAGGTTAGACTTTGAAAGAGAAGCTTACATCAAGTGAGATAGCTCTTGAAGAAACCAAGAAACCAAGGTAAATATCTATACTTCTTTGCTTCTTCTTCTTAGCTTCCTGGTGGGTGAGTTTTGGCCTCATGTAGAATAGCCCAAAGGAGAATAATTCTGACCTAAACCAAGCATGAAAACTTATGATTTAAAGTATGGGAAGCTAGAAAATATAGATAAACTAAAAGGAAAACCAATGAAATTCAAAAGAACCAAGCTAGGGTTTCAAAGACATAGGCTAAAATCTAATTTTATCCAAGGTTGTTATAGGTGATGTGAGAGTTTAAATGAGTTCTTAAGATCCCTATAAAGCCTCCCAAGTGTCTCCCCCTTCAAGGAAAAATTAAAAACTCCATAGGTACAAATGAGAGGCATAGGCTTGACCAAGCTTGAAAGAAGGACCAAGGGAGTGTTTTCAAATCTTCTAAGCTTAGTTTGGGTCTATATATGATGGAAGAAGATGAAAGGAAGCCTTGAAAAAATTTTAGAAGCCATAGATTGAGAGTTGGAGCTATAAGTTTCATAATGTAACATAATGAAGCAATATATAGCTAGGCTCTTCAAAATGGTTGTGTGAAGGCTACAAGAAGTCTAAATGAAGTCAAGAGTCATAGATTGAAGGAAAGAATGGAGCCAAGATTATAAATTCTAATAGTTGTTTCATTAGGTGCTTTATAGAACCATAATTGATACATATGAACAAGTAGACTTCCTTGAGTGTGTGTGGTGTTAGGGTTTGTTTCAAAAGTGTAATTGGGTCCTATTTGATGTGTCTAGGCCAAAGGAATCCTACTCCACCCACTTACAAGTGTGTAGCTAAATGAAGGGAAGAAAAATCAAGGGAAAGTATGTGTGTTTGCATTCAAAGTAGCTCTCTAACCTTTCTCTCATGCATGCTTAGTTGTTTTCTTGTCTTTAGATGTGTGTATATATGCTTTTACTATAAGAAATGTTTCCAGTGATTTTCTATATGCCATGGTACTATTATGTGTATAATATGTGTTTTTATGAATGTTATTTGGCGTGAATAAGCTTGGTGAAGCCAAAAGTCCCTTAATAAAGGTGAGGATAAGACAAAAGTCCATAGGATTGGGTGAAACAAAGCTAAAAGTCTCAAGAAGAGTAAGACTTAGTTAAAAGTCCCTTGAAAATAGGTGAAGCAAGTTCAAAAGTCCTAAGGAAAAGGGGCAAGGCTAAACCAATGCTCTTGAAGGCCAATATATAATGTGTATGAGTTTCTTGCATATGAAAATGATTTTATGTATGGTTGTTAGTAGCAAAATGTTCATATATGTATCCTTTAGCTTGAAAGCATGGCTATTATGTATGATTGAAAGGGCTATTGAGATTTCTAGAATCTCACTCTTTTGTCTCCATTACCAAAACATGTCTAGGTGGACCAAGTGAGCAAAGAAAAAAAAGCCCCCACACTTGAAGATAAGAGATTGATAAAAGAATTGTGTTATCTAGCCATTTTGTGATCATATTATTGATAAATAATGTAACCCCATATTGTAAATGATATATAGCCACTTGAACATATGTATATACATGGATATATGATGTATGTATGAGAATTGAAAGCATATGAATGAGAATAGATGTTTTTGATATTTAGATGCATGGATGAGTTTGTAAGATCTTGTGTATGTGAACAAGTGGGATAGTGATTTTGTGATGTATGGATATTTAGACTCCTTAGACAAGTTTAATGGACTATTTTTAAGTTTTCCCCTTGCCCAAGTGGCCTTGGACAAATTAGAAGCAAGAATGATTTATATTTGACCATTTGGATGCTTAAAAATGATCATTATGGAACCCTATATCACAAACTGACCAAATGAACTAATTTTCTCATGAAATTTTATTTGCATATAGGGCTCATCTAGAGCCTTTTGCAGAGCCAAAAAGCACCTAAATTGGAGTTCTATAAAATTTATTATGATTTTTCAAATTTGGAAAAAAAAAACTTCAGAATGGCTGGGCGTATTGTTCATTTAGTCATTTCCTTTCCTTATGTCATCCATAGTCCAAATGATGTCCAATGGCTATAAAAGTTTACCAACATAAACTGGATATGGTAAGCTTTCTGTAGCACTTGAAAGTGTCCCATTTTGAGGTCTGTAGAGGGAGAACCAAATTTTTAAAGTTTCATATTAGTATTAGCGGCATAACAGGACCTCTGGTACTGTTCTATCAATTTTCACAGCCTTAATGATTTTTTTTTGGTCTGGACTTATTTTTATCCTCTACTAGACATCCATAGCTTTCCAAAATGTATGGTTTACTAAGTTTTTATTTTTCTAAAATTATTTATGAATTTTTGAAATTCATATTAGTAACTTGTGATAGCAAAGCTGGGCAGTTGGACCTTTGGTGCTTTTCTATTGTCATCCATGGTCCAGATAGTGTTTTCATGGCTTAGAATGATTTTTATAGTTGACATTCAGAGCTTTCTAGAAAGCTATCGTTCACTAGATTTTGATTTTTCTAGATTGAATTATGATTTTCCAAAATTTGCATAAAAAATCTAGTAGTGATTTTGTGTGTGGTTGTCTTAAGCTCAGGAAAAATGGAACATTTTAGGATGGTTCTGACTTGTATGCATGTATTTGGAGTAGAAAATAATATGGGTGAATTCATATGTCCTTTAAGATGCAAAACGCAAATTTTGAGCCCTATGTAATGCAAAATATTACATTATTTTAATAGATTTTCTTAAGAATGTTGTTATGCCAAGGGTGTGGAACTAAGTAAATGAGTGAGAAAGGCTAGAGTAATATGGTATTACACTTTTAATGGAGTCATGTGACTCAGAATGAGTGAAAAATGGGAGCCAAGATCTTGACTTATATAGGTTGCTTCATTATGCCATTGTATGGGACCATGATAGTGTCATAAGCTAGATGTAGCTTGTGTAATATTTATGTGAGGCTAGAGTTGGTTCCAATGATATGTTTATATCTTGTTTGATATGTCCAGGCCAAGTGAATTAAGTCCCTCCTAGGTGTGGGTGTGAGGCCGAGCCAATGACATAAGAAAGCAAGGAAAAGTTTATGCTTCTTGACCAAGGTAGCTCTCCATCATTTCTTATATGTATTTCTTGGTAGTATGATTATCATTGAATGTTTGTATATATGTTTGAATCATGAACATGCTATTGGTTATTGGTTTATTGCCATGATACCACTATGCTTCTTGAATTGTTTTTGAATTGTGCAATTGCTCTTATGGGTGAGGTTATGCCAAAGGTCCCTTAGATTAGGTGTGGTGAAGCCAAAAAACCTTAAACATGGATGAGACAAGGACAAAAGTCTCGAGAATGAGTGGGGCTAAGTCAAAAACTCCTAGAAAGTGGGTGAGACTAATCCAAAAGTTCTAAATAATAGGGTGAGACTAGACCAAAAGTTCCTAGAGCTTGATTTTGACCTTAACATGTTTATGTGATGTGTAAATTATGATTTGAATGATTCTTGAAAGTATTTGGTGCATACTTGTATTCCTTAACATGAATAAATGCCTTGTTTGCTTACTCAAAAGGGTGAAAGAGCTATTGGGATTCCTTAAATCTCACTCTCCCCCATTTTCTATCTAACCATGTCTAGGTGAAGTTTAAGAAAGAAAAAATGGGAGCCAAAGAGAACGATTTGTAATACTTTGACAATTTTGATGTAATTAAATGTTAAAGTTTGTATGTATGAGTTATTTTTAGATGTAAACCCTTGAACAATTGTTAAAGTATGTAAACATGTTGTATGAACCAAATATGGAGTTAAATGAATGAGATTGTATAGTTTTGACATCATGGAGCCTTTATATTCATATGTATGAATTCAAGTAGAAAGTTGACTTTGAGATGTATAATGATTTGGACCATTTGGAAAGCTTATATAGGCTATGTTTATGCTTTTGGATGTGCTCAAATGGTTGTGAAATGATTAGAAGACCATTTGGTGCATTTTTTACTCCTTTATGGTTCTAAACATGACCAAAGCTTGAGTTGAATCACAAACTGATCAAATAAATGAATTTGTGTGTGAAATTTGGCATGTATATAGTCTCATCTAGAACTTTTCATAGAGCTAAAGAGAACTCAATTTGGAGCTCTAAAGAATTTATTATAAATTTTTAAAATTGGCTAAATTATGCAGATTTGTCAAGGTTACTGTTCATATGGTTAGTTTGCTTCTCTATATCATTGGGCCAAATGAAATTTAATGCTCATAAAATTTTACAAACATAAACTAAACATTATAAACATTTCATAGTCATTAAGAGCACCTCATTTGGAGCTCTGTAGAGAGACATGATTTTTCAAAGTTTGAGTTCAACTATAGGACGTCACCTAAACCAATGTTATTGTTCCATCAATTTTTGTGGGCTAAACCTAGTTGTTTTGATATGAAATTTTATGACAATTAGGGGACATTCCAAACTTTCCAGAATGGTATAATTTGTATGATTTAAGCTTTTCTAGAATTAGTTATAAACTTTTTAATTTTGCATCAAAATATGGAACTAGAAAATTCTGCAACTTTGCTCTGAAATTGTGTTGCTTGTCTTAAAGCCAAAATGGGACCTTGGAATTGTGATGTTTCTGGTTCATTAAGTATAATATGGATGAGGCCAAATGGTCTTTATGATTAAAATTGAATTATTTTGACTTTTAATGATGATTATCTTCGCGACTAAAAGTGTGATTTCCATATAAATAGATGTTTATGCCATTTGTGATGTAAATTGAGAAATATCTTGATATGGTGTTACAATTAATCAATATAAATAATAATTAAAATTTTTTAAAACTTAAAATTAAAAAAGTAAGTAATTATTTTATATTTATTTATTTTGAAAAATAAAAATAAAATTTTTCTTTAAAAAATTTAGAAACAATGAATAGAAATATGGTTGGACACGTCCAACCATATTTCTACAAAAATACATAATATATAATTTAAATAAAAAATATATATTATATATAATTTTATTAGGTAAAAATATTAAATTTAAACTAAATAAAAACTAAAAAGGCTCTAATATGAGATAATTTAAAATAGAAAATAAAATTAATACTTAATAACTTTAAATAATATTAATAATATTATGTATATGTATGTGTGTGCATATGTATATGTAAATATCTCTATTATCTTTCATCTAATAATTCATCATCATTTTTATCATTATTCCCATCTTGTACATCTATATGAAGATCCAACTTTGAAGAAGTCTCACATTAGATAAAATCGGACTTGAGAGGGGTACATAAGTAAAAAAAAATCCATAAACCTAACACCTTAAAGTTTTAGCTCAAGAGGTGATATCAAATTCACTTATATAATTTCTCTCAAAAGTTTAAGAAGAAGGCCCAATGAATTTCCATAATGTTTGAGATTCCCCTGAATTCTAACATTGGTATTAGAGTTTGGTTCGACATGAACAACAATGGAGATGACATTCTAAGTAGATGGAAACCCTCGTTTGCACACACTTAAAGCAAAGGACTTGATAGTTAGGCATAATTATATAGAGATCGAGAGGGCACTTAATGCTAAGGTGTCTTTTATTTGTCTAAGATGTGGGCCCAATGTTTTAGACTCATAAATAGCCTTTATGTGCTCTATCATAAAAGAAAACTTTTGGTTTAACCACTCTTCTAGTAACTATTTCTTATAACTTTAAGTTTCTCCACCAAAAATAAGTGCACATTCACATTGGGCTTAGGGAGCTTTAGACATCGAAAAGATCTATTAGATCTTATTCATTGGACTTTTAAGAAGAGATATATCAATGAATTTGATAAAACATCTTCACCTAAAATAAAGTTATTATATCTAAAAGTCATTTCCATTTACATACACACACACATTATTAATATTAATTATTAAATTATTATTCTTTTTTATTTTTCAATTTTTATTTATATTAATTATTTAAAATTATTCATTATTAAATATTGATTTTAATTGTATTAAATTATCTCATATTAGTGTTTTTTATTTTTATTTAGTTTAAATTTAATATTTTTACTTCATAGAATTATATATAATATATATTTTTTATTTAACTTATATGTTATATATTTCTTCTACAGAAAAATTTCCTACAAAAATATGGTTGGACACATGTCCAACCATATTTTTGTAGGAAAAGTTTTTTCAAATTTTTTAAAAAAGTTTCAATTTTATTTTTGAAATAAATAAATAAAAATTATTTACATTTTTTTAACTTTGATTTTTAAAAATTTTTATCATTATTTATATCAATTAAAATAATTTATATAAAATACTAATAATATATTAAGTATTAATAATAACATATTAAATATTAATAAAATGATAACAATGAAATATAAATAGATTGTATATGATTAATAATTAAATAATAAATTAGAATTCTCTAATTTATATTATATATTTCTATATTATAAATTTTCAGATTTCTTATAAATTACAATAATACTGAAGTTATTAAATGAATTATTAATCATCTATAAATTGATGGAATAGTACTTGAACTCGACTGGCTTTACTAGTATTGACACAGAATTTTGAAAAATCATTTTTTTTCTCTATAAACCTCCAAATGAGGTGTTTCTAGTTGCTATAGGTCATTGTGAATGTCTAGTTTCTTTATGTAAAATTTTAGTATCATTAGACCTCATTTGGCGTTTGGATGACACGAAAACAATTCTAACCAAATGACCAATGTATAGACCAAAACCAACTTCTGATATGAATTTTGAAAAAAAAAAAGCATAATAAATTCTATAGACCTCCAAATAATGCAGTTATTGGACCAAAAAAAATTTCCATATGAGACCTATATGTGTGCAAAATCTCAACCTCAAAATCGCTCATTTGTTTACGTTGTGGTTCAGCTCACAAAATGGGTTATTTTTTGTCCTAAAATGGTTCAATTATGTGCCAAATGGTCTTCCCCTTGAACCAAGACTACTTGGGCATGTCCAAAAGCACCATAACACCCTAAATATGCATGCCAACTGATTCAAAATGCCATAAAGCTCAAATTCACTTCCTAGCTTTAACTCATACCTAAGGTTCCAAACTTTCTATTAGGCATCCAATAATCTTTTTTGCACAAATGTGTTTAAATGACTCTTTTAAGATTACATTCATCATAGATATCCATTTCTACACTTGTCTAGCCATAAGATTCATATACATAGGTTCATGTTGCTAGACACACATCTATACTCACACATAAAGGCTACCAAGTGGCAAACTTACATATTTCCATTTGCATAAGTGCAAAGAGGGTTCATACATCATTCATATACATTATATAAGCTATCCATGAGTTTACATTACAATTACATAGCTTGGGTACATCATTTGACTACAAAGTACATTTCAAAACCTATTTCTATACATCTAATCTACTAATCGTGCACTCTTCAGGGATTGTGTAATATCCAATTTTCTGAAAACGAGAGAAAATGTGAGAAACGTAACATATAGTTTTTCTGTAAACAAACAAATTTCATTGGATACAAAAGCAAGTCCCTCAAAATGAATTAGTTAAGATCCCAAAAAATTTGAGAAGCATTCAGAATCCTAAAAATGAGAATCCCAAACTCAGACGGAAAGAAAAATGAAGTTAGAATGAAGAAACGAAATGTAACGAAAGATTGACGAAACGTAAAGGCATTTTCGTCATTTTGAGCAAATTTTGGAATTTTCATAGGATGAATTTTTAAATGAAAATTTTGAGTTTTTCAGGGTTCTCAGAGGCCCTGAAAACCATGGGAAACCCTGAGATAGTAAAAAACCCCTCCGGTGGACGTTTTCCAATATTTGTTGACTCGAACTTTGACTAATTCGTTTAGGAAAGTTTTAGCTCTAATTTGAGTGATTCCAAATATATTTTATTTAATTAGGAACCTAAATTTTATGATAGAAAAGACAACTCTAAAAAAGGAGTTAAAATGAGCATAAACGGAGCAAATAGGCCCATAAGGGCAAAATGGTCATTTTGAAAAATTGTAAAATACGCTTCTTAAGTAAGATTACACCTCATCACCTTCTTCAAGCTTCCATTTGTAGAAAAATGGACAGCAATGGCATGACATTAAGAGGGGAGAGAGAGAAGAAGTTTAAGTTTCCGTTGAAGTAAGTATATGGCCCTGTTTCATTTTGCGTCAGTTAGGAAAGTTATTTCTCTTTCTAAGAGCTCTCTAATGGTGGTTTTCTTTTCTTAAAAACTTGAAGATTCAGGTCTAAGCCAAGCCAAAAAGGAACTCTTTTCAAGAAATCAATCAATGAAAAATAATCTACACAAAAAGAGCTCCGTTTTAAGGTAAGACTTCACTTGAAACACTTACAAAATCTTGTGTTTCTAAGCCATTTAAACTTAGGTCTATAGAGAGAAAGTGAGGAGGAGAGTTTTTCTTTATGTGTTCTTAATGGAACCAAGGTTATGGAATGTGAGGATTAAGAATATATAACTAGAATTAAAAAGGGAGCTTTATAGTGCAAGTTGTGGAATTTAGGGATTTGATTGTACCTAGGCTAAGATGAAGCTTCCTAGAAGTAATTTAAGTTGCCTAAGAGTATATATGAGTTCTTAAGACACCAAGAGAGCCTCCCACATGCTTCTCCCATCAAAGAAATTAAAACAACTCCATTAGTGCCATATGGAAGCATCACTTTAGCCAAGGAGAGTTCATGCACCTAGAGAGTGTTTTAATTCTTTCCAAGCTTAGTTTTGTATCATGTGTGATGGGAGAATATGAGAGAAACCCTTGGAAAAATTTTAGAAATCATAGATAATGAGATGGTCTTATATGTTCTATAATATGGCTTAAAGAAACAACACCTAGTTAGGCTCTTAGAATTGATTGTGTGATGACTCCAAAAAGATTTAAATAGAGTTAAGAATCATAAATAGATGGAGAGAATGGAGCCAAGATGATATTTTCCAAAGGTTGCTTCATTAAGTGCATTATAGAACCATAAAAGAGTCTTATGAGTCACCTAGCTATTCTAATGGTTGTGTGGCCTTAAAATGTGATTCAAGAGTATAATTAGCTTCCATATAATGTGTCTAGGCTAAGAGAAGTGATCTCCACCTTCTTGGGTGTTTGAAGTCAAGGGAGAAGATTCAAGATTCAAGGAAAAAGTGTGTGAATGCAAGCAAGGTCGCTCTCTCCACCTTCTCTCATGCATGGATGTGTGCTTACATTATCTTTGAATGTGTGTATATATGTTTTAAGCTATATAAAGTATTTTAGCATGATCTTTTATTCCATCGTACCATGATGATGTTTATGCATTCAAATGATATTTTATGTGCTTGCTTTAGTTTGCTTGAGTGTGGAGAAGCCAAGAACCTTTTAACCATGGTGAGAATGAGCCAAGAACTCTTAAAGTTGGTTGAGACAAAGTAAATAGTCTCCTAAAAGTGAGGTTGACTCCTAAGAGTAAGGTTTAGTCAAAAACCTCTTAAAGAAATGGATGAGCTAAGTCCAAAATCCACAAGTGAATGGGTGAGGCTAATCCACTTACTTAGTAAGCCTATGTATGCTATGTATGACTTGTTCAAATGTCAAGAATGTCTCTTGAATGCCCATACATGTTAATATGTCCATGCGTGCATTTTTAAGGCTTATTTGCATACTTTATGTGTGATTGAAAGAGAGATGAGCTATTAGGATTCTTTAAATTTTATTCCCTCCTCTCCAATATTATAACATGCTAGGTGAATCAAGAGAATAAGGTAATGGGAGCCAACACCTTGAAAGATAAGATATTGACAACAAAGTGCATGAATCTTGCTTCTTTAAGACCATATGAGTTGCAAATGTTATAATCTATTGTTGTATATGTCTTATGAAATTATGAACCTGTTTAATTGTGTTGATGTATCATGTACAAATGAGATTGAATGTTATATGAATGGTATAGTGCAATTTGAGTATGGAATGGCTAGACTAGCTTATGGAATTGTATGTAATAATGGAAATGGAGAGGCTAAATTGAGATGCATGAGGTTTGGAACCACTTGGGCAGTTTATACAAGTCACATTTATGCTTTCAAACTTGCCCAAGAGGTGCCAAACACCAAGGAAGACCATTTGGGTATACTTGGTATCTAATATGGAGCAAAATTAACCATATTGGAAACCTATACCACTTTTTATCTAAATGAGCTCTTCTTGATATGAGATTTGGCATAAACTTAGAGCTTATTGAGAGATTTTTGAGAAGCTAAAGTATAGAATTTTTGGAGGTCTATAGAATATTTGATAAATTTTCAAAGTTGAGAAATTTTCTAGTTTTGATCAAGGGTACTATTAACTCAAGTCCGAAAATGATTTCTATCACTTAGGCTCAAATAAAGTCCAATTGCCAGAAAATTTTATAAGGATAAACTAGAAATTCCCAATAACTTGTACCAACTAGAAGAACTCTGTTTGGATGTCTAGAGAGGGAGATATGAATTTTTAAAGATTCTACCCAGTATCAAGTGCTCAAATTGACCTCAGGTATTGTTTGATTAGGTTTCGAGGTCTGGACGTGCCTGAACTAGTCTAGAGTTATTTTTTTCCTTTAGCTAACATCTGTAGATTTCTATATTGGTATCATTTTCATAGATTGTATTTTTTTGGAATTAATTGTATAGTTTTGAAGTTTGCTGTAAAAACCTATGATAGCACTAATAGACAGCCAGACCTCTAGAGTTTTTTGAATGTCAAAAGTTTTCTATGTGATGATTCATGGCCTAATTATATTTTTAGCATAAATTAGACATGTTTATCTTTCCATAATGATAAAGAATGCATCATTTTTATTTTTCTAAAATTAGTTATGATTTTCTAAAGTTTGTGACAGAAAGGGGAAGTTTCTGGCAGAAATTGCAAATATATATTTTATGCTTCCCTTTGCCATGCATGACCTCTAGGTCAATTTTGTGATGAAAATGAGTTGTATCTATGTAAATAAATGTGAGAATGTGATACATGAGCTCACATAGCCCATAGGACACTGAATAAAAATTTTATATGCGATGCAACACTAAGAAATGCATTATTTAATGTCATTTTTCTTGCCTCTTATGTGAATGGCATGACTTTAGGTATGAAAATAGCATGAAATGAGCTAAGAATTTATGGTGTTACATTTATTAGCTTCCATTTCTTGCTCCACTCGGCCCACCTAGCATAGTTAGAGGGGAATGAGATTCAGGGGAATCTCAATAGCTCTAAATCTCTTTCACACATGCATATAACATGTTCATGCATGTTAAAGAATGCAAGTATGTCATGTAATGTTCTCAAATGATACATAGCCATAGATTTTCATATCGTAAATAAACAAATAGCACATTATGGACTTAAGAGAGCAATGTCTCAGCCTCACCCACAATATTGGGACTTTTGGATTTGTTTCATTCGTATCTTGGGACTTTTGACTCGGCCTCACTCTTTCTTTTGGCCTTGTCTCACCCTCTCTTGGGGATTTTGGCCTTACACCCTCATTCAAGTCATTTTCACATAACTTTGCAAGCATAAATCAAGTCTTGGTTTCAAAACATTCATCTAATAGCTACAAGCAATTTCCAAATATCAAACATACACACAAGAAATCCAAGACAAGTCATGAATGCATACATGTATAAAGGAAAGGATTAGAGAGCTACCTTATGAAAAACTACACTTTTCCTTTACTTTCTCTTCCTTCTTCTTGACTCAAGCATACACAAGAAGGGAGTTCCTACCTCTCTTGGCCTAGACACATAAACATGAGATAAATTAGGCTTCGGAATCAATTCTAGCTTCAAGGAAGGCTAGGCTAGCTTGCTTGGCTCTATGTTACACATAATACTCATTTAGGACACCATGAAGCAACTACTTTAAATATTGATCTTGGCTCCCCATTTCCTTTCTTTCTAGACCTCTTGGCTCCACATAAACTCATTAAAGCCTTCATAGACTCATTCTAAGGAGTCCAAGCCCATGTTGCTTCATTTTACCTAAATTGAGACCTTAAAATATCAACTCTCAAACCAAGCCTCCTAAATTCAAACCATTGGTTTCCCTAACTCTTATAATTTATATCTAGGCCTATAAATTCCTTAGAACACAAAAATTCACTCCCTAAGTATAAAAACCCCATAGTGGTGGAATCATACACTTACATATAGACCCATGGAATTGGCTTGTTTTCTTTCATTAGTTGGTTTATGAGAAGTTTCCTAAGGGTCAATTAGGCTCATACAAACTCTCACATGCATTGAAAAATGTCTTACAAAAATAAGATTTAATGCTAAACCTTGCAACCCTAAGTTGTGCAAACTTGGTTTCTTTAGTTCTGTTTTAGTTTCTCTTGGCTTGAACCTTTTTCCCCACACTCCTAATTACTTAATAACACTAACCTAAGATTAGAATTAAACTCTCCCTTTAATGTTCAGGTCTGACCAAAATTCACTCCATAAAGAAGCACAAAGAAGAAGCAACGAAAGTCATGAGTCATACCTTGGTTTCAAAGCCTTTCAAGAGCTCTTCCACTTATTTCAAACTTCTCCTTCAAAAGCTCTCTTCTTCTTATAGAGATGACCTCATCATAGACCCAAATCAGTAATCAAAGCCATAGAAAAATAGAAGAGAAGGAGAAGGAGAAGTTGGGATAAGCAAGAGGCAATAAAGGAGCTTAAATTTCTCACCTTAAACTTGAGTTCTCTCCTTTCTTTTCCTCCGTGGTTCAGCACCTTTTAGTTCATGAGAAAATCTGATTTAGATGTCTAAAAATATGGGTGAAGAAGGAGCTAAAAAAGGAACGTGCTTTAAGAAGTCCAAGAGGCACTTTATATACTTTTCTACTTTGCATTTTAGTTCCTATTCTTAGTTCTTATCATTTTAGCTCAAATCAACTCTTTTTTAAAATCCATTTTTCCATCATATTTCTTAGGCTCTTAATCATAAGAATTGCCTTTGGAATCACTCAAAAAGGATTTGAAATCATTCCAAACTATTTGGTCAAAATTTTAGTCAACTATTTACAAAACTCACTCATTGGAGAGGTTTCAACTTCTCTGGGGGTTTTCATAGTTTTCAAGGCCTCTGAAAACCTTAAAAAGTTTAAAATTTTCATTTAAAAAGCCCTCTTGTGAGTTTTCAAAATTTTTCAGAAATTACAAAAATGCCTTTACTTTTTTTAGCAAATTTTCTAAACTCTTTTGGCTCTGGTTTTCAGGTATCTTAAGCCTCAAATCCTCATTTTTCATTATTTAAAATTTTATTCTAATTTTAGTTGGCATCAAACCTCTCTATTCCAGGGAACTTACTTTGGAAACTGACTCATTTTTTGAAAAATTGGACATTACACCAAGTTACCTAATTAAGCTATACTTTGAAGCTAATTTTAAAGATTACATATTATAGAGATTTGGCATAACTAAAACTCAATTTCATCTCTAAACTATCCAATTATGCCTCTTTTATCTCAATTAAATCAAATAATTCACCAGTCTTGCAATTAGCTTCTCATGGCCAATTATGCACCCTAGAGCCCCAAATTGGAGAATTTCATTTAACCCACTCTAAAGTTATGTGTAAAACATACTTTTATTCTCTTAAATACTATACTCAAGTAAGAGAATCATCACATTTAGCCTTTGCCTTTATGACCAAAAATTCAAAGGAATTAGGGATTTCAAAGCACAAGTTTTTTTTTTTTCAATGAAAAACTTTCATATAAATGCTTAATAATTTGCCTTAATCCATTTGTACCAACTTTTACCTCAAAAGGAGCTTCTTAAGGGATCTTGTCTAGCCATAAAACTTGCCCATCAAGATGAAATTCAAATCATTAGAAAGCTCTTAAAGAGAGGAGAAACTTTTATGACTAAAGGAAGGCCAAAAGTGGAGAAATCTTACCTAAAAAGCTTAGTTTTTGTTTCTATTTTTGCCTCCATTTTTGTGATTTAGTTTTTTTGATTTTTCTCTTCCTTGTTTAAGCTGAATGGCATGGTAGCCAAGGAGAATAAGGAGACCAAAAGCTAAGTATTAGGTCCATATTTTTTAAGACATGAAAATGACATTTTCTGGGTCAAATTCGCCCTTAATTTGAATTTTACTCTAATCTAACTCCTCAAGCTTGTATTTTTCTAAGTTGCTTTGCTAATTAATTTATTTTATTATCTCTCATGATTACAATAAATTATTAGGTCCACAATGCTAAAAATATCTAAAATTACTACTATGTATTGATTTTCTCAATATGCGTACAACTAAGGTTTTGGCCTATTTTAACTTTTTTGAGGTCTCAATTAACCCTATTTTCATATAAAATAATTCATTTTCTCATTACACTATTAATTTGACTAAATTATCATTCTGCTTCTATTGCATTGTATAGTCCACTCGGTATCGCTTTTGGGCCTCAAGCAAACCTTTTACCCTTTTTTCTTTCTTTCTTTATTTGGGCTTTTAGTCCATTTTATCAATTTCCCTACATTTATCTTGGGGTTAAGCCTATTAGAAAAGTACTAGTATTACACTTCACGTCTTCGATAATTCTAATACCATCACATAAGCTCAACAGAACTCATTAAGATATACAACCTTTGCAATCTTGGTGTAATTGGTGAATAATATATTCTTTTCATCAAAATCTCCTTACAACTTGATCTTCAACTAGGTTGGTTAGTTTTATATCGACCCACTTGATAGAATTTACATATTGTCTCATCTATATCATCTTTGTAATACAACATATATCGATTAACACAAACATCAATTTTTTTAACAAATGATCCATGTTTTGATATTAGCTTCTTTGTTTGGTACTAATTATTGAGTATGACAATATTAAATGGGCAACTACGTTTTATAATACTTGACATATTAATCTCAATTTTAATACTTAACATTTTTATAACAACAGATAATTCAAGCTGATTACTGCATCCTAGCCATAGTAGTTATTGATATGCATTTAACAAATTATAACATTTTTAGGCTTCTACATTTAGCATGAACATGACTAATATTATTATTATTATTATAATCTACTTCATCAAAGTTATCAGCATTAAAATTAGGATCAATTACATCAAAGATCATTATTTTATAGCTATTATTATAGTCTTTATTTATAATCCAGATCTAGATGTTTCAACATATATGTTAGTAAGGGATGCTTTAATTTCACTATGGCATGCCTAATACTAATATCCAGATTGAAACCATCTTTTATATAGATCAACCTTTACCCCATCAATATTCAGATATGCTTTATTTTCAAGTTTACAATATGAACATCTAATTTGTCGATTTCCTAAACTAGGTCCTTTTTCACAAGTAAAAGCAATAAACTCTTTTACCCCTTGCAAAATTTCATCAGTACGTCTTTTATGTCTAAGATTCAACTATTATACATCTACCTTATATTCTCAAGAATTTCTGTTTTTGAAAATTATCATAAACAATTTCAATATTATCTTATTAATATTTATCTAATAAAAAATTTCTCTATTGTACTGACACAAAAATTATCAATAATAAAAAATAGTCAATAACAAAATAAGTTATAAAAATGTTATCAATTAATTATTTACATGTCCCTTAACTATTTTAATATTAACTCACAAATATTATCAAAACAAAAATTATTTTTCCACTACATCATCATAACAATAATCAATAAATAATAATATTAAATAATTAATAATTTTTCATAAAAAAATTAATCAAAAATTATTTATACATGCCTCAACAAACAAAAATTTCAATTCAATCTAGAACTTTAATCTAAAACAAAATAGCTTGAATAACAAAATTCTGACACAAAAAATATGAAGAAGTTGTGAGTAGGAAGGGGGAGGGAGAGAATGAGAAAAAGAAAAAGAATAGAATGGACAAAAAAAACTTACCAAGAGAATACTTTTTGTTAAAAGCAATGGCTTTTTTTTTAACAATGGCTATTTTAAAAGTTTATAAGGTAACAATTAAAAGCAATAGATAGATAAAAGCATTTCATAATAAATTTTTTTAAAAGGTTAAAAGAAAAAAAAAGTTATTAATTATAAAACAAAAAAATAGAAAACTAAACAAAATATATATAATTTAAAATTTAAAAATATTATTAACTATTTAGTTTAACTATTATTTATTAATCCAGAAAAATAATTATCAATAATTATTATTAATAAAAATACCTAATTTTAATTTTTCAAATTAATTAGTAGGATAAAATTTGTCCAAACTCCAATTGATACCATATTTAAAAGCCTTAAAAAATATATCTCAATTATTATTAATTAATAAAAATTAATAATTATTGTATATTAATTAACATAAATTAATCATAATTATTTTTGCTATATTATATTATAATTAATATTTTTTTATATTATATTAATTAATAATTATAGTATATTTATTAATTACATTAGTCATAAATATTTTTTAATTTTTTTAATGTTATTATATATATATTAAGTATTTATAAAAATAAAATAATTGAAAACTTTAGCTAGATGGATAAAATTCATCCAGTTGGCAATGTTTTATTGCCATGTAGTCAGAACATGTTTTTGATTGCCTTTTATATTTTTTAGTTATATATATATATATATATCTAATTTATAATTTTTATTAATTTATGTCAATTAATATAGTAAATTATAATTTCAATAGGCCAAAAGTTTGATACTATACAATGCAACTTTTAAAAAATGTGTCTAGTGTTTTATTTTCTTTTTTATTTTACATTTTATTATTTAGCTTTTGAAAATTAGTCAAAACATAAGTAGATGTTTAGAAAAAAAAACACTCATATTAGTAAAAAAGTAAAAAATTAGTAACATTTTTGTAGTGTGATAAGATTAAACTTGAAAGGGATTATATTTGCTACGAGTAGAGTGTATGTACATGAATCTATGGTATATGAGACACAAATGAAAGTGTGATACATATTGTAACACTATAGTAACTTAACTCCAATTCATCTCCCTCTAAGCTTGATTCCATATGATTTCCCAGGAAAAGGACCGAAACCGTGGTATTTTACTACTTTAAATCGGGGTTAAACTGGTCATATTTTGCCCCGTGGGTCCCGTGAACCCATCATGCATATTCTCTACTCAATTACCATTTATAAGACTTGTACATAGCCTCAAACAACTCATAAACCACGGGTATGAAGCCAAAAACCAAAAAAATGCCATTTCTCAAATGAGCCCAAAAGTCAGATTTTTGGCTCCAACTTTGAAAAATCATAACTAATTCTAAAAAAATGAAAATCAATCAAATCATAGCTCTCTAGAAAGCCTTGGTTGTTAAATTTACACTAAAAATACTCCCAACCACAATCTCCACGTTTGGACCATCTTTGACATCGAACAAGAGACAGATATCCGGCTGTCCCTGATACTGGTGCAGTTCACTGTCATGAACTTTGAAAATTCGTAATTAATTGCACAAAAATCCAATCTAGACAATCTATACCAATTTGGAAAGCTACAGATGTTAGCTAGAGGATAAAAATAAGTTCAGATCAGTTCAGGAACTCTTAGACCTCGATACTGATGGAACAGTAACGAAGGTCAGAAACTTCCCTGATGCTGATACAGAACTTCAGAAAGTCGTTTCTCTCTCTACAGACCTCCAATTGAGGTACTTCCAGTTGGTATAGGTCACTGTGGATATTTAGTTTATGCTCATTAAAGTTCATGACAATTAGACACCATTTGATCTATGAATGATATGGATTCATTTTCAGACTTATTGCACAGTACCATGACCAAACCATTGAAATTTCCCAACTTCAACAATTCGCCAAATATTCCATAAACCTCCAAATATTACCCCCTTTGGCTTCTTAAGAAGCTCTCAATAGACTCTAGAGGCATGCTAAATTTCATGTCAAGAAGAGCTCATCTGATCCTATTTCAATGGAACTCACATAATTGGCGGTTTTGACACCCACAATGGTTCATAATGGGTCCAAATGACCTCCCACATGCTCTAGCCTCTTTTAGGCAAGTTTGAAAGTACAAACATAGCATATATGAAATGTCTAAGTGATCCAAAACATCATACATTTCAAACTCACTATGCTACGGAACAAAACGCATCATTTCATATAAGCCACAAAAGGGCCAATTTCTACATTCTCATTACTTGGGCTCTTTACACAATTCATACATCATCTATACATATGGTTACATGTGCTCACATATTTACAACTCAAAAATAATAGGTGCATATCCATTTTGGCACCTTTTTACAACAAAAGAACTAAAAGAACTATACATTTCTCTAAGTATGCTCACTAGGCTCCATGAGGTGTACTTGATTCTCCTTGGACTCCACCTGGATGTTAAGATGGGAGGGGAAGGGGGTGAGATTCGGGGAATCTCAATAGCTCATACTCATTCAAGATGCAATCAAGGCATATAAACTAGTCAAGCATGCACACAAGTCACAATAACACAAAAGATGTGTTTCATGTCATGATAACAAATCAATGCCAAGAATAGGCTCTAGGGACTTTCGGTCTAACCTCACCCAAGTTTTAGGACTTTTGGATTGGCCTCACCCTTGGTTCAGGGACTTTTGGCTCCACCTCACCCGTCTCAAGGGACTTTCGACATCACCTCACCCGAGCAATTTCCACAATTCATATCATAAGCATATTGGTACCAATGCATCAAGGCAACATCAATGACATATCTCATCATACAAGCACATACACAACATACAATGACTATTACACATCCAAGAATGCAACGAGAAAGAGTAGAGAGCTACCTTATCGGATAACACAAGTCTCCCCTTTCAATTTATCTTCTCCCTTCTTGATTTCACACTCACAACTAGATGGAGTTGCTTCCTTTGAGCCTAAGCACAACAAAGAGCATCAAATTACTCTCTTATAACTCAAATAACTTTCACAAAGCTAAAGGGGCTCTTTACCGAAACAAAACCCTTACTACCCTTGTAAGATCTAGGGATTCTCTCTCTA